>SJYV01055728.1:2955387-3047396 GCA_006410875.1 Neotragus pygmaeus
GCCATTAAAAAGAATAAATTTGAATCAGTTCTAATGAGATGGATGAAACTGGAGCCTATTATACAGAGTGAAGTAAGCCAGAAAGAAAAACACCAATACAGTATACTGACACATATATATGGAATTTACAAAGATAGTAATGATGACCCTGTATGTGAGACAACAAAAGAGACACAGACATAGAGAATGGACTTTTGGCCTCTGAGGGAGAGGGAGAGGGTGGGATGATTTGAGAGAATGGCACTGAAACATATAAGAAACGAGGTGCCGGTCTATGTTCGATGCAGGATGCAGGATGCTTGGGGCTGGTGCACGAGGATGATCCAGAGAGACATTGTGGGGTGGGAGGTGGGAGGGGGATTCAGGATTGGGAGCCCGTGTACACCTGTGGTGGATTCATGTCGATGTATGGCAAAGCCAATAGAGTATTGTAAAGTAAAGTAAAATAAATAAATAAATAATAAAAAAAGCTGGAGTAGGAGGAAGAACCAAGCATGTATACCAAATTTCCTGTAGGAACGGTATTTTACGGTAAATAAAGAGATGAAAGAAAAACAACAACAACAACACAAACCAAATTTGTGGCAAAATCTCCTCTTAACACTAAGCAGTGTGGCACCGACCTCTCCTGAGAATGTCCTTTTTGTTCTCAGTTTGCTTGTATTCAGTTAAACTTATAAGTAGGCTATACGAATAGTCCAGACACCTAGGATACTAGTTTGCTACAATCCTCCCTTAGAAGATTCATGAATTGGAAAAGTGGATGAAACAACTTCTTGAATGGCCTACCGATTCAGCGTCTCCCGTTTTATGGGTTAGCAGCATCTAGAATAACTCAATCTCGATTTTCCTAAGAGAAAACTTCTATGAGTCTCATAAATAACAGAAGACCTGCAGTGGGCCCCCAGTCTTATCCTGATCAAATGAAAATTGTCTAGTGAAAATGAAAGCCTAGAATTTCCTACCAAGTCTTCATTCTTTCTCTGCTCTGTGCTTTCTCTCCTGAAATTGCTGTTACGGAAAATATTTACATTAACTTCACATTCTGAAGATCATATTTGTCTTTCAAAACCTATTCTTCTTTTCCTGGGATTCAAGCGTTCTCTCTCTTTTTTGATTCCCAGTAGTATTATGCTCTTGCCTTGTCAGCGAAGAACTTCACCTCGGCAGGGACAAGGACACTTTACAGAATTAAGAGAGAGTCTGAGTCTTTGAAAGCACAGACTTTTATTTAGATGTTGGTTTTAACTGCTTTTTTCTTGCTGTTCCTTGATCCATTTTCCCTGATCTACTCTTTCTCTTCGCCTCTTTTCTTTAAACCTCCACGTGGGCCGCCCCGCGATCCTTGGATGCGGCAGTGAGCTGCCTGCGGGTCTCACACTCCTCCACTGAGTTCTCTCTCCCTCCAGGATCCGTTTTCTCAGGTGCTTTTTTCTCTGTCTCTTCCTCCCAAGCTTCCACGTTCTTCAAGGGCTGTGATCCCCTCCCACTGTTACAAATTTGTTCTCAAAGCATCCATTACCTGCTGCTGTCCCTCAAATCTGAATGTCTCTCCTGAGCTCCAAGCCTAACTGACTATTGGACACTGAGACTGAATTTCTCTCTCAAATAGGAAGTAGAGTCTCGCACTCTTGACCTGTTCCCTTTCCCGTGTCTCGCATCTTGTAAGTCATACTGTGGATGCAGTCTTCAAGTCAACAGTCTACGAACATCCTAGATTCCCTCTTTTCTGTAATCTTCCTTAAGATTCACAAAGCATGGTTGATCACCCTTCCTAAAAATCGGCTGAAGCCAGAACCCTGACTTGGTTCTCACTTGTTTCTTGTATTCTTCGGACTCTTTTAGTTCTGTTTGAAAATTTAACAGTAACTTCTTAACCTGATCTTACCACTAACGCAACTTATAAGACAAGTCCTTTAACATCTTTGCCATTTCTTCATCTAAATCTAGGGAAATGGACTACATCACTGAGAGGTTTTTCAGCTCTGGTATCTCTTCATTTTTCGGCTCGCAAATATCGCAGTCTCCAAAAGTAAAAATCTGAATTTCATTCCATTTCACTCATTCCCCACCTCCCAATGACCAATTCTCCCTCCTCTTCCACTCTGCTAAAGGAACTTTTGATTATAATGTGGCAACCCTAGGACCTCAGGGCTTCCCTGGTGGCACAAGTGGTTAAGAATCTTCCTGCCAATTCAGGAAACACAAGTGAGGCAGATTTGATCCCAGGGTTGGGAAGAACCCCAGGAGAAGGAAATGTCAACCCACTCCAGTATTAGTTGTCTGGAAAATTCCAGGGACAGAGGAGGCTTGCGGGCTACAGTTCATGGGGTCGCAAAAGATTCAGACATGACTGAGCTCACACACACACTAGGAACCAAACTTCTAGCCAGAATGTGATTTCTCAGACATTCTTGATGGAGACAGTCCTGTGTCCTTTCCTTCTGCTCTCACAGCAGGAGAGGAGTTGCCATGCTTTCTTTTGTTACTGATGCTCTTATTGTTTTGGGATGCTGCTCTTTTACTCAGCAGAGGCAGACAACACTGATGGGAAGTTTTAAAACACTTTTCCCTGCTGAAAATTAACTAGAGCGTGCACATCAATTCCTTGTTCTCATTCCAGGCTCATCTCTACATCTTCAGCCAGAACACCAGGCTTAGTGAGGTGGTTCCCAAGGCTCGGTGTTTCCCTGAGGACCAGGGCTCCTTTGGTCTTAATTTAGAAGCTTCACTGAAGGAATACCAAGGGGAATGGTGAGATGGTACACCTGCTGAGAGCTGGGGAACTCACCAGCATTTTTGAAATAACTCCCTCCTCTCCACCTGTGAGCAGTTTCATTCTTCTTGGCTCCACTTGGCTAGGAGGTGATAGGGAAGAAACTGGACTTTCATTCTCCAGTTTCCCAGAGTTGGCTTATCCTTCATATTGCCTTGTACCCTACAGTGTTTATGACAGAGTTTGTCTTCAATACTTTCCATCACACTCCTATGTTCTGCAAGAATTATGATGAAGTGACATTTTTGCTTGTTATATACTGTGGTGTGTGTATGTATGTGTGGTCCCATCTTACTACATCTAGGGGCTGTTAGGGAAAGGAGAGAGAAGTGTAAATGCATTCCATGATGATTCTTGTTGAAATTTCTGGTAAAAAGCTGGCAAAAACTATTCAAGGGATATTAAGACATCTCTGAACTTGATATAAATAGGCAAACCTGAGTAGGAACTTGAACTTATCTATTCTCTACCCAACTGCTTCTGCCATTTTGCAGGTACGGAAAATAACACTTAAAGCAAATTAGCAGTGCACCTCCAATTCTGTGTACTTTCTGTTACAATCTGCTTCCTAACTGCATGTGGATTTCATTATTCCCCAGAGCCAGGGAGCATCAACATTTGGCATCCAAAATGCTGCTAAATCCTGAATAAACCAAAGAGAATATGCAAGGTAGTCCTCAAGATCTCTTACTCCCAAATCAGAGGCAATGCTTGTGTTCAACCCTAGGCTCCAGGGTTGCTCCAGGGCTTCCCCAACTTTCCTTTTGTAAGTAGGGGAGGAAATGTGGGGCTGTCAGACATTCTCATGGCCCTCTGGCCCCTACCAAGACCCCACACTGACTTTAAAAGATGGGAGTGTTTTTGTTTGTGCGTACGGAGCAGAGAAAGACTTTCCCCAGTTTTGGTCAGCAGAGTTTGTCTTGGATCTGGACTGGATGGAGGAGGGCTCTGCTGGAGTGACTTCATGGAGGACTAGGAGGGCTTTTCTTTTTCTTCCCACAAACCACAGTTTAAGTTACAGTTTACCAGTGGAATTCTTCTAAGTAAAATATTGGGAAACATACTAGGTTAAGAGTCATAATTCCTAGTTTCTAAGCCTGGTTCCCTCCTTGTAACTAAAAACCTCATACACACATTCATTTATTTAGGAAACAAAATAGTCATTGAGTTACTATATGCTTAGTATTGTGCTTCCCTGGTGGCTCAGACGGTAAAGCATCCACCTGCAATGAGGGAGACTCGAATTTGATCTCTGGGTGGGGAAGATTCCCTGGAGAGGGAATGGCTACCTGCTCCAGTATTCTTGCCTGGAGAATTCCATGGACAGAGGAGCCTGGCAGGCTATAGTCCATGCAGTTGCAAAGAGTCAGACACGACTGAATGACTAACATGCTCAACTTTTCACTTTTCATGCTTTTTATTCTAGGTGCTGGGTTTTCAGTGTAGGATAATGCAAATTTCCTGTTACAAAGGTCTTACATTCTGGTAGGGAAAGTCAACAATTGCCACGCAAACATACAATGTAATAATATCACATGCTATGAAGAAGACATAAATTGAATAAAGCAATAGAGAATACCATACAAGAAGATGTACTTGTGTAAGAGTGTGTTATGATGCTTTAAAATATGCCCACACTTTCTTTTATGCTCTCTTATCTACATGTGTTCATGTTTAGTCACCTCAGTCAGGTCCAGCTCTTTGTTACCCTATACACTGTAGCTGGCAACAAGAGAAGCCACGGCAATGAGAAGACCGCATGCCGCAACTCCTAATGACATAATGAAGTTGAAGCGAGAGGGTAGGATTTTTTAATAAAATGTATAGTTGATTACAAGAAGGAGTATGACTTTGGAAAATAAAGTCATTGTGTCTTCTCTGATTTTTCTTGGATTATTTCTTTGGAGGAAGTTAGGCAATGGCAACCCACCCCAGTCCTCTTGCCTGGAAAATCCCAAGGGCAGAAGAGCCTGGTAGGCTGCAGTCCATGGGGTTGTGAAGAGTCAGACACGACTGAGGGACTTCACTTTCCCTTTTCACTTTCATGCATTGGAAAAGGAAATGGCAGCCCACTCCAGTGTTCTTGCCTGGAGAATCCCAGGGACAGCGGAGCCTGGTGGGCTGCCGTCTATGGGGTCGCACAGAGTCGAACATGACAGAAGTGACTTAGCAGCAGCAGCTGTTGTATTGAGAAGACACTCTAGCAGCTTAAGAAGCTCATGTGGCAAAGACCGGAGGTCTCTAGCCAGCAGGCATGGAAATTGATTCTCCAGTCCCAGTCAAACCTTCAGATGACTGTAGCCATAGCCAACATTCTGACTGCAAATGAATGAGAGATCCTCAATCAGAATCTCCAGATAAGCGATCCTGGATTCCTGGTGAAAGAAACTGTGAGATAATAAATACTCGCTATTAAAGCCATAGCTTATGGGGATGATTTGTTAAATAGCAATAGATAACTAATGTGCACACTTTAG
The DNA here is from genome assembly GCA_006410875.1 of Neotragus pygmaeus. Taxonomy (NCBI): domain Eukaryota; kingdom Metazoa; phylum Chordata; class Mammalia; order Artiodactyla; family Bovidae; genus Neotragus; species Neotragus pygmaeus. Next base: position 2,960,641 of record SJYV01055728.1, read on the forward strand.
GAAGGCTCCCTGATAAAGTAATAGATGAGCAGAAACTAGAATGAGAAAGGGAGCTGGATTTTTGACGTGGATTATGACTAAGAGACACATGTACCCCAATGTTCATCGCAGCACTGTTTATAATAGCCAGGACATGGAAGCAACCTAGATGTCCATCAGCAGATGAATGGGTAAGAAAGCTGTGGTACATATATACAGTGAACTATTACTCAGCCATTAAAAAGAATACCTTTGAATCAGTTCTAACGAGGTGGATGAAACTGTAGCCTATTATACAGAGTGAAGTAAGCCAGAAAGAACTACATCAATATAATATACTAACACATATATATGGAATTTAAAAAGAAGGTAACAATAACCCTGTATGTGAGACAGCCAAAAAAAACACAGATGTATTGAACAGTCTTTTGGACTCTGTGGGAGAGGGCAAGGGTGGGATGGTTTGGGAGAATGGCAATGAAACATGTATAATATCGTATATGAAACAAGTCACCAGTCCAGATTTGATGCATGATACAGGGTGCTCGGGGCTGGTGCACTGGGATGACCCAGAGGGATGGGATGGGGAGGGAGATGGGAGGGGGGTTCAAGATGGAGAACACAAGTACACTCATAGTGGATTCAAGTCAATGTATGGCAAAACCAACACAATATTGTAAAGTAAAATAAATAAATAAATTAATTAAAAAAACAGAAAAATTGAAGCAGAGGGAATAGACCTGGAAAGACCTTGTGTTAGGAACATGCTTGGAATTTCCAAGGGCACAATACTGAATATCCTTTTAGTGGAGAGCTGGGAATTTTCTAGGGTGTTTTCTGGAAATTATCTGATTATACTGAGATATTTCCCTCTGGCTGAATTTCTGTAATCTAAGTTATTTTATAATTCTGTAGAGGCAGAATTCAACTTGTAGAAAATTGAGAGTGATGTAAGTGATTCTTTCCCAAAGCATTATAATTAATTTTGTCCAAAAAAGATACAAATGAATTCTACCCTGTAGAAAACATGGCCGCAAACAACATATTTTAAGCAGCTTTACTGAGATAAAATTTTCATACCGTACAACTCGCTCTTTTAAAATTTACTATTCAGTTTTTTTTGTATATTTACAAGATTGTACAAATAACTCTACTATCTAATTTTTGTCCACCTTGTAAAAGGATGCTATACCCACTAATAGAAACTCCATATTCCCCACCACCATTCCCCTCCCCCTTCAGGAACCCTAAGAAACCACATCTATGGTCTGTCTATATAGATTTGGCTGTTCTGAGAACTTCATATAAATGTAACCATATAATGTGTGGTCTTTTGGAACTGGTTCCTTTCACTTAGCATAATGTTTTCAAGGTTCATTCATGTTGTAACATGTATTAATACTTTATTGTTTATTAATACAATAATATTCAATTGTATGGATATAATGCATTTTGTTAATCTCTTCTCTTGTTAATCTCTCTATATGGGTTTTTTTCCTACTTTTTAGATACCATAAGTAGTATTTCTATAAACATTCACATATAATTTTTTGTATAAATATATGTTTTAATTTCTTTTGGGTGTATACTTAGCAGTAGAATTGCTAGATCATATGGTAGGTAATGGAGAAGAAAATGGCAACTCACTACAGTGCTCTTGCCTGGAAAATGCCATGGATGGAGGATCACGGTAGAGTATAGTCCATGAGGTCGTAGAGTTGGACACAACTGAGAGACTTCACTTTAACTTTCATGGTAGGCACATGCTTAGTATTTTGAGGTATTATCAAACTATTTAACCGAAAGATTGCACCATTTTATATTTCCTTAATCAATGTACAAGGATTCTAAATTATTGACATTCTTATCAACACCTATTATCATATGTCATTTTAGCTACAGAAATTTTAGCTAGTGTGAGGTGATATCTCATTGTGATTTTTAATTTGCATTTCACTAAGGATTAATGGTGCTGAACATCATTTCATGCACTTATTGATAATTTTAACATTTTTCTTGGAGCAACATCTATTTAAATATTTTTCCCATTAAAATGTTTGTCTTTTACTTTTGTATTTTAAGAACGTATATCTTGATGATCAGTTAATCTGCAACAAAGAAGGCAAGAAATTACCATGGAGAAAAGGCAATCTCTTCAATAAGTGGTGCTGAGAAAACTGGACAGCTACATGTAAAAGAATGAAACTAAAAGATTTTCTAACACCATATACAAAAATAAACTTAAAATTGATTAAAGAGCTAAAATGTAAGATCAGAAACCTAAAACTCCTAGAAGAAAATGTAGATGGAACTACATTTGGAACTCTTTGACATAAATCATAAGCAATATATTTTTTGGATCTGTTTCCTAAAACAAAGGAAATAAAAGCAAAAGCAAACAAATGAAACTTAATTAAACTTAAAAGCTTTTGCACAACAAAGGAAACCACTGACAAAATGAAAAGGGAACCTACAGAAAGGGAGAAAATATTTGCAAATGATGTGACAGATAAGGGGTTAATATCTAGAACATATAAACAGCTGAGACAACTCAACACCAAAAAACAAACAACCCAATTAGAAAATGGGCAGAAAATCCAAATGAACTTTTTTAAATTATTATTAAAGAAACACATAGACAGCCAAAAGCACATGAAGAGATGCACAACATTGCTAATCATTAGAGAAATGCAAACTAAAATCACAAGAAGATATCACATCTTACCTGTTAGGATGCCTATCATTTGTTATCAAGTAACAACTGTTGGAAAGGATATGGAGAAAAGGGAGCTCTACTATGCTGTTGGTAGGAATGTAAATTGGTATGGCCACTGTGGAAAACAGTATGGAGAGTTCTTAAAAAACTAAAAGTAGAACTACCATATGACCCTCCAAATCTGCTGCTGCTGCTAAGTCACTTCAGTCATGTCCGACTCTATGCGACCCCACAGATGGCAGCCCACCAGGCTTCCCCATCCCTGGGATTCTCCAGGAAAGAACACTGGAGTGGGTTGCCATTTCCTTCTCCAATGCATGAAAGTGAAAGGTGAAAGTGAAGTCACTCAGTCGTGTCTGACCCTTAGCGACCCCATGGACTGCAGCCCACCAGGCTCCTCCGTCCATAGGATTTTCCAGGCAAGAGTATTGGAGTGGGGTACCATTGCCTTACCCCTGAGTATATACCTGCAAAAAACAAAAACACCAGTTCAAAAATATACATGCACCCCAATGTCCAGAGCAGCATTATTTATAATTGCCAAGATATGGAAGCTTCTCAAATGTCTAAGATAAAGAAAATGTGGTATATACATACATATATATATATATATATATATATATATATATATATATATATAATGAAATACTACTCAGACATANTCCTCCATCTATCAGGATTCTCTAGGCAAGAATACTGCAGTGGGTTGCCATGCCCTCCTTCAGGGGATCTTCCCAACCCAGGGATCAAACCCAGGTCTTCTGCATTGCAGGTGGATTCTTTACCGTTTGAGCCACCAGAAAGTGAGGTGAAAGTGTTAGTCACTCAGATGTGTCTGACTGTATGTGACCCCACGGACCGTAGCCCACCAGTCTTCTCTGTCCATGGAACTCCCCAGGCAAGATACTGGAGTGGGCTGCCATTTCTTTCTCCAAGGGATTTTCCCAATCCAGGGATTGAACCTGGGCTTCCTGCATTGCAGGCAGACTCTACTGAATGAGTCACCTGGGAGGAGCTGAGCCACCAGGGAGGCCCATTAATACAAGGTATAGATCGTTAAATCTCCCAAAGAACAAGAGGCTAGGGCTGGGGAAATTTGAGGGCTCAGAAATCAGGCTTGCCTTATCTCACCATCTTTGGTTGGGACTGGTTCTTGGTGATTTGAGGGCTAAGATGGCTGAGAAAGAAATGGCAACCCACTCCAGTATTCTTGCCTGGAGAATCCCATGGACGGAGAAGCCTAGTAGGTTACAGTCCACAGGGTCGCAAAGAGTCGGACACGACTGAGCGACTTCACCTCACCTCATGGTGGAGAGGCAAGTCTGAGATGTGGACATTCAGGTCAAAAGAGAGAGTCTCATGTGTGTTAAATGAGGTTGACAGAAAGCCTCAAAATTCAAAGGTTGGAAGTTGAGCTTGAAAAGGAAAGTAAATGCTAGAAAGGGACTAATCCACAAAACATATTTAGGACATGAGGATATCACGGTGCTTTGGACTGAGAGAGAGAAAAGCCAAAAGGAAGGATAGCATAGAGAACAAGAAGGGAAAAACATCCCTTTAGAAAGTTTGCCTTGCACAGGTTTTTGAGCATCTCTCCTTAGCCTACATCTCAGAGTACTCATGGATGGGAAAATGAATTAGATAAGCATCTCTGTCATTTATTTTATTTTTATTTGATTCTACCCCTGGCTTAACCTAAATCTTAAACTATTCATAGAGATTTAAAACTATTCTAGCACTCAAAATACTCCTTGGAAAACTTTTGCTGATTGTATAACTTAAATTACTGTTTCATACTAACTCTTCTTTTCTCTTACTGGGTCCAGCTCTTTGCAGTTCCATGAACTGCAGCACACCAGGCTTTCCTGTTCTTCACTGTTTCCTGGAGTTTGCTCAGATTCATGTGGATTGAGTCAATGATACTATCTAACTATCTCATCCTCTGTCTCTCCCTTTTCCTTTTGCTTTAATCTTCCCCAGCATCAGGGTCTTTTCCAATCAGTCATCTTTTTGCATTAGGTGGCCAAAGTATTGGAGCCTCAGCTTCAGCATCAGTCCTTCCAATGAATATTCAGGGCTGATTTCCTTTAGGATTGACTGGTTGGATCTCCTTGCTGTCCAAGGGACTCTCAAGAGTCTTCTCCAGCACCACAATCCCAAAGCATCAATTCTTCAGTACCCAGTCTTCTTTATGGTCCAAATTTCACATCCAAACATGACTACTGGAAAATCCATAGCTTTGACTGTATGAACCTTTGTCAGCAAAGTGCTGTCTCTGCTTTTAAATACACTGTCCAGGCTTGTCATAGCTTTCCTTCTAAAGAACACGTGTCTTTGATTTTCATGGCTGCAGGCACTGTCTGCAGTGATTTTGGAGCCCAAGAAAATAAAATCTCTCACTGTTTCTACTTTTTCCCCTTCTATTTGCCATGAAGTGACAGAACTGGATGCCATGACTTTAGTTTTCTGAATGTTGAATTTTAAGCCAGATTTTTCACTCTCCTCTTGACGAGGGTGACTTCATCAGGCAGCTCTTTAGTTTCTCTTCATTTTCTGCCATTAGAGTATTACCATCTGCATGTCTGAGGTTGTTGATATTTCTCCCCTGGCATTCTTGATTCCAGCTTGGGATTCATCCAGCACAGCATTTCACATGATGTACTCTGCATATAAGTTAAATAAGCAGGGTAACAATATACAGTCTTGTCATACTCTTTTCCCAATTTTGAATCAGTTGTTGTTCCCTGTCTGGTTCTGTTGCTTCTTGATCTGCATACACATTTCTTAGGAGGCAGGTAAGGTGGTCTGGTATTGCTATCTCTTTAAGAATTTCCCATAGTTTGGTGAGATTCACACAGTCAAAGGCTTTAGCATAGTCAATGAAGCAAGTAGATATTTTTCTGGAGTTCCCTTGTTTTCTCTTGTCTCTTTCTCAATAGTTGCACAAAATTTTTCAGAGTCCAGCTAACATCCTGAGAACTAGATGAATTTCAAAGCAGCTTTACCAGGCTAAAACAGGTGGGCCCTTTGGAAATGGTCTAACCACATGATCCTGGTTGCTAGATGATGGTAACCTAAATCTCTGCTCTCAAGCCTAGTAAGAGTGTTGAGTGTATCAGCATGATCTATGCACAGGGACCTATAAAGTGTGTTCTTCAAAGATTTTCTTTTCTTTCTCTTTCTCTCTTTTCAGTTAAGAGTAGAAATCCCCTGAAAAGAGTCATATAAACATAAGGGTAGAATTAAGATAAATGCATTCTTTTTCCCTAGGAAATTTTCCATGATGAATGAACAGCTGTTTAGACCTTAGTGAGGAAGTTCAAGAGTTGGCTCTTTTGAGGAAGACCTGCTTTTCCAGAGCTGACGCTGGGGTTTGGGGCTGGGAGGAACCTTGACACTGAAAACCTGTTTCTAGAAAAGGGAAACTGATGGCCAGTGCTGACTTCTCCCAAGAGGGTTGCTGTTCCTTGGAAGTTTCAGAGTTGCTAGTGGATGCCGTATGAATGACTTGGAGCCTCTTTCCTGGTGGCCCTCTAAAGCTGACCTATTCACGGCTGAAGCTGTGAAGTCTAACACTTTCAATAAAGGATATTATGCTTAACCCAGACGGAAACATTGTCTTTCTCCTTTGTGTCAAAGCGTGAGCAAGTTACACTACATCTAGGTAATATAATTCAGAAATCTTTGTGGATGAATGGATTCAGAAAACCTGGGCCCCAGATCTGGCTTTGTCACTCAAGGAAGCCCAGAGAGCACAAACAGTGTTGCTGCTCACCTGGCTGACTCCTCAACCGGTGAAACTGGCAGGAGTCAAATCACCATTTTAAGTTCTTTCCAAATTCTAACATTCTGTGCCTGAGTGTCACAGAGAACCCTTGAATGTTCCTGAATGTCCACTTGCTTTCTTTAATTTCCCCTGTACATTCCTTCTCCTGCAGCAGCTCTTTAGAGGGCTTGGTCTAACAAAATTAGGAAGCCACTTTTTAGCAGATAAAACAAAGTATCTGTGGTCTCTTATTCTATTTATGGCATACTCTTAGTTGTGAAAAAAGTAGGGATATAAAAACCTAAAACATAAGATGCTTGATATCTAGGAACGTCAGGACCAAAAGGCACACCAGAGTGAAATCTTACACAATAGAAAAAACGCATGTTTGGAGGTGAGATAAGTAGAAGAAAAGTGGAGAAGTCCATCTTTATGGCTGTGCTCATTGCTTGTTAATGCAGAGATTCCAGTCATCAAGGGAAGAGCTATAGATGGAAGCACAGCTGGGCAAGGAGAAAATGAGGTGGGAATGCAGTGGCGAGTCATCGAGTCATTTTGTAACCTTGAGTGGGTTTTCAGGATCTCTGACCAACACTGTAACAGGTGAACCTCCATGTGTGCCACACTGTTGCCAAGAAGCGAATGGAATCCTGGACCCATGGCTGAGATGATTGACTACTGCAGCCTGGAAAGTTAATGGGAGTTGATTATCATGCAACAGACATTATTAAAATGAAAATAGAAATGAGAAAGAAAAAAGAAAAGGGGAATAGTTCTATCAAAACAGGCCAGTTCTCTATCAACACTTAAGAAACGTTGTTTCATCTTTTAAATAAATACCTCTATATATCCCTTGGTATCTTTCTCACTAGTTCTTAAATGCTGTTAGTCATTCCTGAATATATCCAAGATCTTAGTACCATATTTCTTTAAAATATTCCTTTCCACTCACACTGAACCCTTTCTTGAAGTCCAACTTCTTAGAAGCTTGTCTGCTTCCCTGAAACTTTTGGCCATATTTCCATAAAAATAATCTCAAAAATTTTCAAATATTTGGCAGTGGTAATCCAGAAAGAGTCCAGTGATGGGCAAAGCTGGAGATTCATGACTAAATTTTCTTAGAACTCTTGGTTTTCAAACAGTCCTGGAAAGTAGAAAAAGAGAAGTCAACACCCTGCCTTCTCCACCTATTTCTTGGTTCTTATTCTTTTCTTTGTCCCTCGCTATTAATTTGCTTCTTCAAAAAGAATGTGGCATTAATACAAACTGCTGTGTTGGCATTATTGAGAAGTCATAGGATTACATAGTTTTTCTGGTTCCTCAGGGGTTAATTAACTCTCTGAGGTGCTAACAGGCTGTATTCAAGTCCTGCTCCCACTCACTTAGACTATAGCTTACAACCCGGAAATTCCCACTCTCACTTTCCCAGTCATGGTTGAGGGCAGACAATGAAACCAGTGAATTGAATTAGAGGGCAGTGATAGGGAATGGAGACTACTGGGAGAGAGTTTGGAGACAGATGGTCTAGCTAGTGATGATCCTTTTAAGAATATGTACCTTATATGCAACCACTTGGGCTGGAAGCGGTATAAAGAATTCCTATAAGTTGGTTCTAAACACTCTGTAATACCCGTGGATGTGCAACTCCTGCAACTTAAGAAAATCAGAGAAGCAGGGTGCAGACCAGCATGGGAGACTCAGGACCATTGCTGAGTGGTTGGATTCCCTCATTAGAATGTGACAGATGGAATGGGAAAGGTTGACCGTAAAGGCAGGCCACAGATTCCCCTGGGATAAATTTAGGTGGGGGTTTTAACAAGAAAACAAGTCATAAAATTGTTAAGTAGAAGATTAAAAAATACAACTAGAAATTAAGACTGGTTTTAGAAGAAAACAACCCATAGGCCACACTTCAGGGGTAAGGCAGAAGCGTAAGGTAGAGACTCACTGCCCTATACCTACCTACTCGTCCACACCAGGCAAGAGCGGATCTCCATGCTTCTAATTCTCAGCAAAGAGTAATGAAGACAAAAGAGTCACACTATAGAATGAGGTTCCATCTCTGGAGAATTTGACTTTAGAGGTTTCCAGTAGGAGAACTCTAAGGTCAGTGATTTTATCTATCTTGTGGATCATCTTTAGATGATCAAAATTTCACCAGTTCCAGCTAGAAAGAAGCATCAAAGTTGCAACTCAAAGGTTGTACCATCAAATGCCTAGAGTATGGTTCTAGCAGCTCCCAAGTTCTGAGTTACAACTCTGGAGATTACCTTGTGGTAGATAGGAAGTGGGAGAAGGGGAAAGAGGTGTTCAAAGAAATGTCAGCTACCCAAGAAATGGCCAGTAAAATGATGTGATCTCAAAATGCACACTGAGAATAACCTAGGGTCTGAAAGCAAAATCAGGTGCTATGGGTTTTGACATATTCCAAATGTTTCATGTTGTGATATAACTGACAAANGAAAGAAGCATCAAAGTTGCAACTCAAAGGTTGTACCATCAAATGCCTAGAGTATGGTTCTAGCAGCTCCCAAGTTCTGAGTTACAACTCTGGAGATTACCTTGTGGTAGATAGGAAGTGGGAGAAGGGGAAAGAGGTGTTCAAAGAAATGTCAGCTACCCAAGAAATGGCCAGTAAAATGATGTGATCTCAAAATGCACACTGAGAATAACCTAGGGTCTGAAAGCAAAATCAGGTGCTATGGGTTTTGACATATTCCAAATGTTTCATGTTGTGATATAACTGACAAACAAAGATAATCTGCATCCCATTGGCTGGTTGGAGTAGAGCATTGGATATTTTTCAACCTGATGATGGCATCTTTTGGGGGTGGTTTGGTTTCTTTCATTCAGAACAATTATTTTGAGATTCATGTATATTATGAATTATATTATTAATTCTTTTTGTTACCATTATACATACAAGATATATTACAGCTTGTTTAATCTTGCACCCACTGAAGGACATCTGGATCATTTCTAGTTTGCAGCAATTATAAATCAAACTGCCATCTATAGGTTTTCTGTGTGAAGATAGATATTTAACCTATGAGATTGCTGGGTTTTATGGTAACTATATATACTTAACTTTATATGAAACTCTCAAACTATTTTCCAAAGTGAATATACCATTTTGCATGCCTACCAAAGATATACGAACATTACATTGCCCCAGGTCCTTTCTACTATTTGGTAAGTATCAATGTATTAAGTGTTAGTGATTCCAACAAATGTAGAACAGCATTTCATTGTCATCAATTTGTGTTTCCTCAATAAACAGTGATGTCAAGCGCCTTTTCATATGCTTATTTGTCAGTCACACATTTTCTGTAATGAATGTCTGTTTAAACCTTTCGCCTATTTTTATTGTTGTTGTTTTGCCTTCTTATTACTGAATTTTGAAGGGTAAGAAGGAATCAGCAAGATAGAGTAGAAGCAAGAGCATTGTAGGCTTAGGGACAATGAGTATAAAAGCTCTGAAGCAGGAGAGAAGAAGAAAAAAACCTAAGAAGGCAAGAGGCAAAAGAAAAATTGATTTAATTTTATCATCGAAGCATGCTATTTCCAAATCTACAAAGTACAGGAACATGTAATAGCCATAAGGACTGAGGACTTCCATATTTGGCCTGACTTCAGCTCTTCTTAGAGTCAGTGTAATGGATAAAATAACCTCTGGAGAAGATTTGCTGTCCCAAGAATTCTATCCCTATTAAGTTGTGGAGATACTGTTCCATCCTTAGAATGTGCTGCTATACATCCTTAGTAAATTAAATTCTTTATTCTTAAAAGCTTGCCATAAGAGATCACTGGATTATTCTTTCTTTCTTTTAAATGATTTTTTTTAAATTCTAAAGAAACTTTCCAGATTGACCTCAAATAACTGATTCATATAAAATATATTTCTTTGTTTTTTCCTTTGCTCTTGCCTTGCTGAATGGGGCTCTTTGATTCTTGGTGACAAGACTAGAATGATAAATCACGGACGCAATCTGGTGCCATCCATTTTCAACTTTATTCTTTTTCATCACAAAGGATCTGTGATGGAAAATGTTCCCTATTACAGCCACAGCTGGCTCCAGGACCATAGTGAGTTAGTAAACATCAGTGAAAGACAAGCTGAAGACGTGCTTCCCCTAAATTGTTTTCTCCAAGCTGGCTCACTGAGGAATTGTTCTTTCTATCTCTGGAAATCTTTTCCTGTACTTTTTCTTCCCTTGGGTTCCTCTGAGCTTTCACTGGCTCTTCCAATGCTGTCCTCAAGTGAATGATTCACATTTTGAATATTTCTCTCATGTCAGTCTTGGGAAAGTCTAGATAGCATTCTATCTTTTCTCTCAGTGATCAGGACCCTTCTCTCAGGGTCCATATCACAGGTACCTTAGACCATTGCTTCACCTTGCAGAAGACGATAAGGGAAGACTCAGCTTTCATAATTTTTGCCCATCCTTCAGGACCAATCTGGAAGACTGCAAGATGGGATCAGAGAAATCTTACCATGCATGAGTTCCCAGGATGGAATCATTTCAAGAGGGGAAATTATGAATTCTGTTCCAGTGGGGATGTCCCTGTTCTCAAATACAGAATGACATGATTCTCTCCTAGTCTTTAAATATTCTGAGGAAAGTTCTTTCTAAAGTTTGATGTATGGCAAAGCCAATAGAGTATTGTAAAGTAAAAAAAAAAAAAAATTAAAAAAAAAGTTACTTTTTCTGGGTATTTTTCTCTTTCCTCCATTCCTTCTTAGAAAATCCTTCCTGATAGCTAAGGGAAGAAACAATTTTATTCCTCACCCCACATTTGCTCTTTGGCTCATACAAAAGGAATAAAATACTTCCATCTCATCCCTCAGACTGCCTCTTTGCTCCTCCCTAAAGGTGGGGGAGTGGTGAAGTTGACTAGTTGGAGATTGACCTTCACTGAATCACAGTGACTAGTGGGAGGAGTGTGACAGTATTAAACGCTGCCTACAGGTTGCACATGGCACTGTTTCTGTATTCTCTCCTGGGGATTGAAGGCTCATGGTCTCGGGTCATTTCATGTGGTAAGTTTCCCTGAGAAAAGTCTCCCAACATGGAGAGGGAAGGGAGGATCTCCATTCTTTCTCTGTTTTCTAGCTGTTCCAGGACAGGCCTGTAGAGACAGGCCTGAAACTAGCTAGGCAGATGGGTTCATGTCAGACTCACAGATCAGCTATTCAAACAGATGGCTCCTAAGACCAAGATTGGGGTAGTTGAAATAGGAAGCCCCATTAAGCTTAAAGTCTAAGTCCTGCTCTCCAAAGTTGTCTACAGATCCTACCTTCACAGAGTGGTTGGGTACTTCCTTCACCAATGAAGAGTCTGGTCCTTTGACTTCCATTTCGGTCTCATGAACTTTATATATTTTCTCTCACTGGGGCAGAGCCTAGAAGAAGAAATCCAAGTTGCTCTTCCAGCTTCCATCTACATGTTTTATGTTAAATGTAGCCTTTGAAACAAAAATGATTTTAAAAGTTGTGCCAATTGATCATCTCCCAGAGCTCTAAATATTCTTGTCGTGTGTGTGTGTGTGTGTGTGTGTGTGTTTTGTTACCCTTAATGTTCAAGACTGAAAAACTCAGAAGTGGAAGGTTTATACATCCAAACAAATGGAGGCCTAGAGAGGTCAGCTGCCTTGAATAGAGTCATAGACACATTGTCAAGCCTTTTCTCTTCACATCATTCCTATGGTATTTTAGTTGGCACAATATATTGACATTTTGTCTGCTTAATGTTAGAAAATAAAGATGCCATTATAAAGAGGTCAAAATTGCCTCAATTCCTCCTGCATAACTTGTAAACCACACTCTTGACTCTACTTAGAGTTCCATTCCCCAAATCTTGGACAATCGTCCCAGGTAAGTCTTCCAGGTCCTGGAGACAATGGATTAAACCACTAGCTACATCATCAGCCAGTGCTGAGGGTCCCCCCCTTTTTTTTTCTCTCAGTGGTCCTGACCACTGATGCCTATGCTGCAGATCCTGACCACTGATGCACATGCTGCAGATCCTGACCACTGATGCACATGCTGCAGATCCTGACCACTGATGCATATGCTGCAGATCCTGACTACTGATGCACATGCTGCAGATCCTGACCACTGATGTATATGCTGCAGATGGAATGGGGTTCAGGTCACAGGGAGAAAACTTTGGATACGCTTAGTTTCCTGCCACTGTCTGTGACAAAGAGCTAATTCCATGTCTTGTGATCAAATAACTGTAACTTTGTGAAAACAAAATGTGTTGGAATAGAGATACTCAGGGTCTTTGTGTGGCTTGGAATATTGCCAGGGCAGCTCTGGGGTCTGAGTGAGTGTTTTTATTTTACTCCTGCTTTATTGCCCTGCCTAATTCTCCGATTTCAAAATGTCGTGGAGTAGGCTGGTGTCATTTGTTTTCATAAATTAACGTCGATTCAATTTATGGCCAGATGGGCCCTGAAAAATAAGAGGCTTGTGTGTCTTTTGGAAGGTTTAAAGAAAAGCAGTAGGCATGCTTGGGGTGAACTTTTGCACTTCAATGCTTCATTCTGCAGAGAGAGTAAATACTTGTGAAAAACCCTGTTTTATAACAGCTAGGCACAAAGGACTCCTTATTAGGATTATTTTTTGGTCACTGCTTGTAATTCCTGTAGCAACTACAAAAAATGTAAATATTGTAATTCTTCTTACTGGGAAGCCATGTGTATGTTAGGGAGCAACTTCACTTTGCCTGGAAATCAGAGGTCTAGAGATTGAATCCCCCAGATAACTCCACAGCCAGTAACACGGGATGGTGGGAAGTGGGGTACATAGTGGATCATAGCACATGAAAGCTCTGACAGTGTATACCTCTTTTTGCTACTCCTTCATGGGTCAGCGAGAAGAACTGGATTAGTAAGAGGCACGGAGAAAAGAAAAGAAAAAAGAAAAGAAAAGAAAAAAACACTAAGAATTTGATGAGTCCATGATTCTAAGAAATAATGGCTTGTGGGAAGCTGGAATCCAAGGTCGGCTTGGCAGCAGCCAAAGAGGAGGCTGCTTGGCTGCTGTAAGCATTCAGAGACCACGTGCAGCTGAATGGTGCTTCCTCCCACAAGGGCACATGCCTGGGGATATGTGAGAGACAGCACTGGAAGACCCTGTTTCTTAGTTCTGTTGCTATGTAGCTATGTGATAAGTCACATAGATTACCAATGAATGTGTTTTCCACTAAAACAAAGTATCTAGACAAGACAAGCTCCAGGGTCCCTTTGTTTTATGAAATGGTATTAAGATCAGAGTATACTTTATTCTCTTACTCAAGTAATTGGCACTTAAATTCCTCTTAATAAACATAATATGACCTTAACCCACTCAATGCCCTTGCCCTATTTTTGTAGGCCCTTACAATGTGAAAAATCATTTTCATATATAACGCTTATGTGCTTAGTTACTCAGTCGTGTCCAACTCTTTGCGACCCCATGAACTGTAGCCTGCCAGGCTCCTCTGTTCATGGGGATTCTCCAAGCAAAAATACTGGAGTGGGTTGCTGTTTCCTCCTCCAAGGGATCTTCCCAACCCAAGGGTTAAACCTAGGTCTCCCACATTGCAGGCGGATTCTTTACTGTCTGAGGCACCAGGAAAGCCATATAAAGCTTTGTAAGGTAGATGAAACAAGAAAAGCAATTTGTTACAGACAAACAAATAACTGATAACTGGACTGGTATTTAAATTCAGCCCCTGGAGGTGTTGCTGCTCTATCATTCAACAAAATCACTCAAATATTTTTTTGAACACAAACTAGATGCAAAATACTATTTTTAAAATGAAAGAAATGTGTCAGTGAATGGGATAGGTACAATCCATATTCTCAAGTTGCTCATGTCTTGTGAAACAATACAGAATTATAACAAAGTGTGATGAGTGTGATGAAAGAGGATCAGGACATCTAGCCGCAGATTTTAGTCCAGAGTAGAGGTCGGTAAAGATCTTATTGGAGAAGTGAAATTTAATTCTGCTCAAGAATGGAATTGCTTTAGCCAGGCCAAAGAAGGAGTTAGGGAAAATGTTCCAGGCAGTGGGAATAATATGTCCTTTGGATTAAGATAGGATTTCTCTAATAACATGTGTATGGGTTGGAGGAAGGAATGTAAGGAGAAGAAGAAGTGGAATCCAAGATAAACAAGGGACAACTAGAATATCATTTCCCACTGTGTTTACATGGAAAATAACCTTTAAGATTGAGGATCTGTCTGAATAATTGCAGCTACCTTACATCAAATTGGTAAATTTTGGATAATTTAATAAAATATCAAATCAGTTTTTATACTGGGCAGTCCATGAAACTCTGAATGCCTGCCATATCCATAACCCTCACCAATGGAAAAAGTTTGCAACAGCTATTCCATTTTCTAGTGGTCAATAAAGTGTATACCAGGTGACTTGGAGTCATCCTATTGGACTAGGGGTATATGTCTGAGCCATTGATAGTCATCAGAAGTGGCCCAGGGACTGGATAATGACTGAGGGGGCCAGTCAGTGTCAACAGAAACCCAACAGTGTCAAACGGAGTGTCAAACAGGAGGCCAAGAGACACTGTGACTTCAGAAAGCTAATAGAAACCACTAGTAAGAAGAAGCCAGAAGAGGGGACAGGAGATGAGAGAAAGAACAAGAACAGACAGCTGTAGGGCAAGGGGGCAGAGGGCAGAGTAGAGGACAAGGAGGAAGAAAGCAGAAGCACTGAGAGAGAGAAGGAGAACTGTGGAAATTCGGAAATGACTGAGAAGTCATTTATTTAGTTAGAAAGCTATAAGACACCTATGTTTCAGGGGTGGGTTTATGCAACGCAAGAACAGTTTTTCTGGAGAGCAGTCTGACACAGCTTAGTCAAATTAAAATCAACATGACTTATATTTCCCAAGTGTATCTCAAGTAGGTCCATAAGGGGATGAGTGTGAAGGTGTTCCTTACTGTGTTGCTTGTTGTGACTGGCAGTTGGTGGCAATCTGGAAATACATCAGTGGAGATTAGACAGGCAACATATGGTCAGTATATGTCATGGAGAACTAAGCAATGGAATGAACAGCCCAGAGGAACTTCTAATAATATGGATGAGCTTACAGTAATGGGTGAAAAAAGTAATACATAGAAAGAGATATATAACAAAGTAGCATTTGGAAAGTGCTTTTGTGTGGGCTAAGTCGCTTCAGTTGTGTCTAACTCTTTGTGACGCTATGGACTGTAACCTGCCAGGCTCCTCTGTCCATGGGATTCTCCAGGCAAGAACACTGGAGTGGATTGCCATGTCCTCCTGCTGGGGATCTTCCTGACCCAAAGATTGAGCTTGAGTCTCTTAGGTCTCCTGCATTGGCAGGCAGGTTCTTTACTGCTAGTGCCACCTGGGAAGCCCAGGATGAAAAGTACATGCATTTAAAAAGAGCACATTTTACAAGAATATATGCAACCAAAAGATACACACTAAACTCGAATCAGAGTGGTTGCTTCAGGGGTGGGGGAAAAAGACTAGGATGCAGGAAGAAGGATAAAAGTGAAAAATAAAAACAAGATAGAGAATAGCCATAGTCTGAGGATCACAATTTATCGAACCAACAAAAGGAGAAAAAGATGGAAAGGAGAAAAAAGTAAGGAACAGGGAGTAAAGTTGGTGACAGGCAGACAAACACTGTTTGGCCGTATGACAGGTTATGGCTGCAATAGCCTAAAAGGTGAAGAGTGATTTTCCAGATCTCTGAGGCCTGGCTATGCAGCTGTAGAGTTTCCTGGACTTCTTTCATGCCACGTGTCTTTATAATAAACCCGAGTCCTCTGAGGTCATCTGGACAGGTCTCCATTCATTGAAACCTTAAAGCGCCTAATGAAAAGCTAGTAGAGAAAGGACCTATGGACACTGGGGAGCAGGGGAGAGGGGAGGGTGGGCGAATCAGGAGAGCGGCACTCACATACGGACACTACCACGCATGAAGTAGACAGCTAGTGGGAAGCTGCTGCATAGCACAGGGAGCTCAGGTCAGCGCTCTGGGACGACCTAGACGGGTGGGATGAGGGCCAGAGGGAGGCTCAAGGGGGAGGGGCATATGTATACATAAAGCTGATTCCCTTCTTTGTACAGCAGAAGCTAGTACAACATTGTAAAGCAATGTTGTTTTTCTATGATCCAACCGCTGTTGGCAATTTATCTCTGATTCCATTGCCTTTTCTTCTCTCTTTTCTAAATCCCACTAATGTAACAGGATACCACGGCAACAAAATAAAATAAAATAAAAACACACAGAGTATGATTCAATAAAAAGTTGAAAAATGCAACATAAATGGCATATCAAGCTACTTGTATAGGACAGTTACATGTACCAGGCNTTCTTCTCTCTTTTCTAAATCCCACTAATGTAACAGGATACCACGGCAACAAAATAAAATAAAATAAAAACACACAGAGTATGATTCAATAAAAAGTTGAAAAATGCAACATAAATGGCATATCAAGCTACTTGTATAGGACAGTTACATGTACCAGGCTCTATCCTAGATTTTTTAAAATTTGTAAAACAGCATTTAATCCTAACAACAACTTCCTACGTAGGTACAAGGATTGTCTTCATTATACAAATGAGGAAGCTAAAACACAGAGAGTCTAGGTCACTATGCGAGATCACACAACCAGTAGGTAGTAAGATGGTATTTAAATTCAGGCAGTTTGGTTGCAGAGCCTGCACATGTAACCACAAAGCCTTATCACAAGACACTCTTGAATAAACTCCATTTGAGTGGTTAGTTTAGACTAGTGTCAGGCTCGACTAACTTCTCAAAATTCTTAGATTTTTAAAATTTTTACTCAATAAACCCAGCAGAGGCAGTTAATAACACAGACTGACTGTGAAGTACTCAGATTTGGAGAAAGAAAATTATGTCTGGCATGCCATATTCATCCCCCAAACCATGATCTTTCTATTTCATCCTGAGAGTTAACATGGAGAACACTAGATTTGGAGTTAATAGTTCATCTCTCCCAGGTCATCTGACTTTGGGTGAGTCATCGAGATTTCTTAGCCTCAGTTTCCTAACTTGAAAAGCTAGGAGAAATAACAACTGTCACATCCTTTTTGGGCATCAAATGAAGCATCAAAAGATATATAGTAAAGAACTTTGAACATTGCACAGCCTGTGTTTGATGCCTGGAACATACCATTTGAGGTGATCATTCAGGCTCTTCTCTTCCCACACTATGCCTTTTGTTACATCTCATTACCAGGTAGGATCCTTGGCATCCTGTTACATTAGTGGAACTTAGAAAAGAGAGAAGAAAAGGCAGAGGAACCAGAGATCAAATTGCCAACAGCTGTTGGATCACAGAAAAAGCAAGACAGTTCCAGAAAAACATCTATTTCTGTTTTATTGACTATGCCAAAGCCTTTGACTGTGTGGATCACAACAAACTGGAAAATTCTTCAAGAGATGGGAATACCGGACCACCTGACCTGCCTCTTGAGAAATCTGTATGCAGGTCAGGAAGCAACAGTTAGAACTGGACATGGAACAACAGACTGGTTCCAAATAGGAAAAGGAATACGTCAAGCCTGTATATTGTCACCCAGTTTATTTAACTCTGGGCTGGTAGAAGCACAAGCTGGAATCAAGATTGCTGGGAGAAATATCAATAACCTCAGATATGCAGGTGACACCACCTTTATGATAGAAAGAGAAGAACTAAAGAGCCTCTTGATGAAAGTGAAAGAGGAGAAGGAAAAAGCTGGCTTACAGCTCAACATTCAGAAAACTAAGATCATGGCATCTTGATCCATCACTTCATGGCAAGAAGATGGGGAAACAGTGGAAACAGTGACAGACTTTATTTACTTGGGCTCCAAAATCACTGCAGATGGTGACTGCAGCTATGAAATTAAAAGACACTTGCTCCTTGGAAGAAAAGCTATGACCAACCTAGACAGCATATTAAAAAGCAGAGACATTACTTTGCCAACAAAGGTCAGTCTAGTCAAAGCTATGTTTTCTCCAGTAGTCATGCATGAATGTGAGAGTTGGACTATAAAGAAGGCTGAGCACTGAAGAATTTATGCTTTTGGACTGTAGTGTTGAAGACTCTTGAGAGTCCCTTGGACTGCCAGGAGATCTAACCAGTCCATCCTAAAGGAAATCAGTCCTGAATATTCATTGGAAGGATTGCTGCTGAAGCTGAAACTCCAATACATTGGCTGCCTGATGCAAAGAACTGACTCATTGGAAAAGACCCTGATACTGGGAAAGATTGAAGGCAGGAGGAGAAGGGGATGACAGAGGATGAGATGGTTGGATGGCATCACTAACTCAATGGAGATGAGTTCGAGTAAACTCCAGGAGTTGGTGATGGACAGGGAGGCCTGGTGTGCTTCAGTNAAGACCCTGATACTGGGAAAGATTGAAGGCAGGAGGAGAAGGGGATGACAGAGGATGAGATGGTTGGATGGCATCACTAACTCAATGGAGATGAGTTCGAGTAAACTCCAGGAGTTGGTGATGGACAGGGAGGCCTGGTGTGCTTCAGTCCATGGGATCGCAGAGTCAGACATGACTGAGTGACTGCACCAAACCGTGTTCATGGTACTGCTTTGCTTGGAAATACACATACATGGTGATTGAGTTTGGCTCAGTATTTCCTGTTTTCCAACCTTGCCTGGGGTAAGTGGCCTTTCTGGATCTGTTTTCACCTTTTTTGGCAATTGGAGAATCACAGAATTGTATTTCCAACCCTACTCCCTTGGTTCTGCTATGCTTCTGCTTGTTGAAAACTGTGACCATGCCAAATAACAAAATTTATTGACCAGGCCTTCCCCAAGTCTCCTCCTCACTCCAGAATCTGATTTGTCCTTCCTTGGAAATCTTTTACAGCTAGATTTGTCTCTTTCTTAGGATGGATGAAATTATAGCATTCATTTCTAGTGGTGAATGTGTTTATCTTTACTGTTCCTTGTTTAGCGTAGGAACTCTTCAGTAGGTCTTTGTATATTTTATCTTTATGTCCTCCCCAGCATATAGCCTGGTATTCTCCGTGCATGGGGCACATAAAAGATGCCTAAGGAACCAACGGCACCGCAAATGTGTGCTCCAACCTTGGCAAGCAAGGACACTCATATGGTCCAGGCTGCCCATCCATCCTTCCTCTCACCTAGACTGCATGAAGTATGGATCTTTTGAGGAGATGCATTTCCGACTCTTGTAAAGAAAGTTACAAGGAATCAGCAGTAACATCTGAGTCATCTTTCAAGCTTTCCATTGCTTTTCCTAGAATAGTCATGAATTTGTACTCTACTGTTTTACTCTGCTGGTTCTAAGACATGGGGCTTTCAGTTACTACTATCCGTTGTTCTGAATCTATTCAGGAAACATTTACAGAGTGTCTGTTTGTATGAGACTGAGGGCATAACAGAAGCAGAAGATATTAAGAAGAGATGGCAAGAATACACAGAACTATATGGCAAAGATCTTAATGACTCAGATAACCATGATGGTGTGATCACTCACCTAGAGCCAGACATCCTGGAATGTGAAGGCAAGTGGGCCTTAAGAAGCATCACTATGAACAAAGCTAGTGGAGGTGATGGAATTCCAGTTGAGCTATTTCAAGTCCTAAAAGATGATGCTGTGAAAGTGCTGCATTCAATATACCAGCAAATTTGGAAGGCTCCTCAGTGGCCACAGGACTGGAAAATGTCAGTTTTCATTCCAACCCCAAAAAAGGGCAATGCCAAAGAATGCTCAAACTACCGCAAAATTGTATTCATCTCAGAAGCTAGCGAAGTAATGCTCAAAATTCTCCAAGCCAGGCTTCAGTGGTACATGAACCAAGAACTTCCAGATGTTCAAACTAGATTTAGAAAAGGCAGAGGAAACAGAGATCAAACTGTCAACATCTACTGGATCATAGAAAAAACAAGAGAGTACCAGAAAAACATCTACTTCTGCTTTATTGACTACACTGAAGCCTTTGACTGTGTGAATCACAACAAACCATGGAAAATTCTTAAAAGAGATGGGAATACCAGACTACCTTACCTGCCTCCTGAGAAATCTGTATGCTGGTCAAGAAGCAACAGTTAGAACTGAACATAGAACAACAGACTGGTTCCAAGTAGGGAAAGGAGTACGTCAAGGCTGTACATTGTCACCCTACTTATTTAACTAATATGCAGAGTACATCATGAGAAATGCTGGGCTGGATGAACCACAAGCTGGAATCAAGATTGCTGGGAGAAATANGACTCAATGGATGTGGGTCTGAGTGAACTCTGGGAGTTGGTGATGAATGGGGAGGCCTGGCGTGCTGCGATTCATGGGGTCGCAAAGAGTTGGACATGACTGAGCGACTGAACTGAGTGACCATTAAGTAGATGACTTTTAACTAACAAAGCAGCATCAGAACCATAGTAAGAAGCCAGTCTTTGACTTCCTATTCTGGTTTCTCTTATCATATTATGAACTGGTTTCTCTTATCAAATCATTCACTGAAAGGGTTTATTTGGGCAGCAGTAATTTCACATTACAGCACCTTTGTCATCAGGAAAGTATGAGGAATGCTAACTTGTTCAAGTCTCTCAAGACAGTATTTTATTCTCACTGCAATAGCTGTCATTAATTGTTTCAGTTTCTCCTGCATGAACATGGTAAACATCTTTTTAAAAACTTCAGATAGCTTCATTGGAAGTCTGGAGTTTTATGATCTGATTATTGAGCTAGATGACCTTATGGGTTTGGTTATAGAAAACATGGCTCCTAATGTATGTTGAAGATGAACGACCAGAGTGAAGAAAGCAAGCTTCTTTTTGACTGACTTCTGTTGTGATTGACATATACACACTCTTACATATAAAATATCTTCCCTTGTAGCTTAGTCGGTAAAGAATCTGCCTGCAGTGCAGGAGACCTGGGTTCGATCCCTGTGTTGGGAAGATCCCCTGGAGAAGGAAATGGCAACCCACTCCAGTATTCTTGCCTGGAGAATCCCATGGACAGAGGAGCCTGGCAGGCTACAGACCATTGGGTCGCAAGAGTCAGACACGACTTAGTGACTAAACTACCACCACCACCAAGGACCTAATGTATAGCACAGAAACTACTCAGTACTCTGTAATGACCTATAAGGGAAGAGAATCTAAAAGAGTGGATATATGTATATGTACAACTGATTCACTTTGCTGTACACCTGAAACTAACACAACATTGTAAATCAAGTATACTCTCACAAAAATTTTTTAAACATTGATTTTATTATTTGGGGTGTTTCAAATACGAACCAAAAAAACTCTACTGTGATTGTGAGCTGGATGATCTTGGAACAATACATACTTCTTTAGGTCATAGACATTAATAATGCTTATTTCTATTTTGGGGGAGGAATTTTTACTATTACTACAATTCTAAAACAGATATATTTTTCTTTGTGTTCATTTACGATAAGGCAATGAATTCCTATAGTTTGCAGGTCTCCTTAAGGGTTAATATAAAGAAGGTTTTCTCTTTTAAATTACAAAAAGGCAGAAAGCCAAACTAAACCTTACAAGTCATAGCGAATACTATCTTTTATTTTTGTGTGCATATATTTTGTGTTAATATGCATATTTGTTCTACCACAACTGTAATATATATTTTGAAATATATTATATATATTTTGAAATATATATTTTTTAAAATATATTCAAAAATATATATTTAATATATATATATTTTCAAATATATATATTTTGAATATATATTTTGAAATATATATTTTGAAANGACTCTTGAGAATCCCTTGGAGTGCAAGGAGATCCAACCAGTCCATCCTAAAGGAGATCAGTCCTGGGTGTTCTTTGGAAGGAATGATGCTAAAGCTGAAACTCCAGTACTTTGGCCGCCTCATGCGAAGAGTTGACTCATTGAAAAAGACTCTGATGCTGGGAGGGACTGGGGGCAGGAGGAGAAGGGGACGACAGATGGCTGGATGGCATCACTGACTCGATGGACATGAGTTTGCGTGAACTCCGGGAGTTGGTGATGGACAGGGAAGCCTGGCATGTTGCAGTCCATGGGGTTGCAAAGAGTCGGACACTGAACTGAACTGAAGCTACCACAGTTCCAACAACTGGCCTCAGGGAAATGGGAACAAACCGACCTTGGAACTGAAGACTAACTGTACTTAATACGATGACACTGGTCAGACCACTGATGACCAACTTCAAGTTGACTGTCAGAGCTGACTGTGCTGTTTCTGCATAGGGCGCCCTCCCGCAGTCTATAAAAGCTCTGGCCTCTTGACTGTCAGTGGGAGGGGCGTCAGACTTTTGACAGCGCCCACCCCACCCTGTTGCTGGCATACAAACTATAGCAAACTTTCCACTAACCTGGTGTCTTTAAAGGCTTTTGAGCAGCGAGCAGCCTGACCCTGCTTTCGGTTATGATAAGAAAGTAGTGTAGATTTCAATCAGCAGAGCTAATGCTTCTCTCTCCTCAAACCAGCACCACCACGAGCACCTCTAACTGGAGACCCTGGCACCTTCACTGCCCTGTCCCCTCTCTCCCCCTCCACAACTAACGGGTAACCAGTTAGTCAGCTGTCCCTCAAAAACGGGGGCTTCCCTGGTGGCTCAGTGGGAAGGAATCCACCTGCCGATGCAGGAGACTCGGGTTTGATCCCTGGGCCAGGAAGACCTCTGAAGAAGAAATTGGCAACCCACTCCAGTATTCTTACCTGGGAAATCCCATGGACAGAGGAGCCTGGCAGGCTACAATCCATAGTGTCGCAAAGAGTCAGATAGGGTTGAGTGACTTAGCACAGGACACCTCAGAAATGCTTATCCAAATGATTGTCTTGTTTCTTCTGTGGTCAAAGTCCACGGGGACAGCCTGACATGCTAGAAAGAGACTGAGCTTTGGACTCAGAAAGACCTGTCGGCCACAGACTAGTTGGGAAACTTTAGGTTGCTTCATCTCTGAGTTTGTGAACTGGCTAGCTGCTTTCCACCTTGCAGGTTCTTCTTGGGGATGTGTGCAACCCTCAACACTCAGGAGTTGCCCCATCAGCAGCAGCCTGGCCGCAGCCCTGCTCTGCTGCCTGGGTCACACCAGCAGCACCCTGCGGGGGTTCCCCAGCCCCCACCGCACCCCTCCTCCTGTCTCCTCTGCACATCGCCACTGGAGTATTGTACCAAAACTGTCCCCAGATCCTCCTCAATGGCACTTGCCATGAGCACTTAAAATCTTTCAGGACCTCTCCTGCTGCCACTTCCCACTGCCTTGGAATGATTTTAAATGCCTGAGTTCGCTATACTTAAAATGGATAAGCAAAGACCTACTGTCCAGCACAAGGAACTCTGCTCCATGTTACCGGGCAGCCTGAATAGGAGGAGAGCTTGGGAGAGAATGGATACATTGTGTGGCTGAGTCCCTTCTCTGTTCACGTGAAACTGTCACAACACTGGTAATCTGCTCTGCTCCAATACACAATAAAGTTTTTTTTTTTTAATGGCTTAGTGTGGCCATTAGGTCTTTTACAGTCTTGACCCCCGTTCTCCGTCCAGTGCCGCTTCCTGTGGCTCCCTGCCTCCCGCTCTGCCCACCCCCACCTTCCTCTTTCCCTGACTCTGATGCTGCCTCCTAAGAGGCTGCGTCACTGCCCCTCTCCTTTCTCCCGACTAGAAACCCCTGCTCCCAGCCCTGCCTGTCTCCTGGTCATTCTCCAGGTCTCCTTCAAGGTTCAGCCTCCTCTGCAGCCTTCCTCCTTTTGCCCCCACTGCTCCACAGCCCTTTACAGGAAGCTGAATGCTGCACTGGGGTTTTACCATCCTTAGCCTCGTCCAAAGTAAGGAGCAGCAGCTGTGCTTTGCTGGAGCAGCTGTGAAGAGATACCCCACGCCCAAGATAAGAGAAACCCAAGTAAGATGGTAGGTGTTGCAAGAGGGCATCAGAGGGCAGACACACTGAAACCATACTCACAGAAAACTAGTCAATCTAATCACACTAGGACCACAGCCTTGTCTAACTCAGTGAAACCAAGCCATGCCCGTGGGGCAACCCAGGACGGGTGGGTCATGGTGGAGAGGTCTGACAGAACATGGTCCACTGGAGAAGGAAATGGCAAGCCACTTCAGTATTCTTGCCTTGAGAACCCCATGAACAGTATGAAAAGGCAAAATGATAGGATACCAAAAGAGGAACTCCCCAGGTCATTAGGTGCCCAATATGCTATTNGTATTCTTGCCACCTCTTCTTAATATCTTTTGCTTCTGTTAGGTCCCTACAATTTCTGTCCTTTATTGAGCCCATCTTTGCATGAAATGTTCCCTTGGTGTCTCTAATTTTCTTGAAGAGCTCTCTAGTCTTTCCCATTCTGTTGTTTTCCTCTATTCCTTTGCAGTGATCACTGAGGAAGGCTTTCTTATCTCTCCTTGCTATTCTTTGGAACTCTGCATTCAGATGCTTGTATCTTTCCTTTTCTCCTTTGCTTTTCACTTCTCTTCTTTTCACAGCTATTTGTAAGGCCCCCTCAGATAGCCATTTTGCTTTTTTGTATTTCTTTTCCGCAGGGATGGTCTTGATCCCTGTCTCCTGTACAACGTCACGAACCTCATTCCATAGTTGATCAGGCACTCTATCTATCAGATCTAGTCCCTTAAATCTATTTCTCACTTCCACTGTATAATCATAAGGGATTTGATTTCGGTCATACCTGAATGGTCTAGCGGTTTTCCCTACTTTCTTCAATTTAAGTCTGAATTAGGCAATAAGGAGTTCATGATCTGAGCCACAGTCAGCTCCTGGTCTTGTTTTTGTTGACTGTATAGATCTTCTCCATCTTTGGCTGCAAATAATATATAATCAATCTGATTTTGGTATTGACCATCTGCTGACGTCCATGTGTAGAGTCTTCTCTTGTGTTGTTGGAAGAAGGTGTTTATGACCAGTGCATTTTCTTGACAAAACTCTATTAGTCTTTGCCCTGGTACATTCCGTTTTCCAGGGCCAAATTTACCTGTTACTCCATAACATAAAGAAACCATAAACAAAGCTATAAGACAACCTTCAGAATGAGAGAAAATACTTGCAAACAAAGCAACTGAAACGGGATTACCCTCCACTTCTTAAGTGTGGGTTGTGTCTAGTGGCTTCCTTCTTCCTATGGAACTAGTGACTCTGCTGTAGGGGAAACTGACAGATACTACCTCAGCCAGGAGCTCAAGGTCAAAACCATCAGTGACAGGTCATATTGGTAGTACGTTCTCTAGATATGATGTGATGAGAGGTGCCCTTCATGTGGGGTCTTCCTCCCCCAAACCTATAACCCCAGTCTAATCATGAGAAAAACATCCCACCTGAGGGGCATTCTACAAAATACCTAACCACTAGTCCAAATAGATAGCCTACCTGATGTGAAGAGCCAACTCATTCAACTCATTGGAAAAGACGCTGATGCTAGGAAAGACTGAGGGCAGAAAGAGAAGAGGGTGACAGAGGATGAGATGGTTGGACATCATCACTGACTCAATGGGCATGAATTTGAGCAAACTGCAAGAAACAGCAAAAGACAGGAAAGCCTGGCATGCTGTAGTCCATGGCGTCCTAAAGGATTGGACATGACTTGCTGCTGCTGCTGCTAAGTCGCTTCAGTCATGTCCGACCCTGTGCGACCCCATAGATGGCAGCCCACCAGGCTCCTCTATCCATGGGATTTTCCAGGCAAGAGTACTGGAGTGGGGTGCCATTGCCTTCTCCGGACATGACTTCAGTTCAGTTCAGTTCNCTGGGCTGGATGAACCACAAGCTGGAATCAAGATTGCTGGGAGAAATATCAATAACCTCAGATATGCAGGTACATCACTCTTACGGCAAAAAGTGAAGAAGAACTAAAGAGCCTCTTGATGAAAGTGAAAGAGAAGAGGTAAAAAGCTGGCTTAAAACTCAACATTCTAAAATGAAGATCATGGTATCTGGTCCCATCATTTCATGGCAAATAGATGGGAAAACAATGGAAACAGTGACAGACCTTATTTTCCAAAATCACTGCAGATGGTGATTGCAGCCATGAAATTAAAAGACCCTTGTTCCTTGGAAGAATAGCTATGAGAACCTAGGTATAATGTTAAAAAGAGAGACATTATTTGGCCAACAAAGGTTTGTCTAGTCAAGCTATATTTTTTCCAGTAGTCATGTGTGAATGTGAGAGTTAGACTATAAAGAAAGCTGAGCCCTGAAGAACTGATGCTTTTGAACTGTGGTGTGGGAGAAGACTCTTGAGAGTCCCTTGAACTGCAAGGAAATAAAACCAGTCAATGCTAAAGGAAATCAGTCCTGAAAATTCATTGGAAGGACTGATGCTGAAGCTGAAGCTCCAATACTTTGGCCACCTGATGTGAAGAACTGACTCATTGGAAAAGACCCTGATGCTGGGAAAGATTGAAGGCAGGAGAAAAAGGGGACAACAGAGGATAAGCTGTTTGGATAGCATTACCGACTCGATGCACATGAGTTTGAGCAAGCTCTGGGAGTTGGTGATGGACAAGGAGGCCTCTTGTGCTGTGGTCTATGGGGTCGCAGAGTCAGACACAGCTGAGCAACTGAACTGAACTGATGACCCGCAACTGAGAGCACTAAAATGTGACTTTTTCCTGTGAGAGAACGTGGTCTGATGGAAAATATAAAGGGAAGCAAAAAACTAAATCATAGTAGGAAAAGGAAGGTGACAGAAGGGATTTGAGCAAATGGAAGCAAGCGGAGCCTAGTGCAGTCAGAATGAAGTCAAACCCAAGTTCTCACACTTGGGGGGTTGGGAACGTTAGCCCCCAAGTCTTAATTTCCTCCTCTGGAATACTATTGACCTTATATGGCTGTTGTAAGGATTAAATGAGATAGTGGATGCCAAGCACTTGGCATGGCCCATGGTCCATAGAAAGCACTAAATAAATGTTGGCTGCAGCCACTGTTCTCTATTACTCAGTTCTTCTCATCTGTAAAATGAGGGTGGTCATTTCACCTGCCTCATGTGATTACCAAGAGAATCAAATTATGTAATGCACAGAAGGTGCCTGGCACAATGCCTGACAGAGTAAGTACTCAGTAATTTTTAGCTGTGATTCTTGTATGAAGTAAAAAAAGCAGGGAGCACAGAAATGTTAGAGGTGTCTACAACTACCCTGAAGTACCTCAAAAAATTAGAGGGACCAGGGAGATGAACAAAAGGTATGAAGAGATGGGCAGATATGATGTAAAAACAGCAAAATCTTCATTGTAGAATCTAGATGGTGGATACAGATCTGGGTGTATGTACATGGATGTTTCATGCTTGAAATTTTTCATAATACAATGTTGGGAGGAAAAAGGGAATGACTGGATGATCCTTGAAGTAGAACTGGAGCAAAGAAATGGCATGGAAGCAACTAAAGACCTGGAAAGACCTGTTCTTTACTCTACTTCTCTGCTTTTTAAGAGAACAGCAAGTGTCAAGGCTCAGGAACATGAGAGAGAAGGTTTTTTTTTTTGGAAGATGAGTACTTCTGTACTGAGATGACAGTGTTTGAAAGAAGGGTGGAAACTGTAGGCTAAGAGCACAGACATCCTAGATTCATATTCCAGCTCTGTATTCACTAACTTTGTTACCTGGGAGAAGCTACTTACCTTCTCTGTGCTTTGATTCTTTGTAAAAATAGAACATTATTTAGCTTCGAAGACTGCTTTCAATTTAGATGAGTTAATATCATCATCATTATCTTCTGATTCTTAGGAAAGTGTTTCCTCTCAACTCATCAAAGCTTAGAATATTCTCCATGGCTCCACCTCACCCCTGTTGAATGAGAAGTTTCTAGAAAGACTCAGCTGGAGGAGGGAGGGGGTAAGAGGAAGGGTCACACTGGGTGAAATCTGGGAAAGAAACTGAGTGAAAATATGGGGTCCAAGAAAGAAAGAGGAAAAGTAAGGATAGATGAACACAAGAGACCCCGGAGGGTTGCTTGCCTCAGGGTTATGCATGTGGCTTCTAATGATATATTTAAAATGCTGATGAAATTGTAATCCCCTTGTAATTTCTTCGGAGGCTTGTTCATCAACCTGGGCAGTGTGTGTCCCTGGCAGCTAGCCAGCATCATCCCCTGACTTCTGCCCCCATATGACTTAGCACAAATCAGGTACTTTAATACCTTCTGATTCCAAGTTTAAACTTGCCCCCAAATGAAATCCTGCCTCCCCCATCCAGTTTTCCCCCACCTTCACAAACCATACCCCACTTCCAATCAGCTAGTAAATTCTGTGTTGAACTTGGAGCCAGAGTTTCATTAAATTTTGGCAAAAAATCAACTTCTTCCAAGAAAAGCCAAAAAAAAAAAAAAGAAGAAGAAGAAGAAGGAAGGGTGGAAGGGAAGGTTTAAAAAAAGCCCAGCTAAACAAAAAGGGCTCCTAGAAACAGCTTCACAACATTAACTCAGTGCAGAGAGCGCAATGCTTTTTGATGCATTAAGTGTGAGTAAATTTAAAACAGTGCTGGAAATGTGATGAACATGCAGCTGAGGTTACCAATGAAGCCCAGATGGTTCCTGGTTTGGAAGGTCGTGGGGTCACCAATCATTAGTTGGTGATTTCAGAGCTGAGATGAGCATTCGTAGGTGACCATGGCACCCACGCTCATTTTCATTCTAGATTGTGTGGCTACAGGCCACATGACATTTTTGTGGATAGCAGAAGACCTGTTGATCTCTAAGGCAGCCGTGGTGAATCTGTCAGCCCCCCGAAGAGTAAAAGACATTTCTGACAGTGTACAGTATCCTGAGTTACAGAAAGAGACAGAGGAACAGCTCAACCCCACTCGTAATGGAAAAATGCAATCCCAAGTATCAGACTGGAAAAAAAAAATTGATAATTATCAGCTTGGAAAAAATATTTCAAAGTGCAATAACATTCACTACTTTAAATGGCATGGAAAAATGGCCACTCTCTTATATCATAGGTTTTAATGTAAATACGATTACTTTTTGAAAGGAAATTTGACAATACTTTTCTCCACCCCCTGCTACTTTCCCACCATTTGTTCATTAATTCATTCATTGCCTTCTACACCCGCATACCAACTTTCCCGTTGTACCTGACTCTTTGAAACCCTATGGACTGTAGCCCCCCAGGCTCCTCTGTCCATGGGATTTTCCAGGCAACAATACTGGAGGGGGCTGCAGTGCCCTCCTCCAGGGGATCTGCCCCACCCGGGGACTGAACCCAAGTCTCTTACGTCTCCTGCATTGGCAGGCGGGTTCTTTACCTCTAGTGCCACCTGGGAAGTCCTTTTGCATATATTCTTGTGAAATCTAAACATTGTTTCTCCCTCCTTTTAAAAATTTTGTTAAAGTTTAGTTGTTTTTTAATCTCCATTTCATTTCTAATTTTTAATATTTCCTTTCTTCTGCTGATTTTGGGCTTTGTTTCTTCTTTTTCTAATCCCTGTGGGTGGTGGGTTAGGCTGTTTGAGATGTTTCTTCTTTCTTGAGGAAGGCTTGTATTGCTATAAACTTGCCTCTCAGCTGCTTTTGCTGCATCTCTTCAGTTCTGGGGTGTTATATTTCCATTTTTATTGTCTCAAGGTATTTTCCAGTTTCCTCTTTGATGTCTTCATTGACCCACTGTTTATGAGTAGCACACTGTTTAGTCTGTATATCATGTTTGTACTTTCCCCATTTTTCTTTTTGTAATTGATTTCTAGTTTCATATCACTTGGGTGGGAAAAAATATCTGATATAATTTCTATCCTCTGAAATTTGTTGAGTTTTTTTGTGGTCTAGATGTGATCTATCTACAGAATATCCCATGTGCAATTGAAAAGAGCATATTCTGTGTATTTGGATATTATGTCCTATAGATATCTAAGTCCAACTGGTCTGTTGTGTCATTTAAGACCACTCTTACCTTATTGATTATCTCTCTGGATGATCTGTCCATTGATGTAAGTAGGGTATTAAAGTTTCCTACTGTTATTGTAATGTTGTCAATTTCTCCCTTTATATCTATTGTTGTTTATTCATGTTAGACTCTTTTTGAGACCACATGGACCGTAGCCCACTAGGCTTTTCTGTCCATGGAATTTTTCAGGCAAGAATACTGGGTTGAGATTTCCTTCTCCAGGTGATCTTTTTGACCCAGGGATTGAATCTGCATCTCCTGCTTGGCAGGCAAATTCTTTACCACTGAGCCACCTGGGAAACCCTTATAGTATTTGTTTTATATACTTAGGTGCTCCTATCATTGTCTTTGTGCAGGAGATATAAAGATTACGTGGGAGTAGGGAGAGGCTTTCACTTTTCATTTTTCTCTCTTCTGTTGTAATTGTACTTTCTAGCCATGTACATGCATTATTTTTATTTTCAAAAATGTCATGTGTTATCTGGGTGGTGAGTTCATGAAACATGGCTTTCTTCTTTATTATTCTCTGATATTTTAAAAGTATTTGTAAGTTTGAGAATGAATAAAGTTACTGAGAAGTACACTGTTCTTGGTCTAAATAGTGCTTTGAGACCATTTATTTATTACCAAAGAGTCATCTGGTCCTCACTTTTTCTCTCTTTCTTAATTCAAGAATCTATGCCTGGAACAAATGAATTCCAACATATGTAAGCAGTAGGATGCGGTCTTCATAATGCAAAGCAGATTCTTTTTGAGGGGAAATATATCTCTCTATCCATATATGTTTCCCTAGGATTTTCTGGATCTGAATAAGTGGATTTTATGGATATGTGCAAATACATATACACACATACACATATTATTCAACATGGCACAGTGTCCTACAAAGAGTAAGTGACCAGGTTCTGAAGTCACACTGGCTAGACTGTAATTTTTGCTCTACACCTACCAGCTAGTAATAGTAAGAAAATTACTTAACTCCTCTAAACCCTGATTATCTCACCCTCTAGGCTGGTGATAGCTACCTACATCATAGGAACTTTAGAGGGTTAACTGAGGTGAGCATGCCTGGCACTTCAGTGCTGCTTGAGCGCATGCTAAGTGCTTCAGTCATGTCCGACTCTTTGCAACCCTGTGTACTATAAGCTGCCAGGCTCCTCTGTCCATAGGATTCTCCAGGCAAGAATACTGAAATGGGTTGCCGTGCCCCTTTTCAGGGGATCTTCTGAACCCAGGGATTGAACCCATGTCTTCTGTATTGGCAGGTGGATTCTTTACTGCTGAGTCAGAAGGGAAGCCCCAATATATGGTAGCCATTTTATTTCCTGTTAAAAGTAACAGTCCAAACCAGCTTTTCCCAGTGAAAACATTTGTTTTATTTCAACCAAATCTCACTAACTTATCTATCAGGAATTTCTTGAATGGAAAGAGATAGACTGTGTAGAAGTGGATATCTTTTAACGTGAATCCCTATAGAATGCCAAGTTCTCCGAGCTCAGCTATTCTTCTAACTTCAATCTTCCCATTAGACCAATGAGAAATACGATATCCATGGAAATTCAGGGACCTGTCCAACCTCACAAGGTTGGGACTATAACATCAGGTTTCCTGATTTCAGCAAGCCATACTTAAAGGATTTAGAGCTCCATCCCTACATGACCATTGATGATTCTCTGTAAAGGAGGAGGGGATGGTACCCACAAGAAATTCTCTGTATGGAAGCTACAAAAGGCTGCCTGATCCATTGCTTTCTTCTCCTGCAGTGTCACTCCCTCCGTGACCAGGATCAGGGGTAGCTTTTAGCACATAGGATGGAGCAAAGTTGAGCAGGCTGCAACTATGACCTACATGTCCCCTGACTTTCTTCTCACAAAATAAGCTAATGCTTTTCATTGGGGCAGAATTCCAATCTTCAAATCAAAACACTTTGTAGATTCTTTGGAGTCACTACTCCTCGTTATTCTTTTCAAGTCTCGATTTCCAAAATAGCAGACATCTTTAATGTCCTCTGAGCTGGGCACCAAGTTCTACCACCCTGAAGGGAGTTCTGCTCTGTTGTGATCCCCAGTAGGAAGGAGGTGTCATCTGAACCAATGTCACCATTGTGATCATCACAGAGACTTTGGCAGACCAACAGCCCTGGGCATAAGCTCAAGCTAAGTAATTTTTAAAAAATGTCTCTGCCTTCTAGATCCTGGCATATTTTTGGTTTACTTTTAAAGAATTTCTCATCATTAGAACTGTCTGAAATGAAATAGCTTGTTTTTCATCTTTGAAAGTGTTTAATCAGAGATTGGCAAACTACTTGATCTAAATAGTGTAGAGACATTAGATGACCTCAGAGTCCCTCATAATAAGGCAAGGCTTTATCTTTTTCCTTAACTACCAAAGAGGGAGTAAATAAAGGAACTCCTATATAGAGCAAGGGAGAATTTAATCAGATATCCCTTACTAAAATTATTTCCACAAAGGAAAATGAATGTGGTGTATAGGATGAAGCTTGGGACTTGCAGTTAGGACATCTGTCAGGATCTATCAACCTGCTGAATTGCTTTCGCTCTTTCTACTCTCTGGGTCCTTTTGTCTTTACCTAGCAAATTAAAGTATGGGATCAGCTCAACTCTAAGTTTCCTGGTGCTTGGAACTTTGTTTGGGAGCACATAATTGATCAGAAAATAAAGTTCAAACATCTGTATGCAGATAAACATATGCAGATTCATGGTGAGAGAGTAAAACCCACAGAACTTTCCATGGTATACATGCCATTATTCATTTACATTCCTGGTTAAGAAAAGTGCATATTGGGGAAGGAAGTAGGAGAAGGAGTCTTAAAACCTTCTGCACCAACGGTGCTCAACTTGCTATGGAAGCCTGTTCACAAAATGTGGCTCTTTTTTAGTAGCCTGTGCTTCTGGTCAGAGTAAAGAGAGGGTCTGTGTTTTAAATTCCCAGGAGCCCTGGCTTCTGTGGGCTAGGAAGATACTCCTGCTTCCATTCATTCTAGGACCGCCATGACAGAGTACCACAGACTGAGTTCCTCAAACAACAGAAATGTATCGTCTCATAGCTCTGTAGGCTAGAAGTCCAAGATCAAGGTGTCTGCAGGACCAGTTCATTCTCAGGCCTGTGAGAGAAGAATCTGTTTCAAGCTTCTTCTCTTGGCTTATAGGCGGCCAACTTTTTTCTATGTCTCTTCACATTGTCTTCCCTCTATATGTATTTCTGTGTCCAAATTTCCCCCCTTTTATAAAGGACACCAGTCACGTCAGATTGGGATCCACCCTATCAACCTTATTCTAACTTGGTTGCCTTTGTAAAGACCCAATCCCCAAATAAGGTCACTTACTGGGTAGTTGAAGTTTAAGACTTCAACATGTGAACAGTCAGGGGTAAAAATCCAACCCATAATGCCATTCCTACCATCCTCTCCATTCCACTGGACTTTCTGGGTCATGTCACAGTTGGCAGAGCGGGTCACTGGTAGTGAGTCATGAAAATGACCACAGATGCCTTTAAGTTCCTCCATCCCTTTTGGTTCTATTTTCAACTCAGATCTTTAAACCACCATTTGTTTTTTATATTAAATATTCGCTTGAATTAAGATGAGTAGTGTGTATCTGTGGGATATGTTTGTGTGGGGCACAGAGAGAGAAAAGACAGAAGGAGAGAAGATGAGATACACAAGCACACAAGTCCTCCCCTCAGTACATCTACTTAGTACAGCATTTTCCTTCAGGTTGTGTATGTGTCCAGTTTCTGCATAAATAACCAGCGTTGGGCTCTTGTCTGAGTTTCCCTGGGAACAATCTTGAATTATGAACATAAAGCCAGACTTCATGGGGTGAAGAAGAAGCCTGATATCCACACCAACAGGAAAATGGGCTTAATGTAAATCAAGTCTCAACTTAGTAATTACTCTGCTGGGCATTTATGTTGGGCTGGGTTGGACTTCCCTGGCGGCCTAGAGAGTAAGGAGTCTGCCTGCAATTCAGGTGCCTCAGATTTGATCCCTGGGTCAGGAAGGCTCCCTGGAGAAGGAAATGCCTACCCACTCCAGTATTCTTGCCTGAGAAATCCAATGGACAGAGGAGGCTGGTGGGCTACAATCCATGAGGTCACAAAGAGTCAGACACAGCTGAGTGACTAAGACTAGACTT
This sequence comes from Neotragus pygmaeus, assembly GCA_006410875.1. Lineage (NCBI taxonomy): Eukaryota > Metazoa > Chordata > Mammalia > Artiodactyla > Bovidae > Neotragus > Neotragus pygmaeus. The sequence goes on from SJYV01055728.1 coordinate 2,995,158, forward strand.
AGACTGGAACCCTATCTAGGGGACAGAAGAAGGGAAGGCCTTGAGGAAGCACCTGCTGCTGTGTGCTTTGAGTCCTCAAAGACTGGGGTCTCTGGACCTTGCTGTGCTCAGGTATCTGATCAATGCCCAACAGTTCAGGGACATCAGCAGGCAAGAGCTTCCAAACCCATGCTCCAAATACATTTTGGATCATTTTTTAGGTTTTTTTTTTTTTTTTTTTTTTTGGCTGTGCTGGGTCTTCATTGCTGTGCTTGGGCTTCCTCTAGTTGTGGGAGAGGGATCTACTCTTTGTTGTGATGTGTGGGCTTCTCATTGGGGTGGCTTCTTTTGTTGCAGAGCATGGGCTCTAGGGAACTCAAGATTCAGTAGTTTCAGCACGGCGCTTAGGTACGCCACAGCATGTGGAATCTTCCCGGACCAAGGATCAAATCTGTGTCTTCTGCATTGGCAGGTGGATTCTTAACCACTGGACTGCCAGGGAAATCCTCCTTTTTTAGGCTTAACTGACAACGTTAATCCATGATCTTGTTTACCATGTGATTGGCCAAGTATTTAAAGTGCCTGGAAATAAGTATCTCAAGCCTACCTCCCCTAAAACAGTCATAACTGTATCCAGCGAAACTTTATAATTACACAAGAGTGAAGCAAAAGCAGGTCATTTTGAGCGGCAATAATTCATGTAGGAAAGGCTAATGTCTTGATTTTGGTATTCAGTGACTCAGCAGAGGAAGGTGAAAACTTTAACTCCTGGCTTCTCGCTTTCATTCCAGTGGACAACCCCACTCTCCAACCTAATCCAATACTGTAAAACTGCTGGTTACTCTAAAGGCCATAATGAACAACAAACTCAAATGTCAACTTCTCAGATCTGTCAGCCTTTCCCAGTTTTCCGAGTTGGAGAGAGATTTATCATCCTAATGTAATGTAAGTCTAACTAGGGAACATCAGACTTAACAACATGAGCTTTACCTATCTGGAAACAAGCATGCAACACAAGCAAAATGAGGGCCAATGAGTAGTCAAGAAAACTCAAGATTCTCCATCCTCTGAAGAGCCTTGAAAGTGTGATAAAAAATGGACTGCACTGCCTTCCAACTTCAGAGTTAACAGTAATAAAAGGCAACATTTATCAGGCATTTGGTATGTGCCAGGCATTATGCTAGGTGCTTGTACATTTCTCATTGAATCCTTAGGAAAGTCTTTGAGGTAGGAACAATTTCTAGAGTGATGAGGATCAAACGAACTAATGCACATAAAAGTGCTCTGGAAAGATGAAGTGTTATAAAGCCTCAATTATTCAATGCATGCTATTATTATATTAAATGACCCCTGAAATTCCTTTTAACCTAATACTTACCTAGTGAAATAATAGATGCCTAGAAGTTATACGATATAACCCTCTCATACACCACAAAACATCACTCAGAGAAGTGACATCATCTTGTTAGAATGGGGTACAAATGTTGTGCAACCTGCTCAGGGAGCCACAATCATGTAGAACCTTCTTTCAATACCCAGGCAGGCACTCAGGTCAAATGGGTTGGCCATTGACCAAGACACACATGTTGTCAACACTTAGACCAGGTGGCAAAGAAGTCAGGTTTTTCATTGCCTCTGCATCTTGGTTAGTGGTTCTAATCAGGGATGTAGAATTTTTAAGGTTGGATCTCTGTAGGACTCAGTTTTCATATCAGCAGAATGGAGGTACTATTTTGCTTGTTTATACTAATGTGCTAAATGAGCTGCTGTTTTTGAAAACATCTATCAAAGTGCTCACGTATAGGAAACAATAAAAATAATAATTAAACACCCACTGTTTCAGTCTGGTTGGGAAATGAAGACTCAGAATTAGTGGGGCTCGTGCACGGTGACACATTTTATAAAGTGGGTGGTATTTGAAAGGAAGTGAGTCGACAGGCACTGGAGCTAGAGGAGTATAAATACCCTTTGGGCAAGAGCCTTGTTTCTTCTTCTTCACACAATGCCACCCACCTTGTCATTGAATCACCCTCTCCTTGTTGGCAGTTGTTTTTTCTGGAGCATAGAGGCCTATGAAGGAGTTTGTGTTGGGATAGAGTAGAGTTGTTTTTAATCTCATTAAGACATGTTAAACTAGAAAGCCAGAACTAAAGCTGGAAGCATTAGATCAGCTATCAGAGGTGAACAACCCAGGTAAATATCTTGGGGAATATATAGCTGCCCTGTTGAAACAGAGGATTTGGAATCTGATAGATGTGTTTGTGGACAAATTTCTGAACTTCCCTGAGCCTCAGCTTCAAGAATTAAATATGTTAATTCATGTAAAGCATTTGACCAGTGGGGCAGGAGGAAAAGGGGACAACAGAGGATGAGATGGTTGAATGGCATCACCAACTCAATGGACATGAGTTTGGGTAAATTCCGGGAGTTGGTGATGGACAGGGAGGCCTGGCATGATGCAGTCTGTGGGATCAGAAAGAGTCAGACATGACTGAGCAGCTGAACTGAACTGAGCTGAATANTCACCAACTCAATGGACATGAGTTTGGGTAAATTCCGGGAGTTGGTGATGGACAGGGAGGCCTGGCATGATGCAGTCTGTGGGATCAGAAAGAGTCAGACATGACTGAGCAGCTGAACTGAACTGAGCTGAATACATGCTCCATATTCTAAAGGTACTTTTATACACATCATCCTAAGTTATTTCATTTTAAATGGAAATAAACAATATAGGAATCAGAGACAGATTTCCAGATGAATGAGTTTCTTAATACTTCCAGCTCTGTGCTCTAGTTCTGGTTCTGACAACACCCCAATCAAGTATCTTGTTGGCCTGCCCTTTGCTTTCTGATGGAATTCAACAAAATCATTTCCAAGTGATGTAGTTTAAAGATGACTATACNGTTTCTTAATACTTCCAGCTCTGTGCTCTAGTTCTGGTTCTGACAACACCCCAATCAAGTATCTTGTTGGCCTGCCCTTTGCTTTCTGATGGAATTCAACAAAATCATTTCCAAGTGATGTAGTTTAAAGATGACTATACAACCACCCTGTGTTACAGAAGTGAGACATGAACTGTCCATATCTAGAAATTGAAGGTGAGATGGCAGAGACAGTGGGGGGGGGGGAGGTGGGGGGGGGTGAAACCACATAACTGCCATTCAGTTATAGGTTCTTTTTAAAGATTGGCTGATAAGTTCTGAAAGGCAGATCATCTCTAGTACTTAGTTCTGAGTTGTGGAGGCAGAGCCCCAGATGAAGGGATTTTTGGCTCTTTTCCATAGCCTTCAGTTCAGTTCAGTCATTCAGTTGTGTCTGACTCTTTGAGACCCCATGAATCGCAGCACGCCAGGCCTCCCTGTCCATCACCAACTCCTGGAGTTCATTCAGACTCACGTCCATCGAGTCAGTGATACCATCCAGCCATCTCATCCTGTTGTCCCCTTCTCCTCCTGACCCCAATCCCTCCCAGCATCAGAGTCTTTTCCAATGAGTCCTGCACAAAGTCCATGGGAGTGCTGGCAACAGTGAGATGAAGGGAATAAACAGAGACATAGATCTGGATAGATCTGGTAACTGCTGGTGACTGAGTTCTTGTTGGCTACAGCTCATCACATCTAAGACCCCAGCTTGGATACTCACAGGCTGGTTCTGCTCTGAGACGCCTGGAAGTCTCCTATAAGGAGACAGTTTCCCTGATTTAAACTTGGTGAAGGTGAGCCTGATCTACAATGCCACTGCACTCTGAGGACTTCTGGTGCCACCCCCAAAGCCTGTCTCAGCAACTTAACTGTAGATCAGATGTGAGTAGGCAGGATACATAGCGATGAGGAGTCACATCAGGAGAAGCACCTGGGATGAGCGTCTCTGTTGATCTGATCAAGCCTTCTCATTACACATGTCTCAGAAAATGTGGCTTGTCTTTCCCGTGTGAGCTCAGTGGGAAAACTCAGAAGATTTACCTGAAGGTAGCCAAACAAACACCAGGGCCTTCCCCAGTGGCTCAGTAGTAAAGAATCCACCTGCCGATGCAGGAGACACAGGTTTGATCCTTGATCTGGGAAGATCTTCTGGAGGAGGAACTTGCAACCCACACAGTATTCTTGCCTTGAAATCCTCATGGACATAGAAGCCTGGTGAAATACAGTCCATGAAGTTGCAAAGGAGTCAGACACAACTTAGCAACTGAACAAGAAACAGCAAAAGTCAGACATAATAGTGGTGATGAAAGAACAAAGTAAGCCACGGTAGGAAAGCCAGTGGTCTTCTGAAAGCCCAGCATCTTCCCTCCTAGAGTGGGCAACAATAGACATTTGCTGCTGCTGTCCAGCCATTCTCCACATTCACACTCAATACATGGCTATTGTGAATGAAGTAATANCTCATCCTGTTGTCCCCTTCTCCTCCTGACCCCAATCCCTCCCAGCATCAGAGTCTTTTCCAATGAGTCCTGCACAAAGTCCATGGGAGTGCTGGCAACAGTGAGATGAAGGGAATAAACAGAGACATAGATCTGGATAGATCTGGTAACTGCTGGTGACTGAGTTCTTGTTGGCTACAGCTCATCACATCTAAGACCCCAGCTTGGATACTCACAGGCTGGTTCTGCTCTGAGACGCCTGGAAGTCTCCTATAAGGAGACAGTTTCCCTGATTTAAACTTGGTGAAGGTGAGCCTGATCTACAATGCCACTGCACTCTGAGGACTTCTGGTGCCACCCCCAAAGCCTGTCTCAGCAACTTAACTGTAGATCAGATGTGAGTAGGCAGGATACATAGCGATGAGGAGTCACATCAGGAGAAGCACCTGGGATGAGCGTCTCTGTTGATCTGATCAAGCCTTCTCATTACACATGTCTCAGAAAATGTGGCTTGTCTTTCCCGTGTGAGCTCAGTGGGAAAACTCAGAAGATTTACCTGAAGGTAGCCAAACAAACACCAGGGCCTTCCCCAGTGGCTCAGTAGTAAAGAATCCACCTGCCGATGCAGGAGACACAGGTTTGATCCTTGATCTGGGAAGATCTTCTGGAGGAGGAACTTGCAACCCACACAGTATTCTTGCCTTGAAATCCTCATGGACATAGAAGCCTGGTGAAATACAGTCCATGAAGTTGCAAAGGAGTCAGACACAACTTAGCAACTGAACAAGAAACAGCAAAAGTCAGACATAATAGTGGTGATGAAAGAACAAAGTAAGCCACGGTAGGAAAGCCAGTGGTCTTCTGAAAGCCCAGCATCTTCCCTCCTAGAGTGGGCAACAATAGACATTTGCTGCTGCTGTCCAGCCATTCTCCACATTCACACTCAATACATGGCTATTGTGAATGAAGTAATAGAAGTTTTTCTTTTTTCAACATGTGTATTCTGTGTGTCTGATGTTTGTTTGTTTAAGATAGTGTTATACTGTAAATAAAATTCTCCCAACACTAAGGACCCCATATTTCAGAATTATTCTCCAGACTTGTAATCACTCTATAGACAAATAGCCCATCTCAAGGTGATCACTCAAAAATTATTCTTTTTTGGCATGGGATGGAGTAGGGCTTGGACAGAGTGACATATTCTAATTTCAGGGCCTCTGAAAAGCCTTTATTCTTTGCCACAGAATGGTCTGAGATTTTCCTCCTAGAAATCTCAACCTTTAGAAATTATTGTCTTAAACTTTAGGCTTTGCTCCCTGAAAACATGATGGAAAAGCTCTGTAGGAAAGGACTCAGGTTAACTGCTGGTTTCTCAGTTACACTTGAATAAGGGTGAGTATGAGCTTTTACACAAATTTAATTTTGCAAGGAAAGGGATAAGGGTTGTTTTACTGGGTTGGCAGGCAGAGGAATAAGAAGAGGATGAGAGGGCCAGGAATCAGGCTCACCTTAGGATAGGATGCAGAAAATGCTATGTGATGATGCAGAAGCAAAGCTTTCATTTTTTCATAATTTCGAGAAAAATCTGCCTTGATGGTGAGGAGTGTGGATGTATTGTGTCCTGTGCTTTCTCTTTAGCGAAGTCATTGTTAAAGAGTAAAGCCACGATTCTTAGGCATTATAAAACCAACACATATCAGAGATCTTCTGTTACTCAGTAATTAATGAGGGAACCAGCAAGAAGGTATAACTGGTTTGAAGGAGAATTCAAAGAACCACACAAATATAGGCTATCAGTCAGTTCAGTCGCTCAGTCGTGTCCAACTCTTTGCAACCCCATGAATCGCAGCACGCCAGGCCTTCCTGTCCATCACCAACTCCCGGAGTTCATCCAATAATATAGGCTATGCAGAAGGCCAAAATCAGTANGGCTATCAGTCAGTTCAGTCGCTCAGTCGTGTCCAACTCTTTGCAACCCCATGAATCGCAGCACGCCAGGCCTTCCTGTCCATCACCAACTCCCGGAGTTCATCCAATAATATAGGCTATGCAGAAGGCCAAAATCAGTAATAAATGGTGACATTTCCTGAACTTGCCCAAACTTGAATGAAACATTTATTGACAAAAGCATTTAGTGCCCTCTTTATTAATTGTGGGATTCAACATTATCTCCATATTACAGCTTTTAGTTTTTGAAAGCAATAATAAAAATTTGGTTCTATTGTACTTGATTATATGGAAAAGTGTTAGTTAGTCGTGTCTGACTCTTTGTGACCCTGTGGACTGTAGCCCATCAGGCTCTTCTGTTTGTGGGATTCTCCAGGAAGAATACTGGAGTGGGTTGCTATTCCCTACTTCAGGGGATCTTCCTGACTCAGAGATCAAACCCACATTGCAAGCAGATTCTTTGTCACTGAGCCACCTGGGAAGGCAATTATATAGACAATAGTTACATATTGGGTTCCCCATGTGTCCCCCTGTAAGGTGCCATGTTGATTCCTGGAGAGGAGATGGTCTTCCCTTGGGAATGATGACACAGATGTAGAGATCTTTCTTTTTCTGCACTAATGCCTTGTGTGATCTAAGGGGATCCATATCTCAGTTTCCTGTCCCCACAATTAGGAATGATGCTAGCTTTGACTTATTTTTCCAAAGACCATGGAAGAAAATCAGAAAAATGATTGCCAGGTGAATTTAAATGACCCCCAGGCCCAGCACCCCGGTACAGAAGTTGCTTAATTAAGACGGTGGTTAACCCAGCAGAAATCCAAGTAAGGAAGAGGGAGACCTTCTATGGCCCTGCCCAGCCTGATTGGTGGAAACCTCTTCTACTCACAAACACGCTTGTCATTTCTCCTGGCAGTCTTCCCCATGCTGTTTGTTTGCAGTGACTTGACGCGCTGGCGCCTGGAGACAGGGCAGGGCGGGGAAGGCTTTGGAATCTGCCCAATTCATTGCCCTCCCCACCACCCGCCACCTCCACAAGCTCTGTCCTCAAGTTCCGTCTCTGGGGCCCTCGGATCAGATTGCTTGCTTCCAGGTGCCAGAGAGACACTTTTCTGTTTGCTGTCCCACCCAGACTGCCCTCAGTTTGTCCTTCCCTAGGTGGGAGTGGCAAGCAACAGGCCGTTTTGAAAAGAATCTTTCTTTTTCCTCCCTTCTCTTTCTTCCCCCACCACCTCAAAATCCAAGAACATGTTGGCTTCTTTCCATCACTTGGGGCTCATGTTGGAGATCTGAGTCTGCCCTTGTTCCCTGTAAATAGCCCAGAAGTTAAGGTAGGCATATAGTCTTTGGAGGTGAGGTGTTCTTGGGATGCAATCAGGAATGCTCTGAGCTGATTGCACTGGTGAAGGTAGCACACTTTTGATCCCAGTCCATGCAGCTTATTAGTCCTAGACCACGTGGTCCGGTCCCTGACTTATTTTCTAGTCCTGCCAGGCATAAAGTATTACCTAATCTGAGTATCTTTCATGTCCTAAACAGCTGGCAGAAATTCTTTGTCCTGTTGTTAATCTCTTTGGCCTATGACTCTTTCCTAAGAATGTTTTCTTCTTGAAAAGGACACCTATGCATCTGTAAGATGGCAGAACTTATACATTAGTGAGCAAGTTTTATGTTGCAAACCAGCTTGAACTAATTTAAACAAAAGCAGGAAGGTGATGCTTCACATAGCTGAGTACAGAGATGTAGAGTAATGCAGAGGTTCAAAAGTGGTCACCAAGACACAGGCTTCCTGCTGCTTGAGTTGTCATATTTAGCAAATAAAAATATAGGACATCTAGTTAAATTTGATTTTAAAGACAGAAAAAAATTTAATATAAGTCTATCTCATATTGCTTCCTATAGTTTATCTCTACCTGACATCCTACATCAGCTTTTTCCTCCTCTTCCTGTTGACATTAATGTCTGGAAGAATCTAGCCATGAGATGATGGAATGACAGCTGGAAACGCTAGACTCACATCTCAGGGCCCAAGAACAATGGAAGAAGAGCCCCTTGTCCCAAGGGTTCTAGCAAAAGTCCTAGGGATGCATCTCATTGACCTGCCTTGGGTCTTGTGGTCAACTGGGAAGTAAACAAAGGGATGAAATGCTATCTAGATCTGAGTCATGTTTCTACCTCTCCAACTTGGATGGGGAATTAATGACCTCCGAACCAGTTTGATTAAGAGTGAGTAGGAGTGTTCCCAAAGGCAAACCAGAGTGCTGTTACCAGAAGAAAGATGAATGCTAGCCAGACATCCACTGTATCATGTAGTGATAGGTAATCAACCAGAGCAGGTCTCTCTGGAACTCCTCATATCACAAAGTGGCTTTTTGGAGTCTGATATGGATCATAGAACAGTGGACTGTGGTTTTGCTCCTAAAAGATGAATTTGGAGGATGGAATGCAATCTAGGTAACCCCTGAATCAACAGAGATAATAGTACACAGGTGTCTATTTAGTACATTTTGTGTGTGCCCTTTGGTGCCTAGAATGAGTCCTACATAAAGAAAAAAACAGAATATATTGTTGAATTGATGAACTTACATTCTAGTGACAGAAACTGCACTGTATCTTATTCTAAAGTCTCATAATGCTTCTTTTGTTTTTGCATGCATGCTCAGTTGCTTAGTTGTATCCAACTCTTTGTGACCCAGTGGATTTAACCTACCAGGCTCCTCTGTCCTTGGAATTTTCCAGGCAAGAATACTGTAGCAAGTAGCCATTTACTACTCCAGAGGATCTTCCCAACCCAGGAGTCCAACCCACATCTCCTGTATCTCCTGCATTGGCAGGGGGATTCTTTACCATTGTGCCACCGGAGAAGCCCCTCTTTCATTTCTACAAATAAGTAATTATGAGTTTACAAAGAAAGGATGAACTAATTCCAGACAAAGCCTGTTGGAGGAAATACATTTGAGCTGGACCTGGGCAGAGTGTAGACAGGCAGATATGGAAGATAGAAAAAGAAAAGTTCCAAATGGAGGAGCTAGAAGAAGCAACCTTTTGACTTCAGGTTGCTGCTTGCATTGGAGTGCACACTGCCTTTTAGGGAGATGGACCTTGATGTGGTCTTTTGACTTTGCCCAGTGCCAGACAGAAACATTAAGAATCCTGGGAAAATAAACCCATTGATTAGGTCCTCTGAATGAGTTAGTAATCTGGTACTCCTTCAGATGCTTACTCACAGTTCATTTAAAGAGAAGGCTGAGTGATGTGGGGGTAGGGGAGAATTGGAGAAGAGGGACCCCAGGTGGGGACACTCAACCCCTTTCTGTTGTCTATGGTAATTCTGCTCTGGCCCCAAACTTGCATACTTTACTCAACAAGCAGAAGACCTGCAGTTAAATGGATTCATCTTCCTTGTTTAGCAAGTATCTAAGGTTACTTAAGCCTAACCCTTGGAGGAAGAAGAGTCTTACCTCCTTGCTCCTAGGTGCCTGAGTATGCTTTCTAAATATTTACAATACTTACAGTACTCTTCCTGAGGTGAGTTCTGGTAAATTCTATTTTCTTACTGCCAGGATATTTTGTTTCACGGATGAAATTTAGTGTGATTGCCTGCCTCATCCTCCAGATTTGACACTACCCTAAAGGGTTGAAGATTGGAAATTTTTCTCCCTTCAGGCCATGGCTACCTGAACATGTTGTTTAGAGGAGCTCTGAGTGTGCATCACTGGTTCACTTAAGCAAAGACACTTTGGAGTATGAGCTTTTCTCCTAGAATAACCATCAAAGACTGCAGTAGAGGCTAAGGGCATGAGTGGCGTTACCAGTGGGGTAAGATTCTTGTATCCTCCATGTAACCTATGCATGTAACCAATATATGTAACCTATATAGAGTGATCTGGAAATTCAGAATAATTGATAACTTGTGGTCAACTGATGGCCCTCTCCTGAGGATTGCATCTTCAAGGATGGACAGCTGTTTGGTGGTAGGACAGATTTCCACAGCTCTTCCTAGTCACAGTTCAGTTGCTCAGTCGTGTCTGACTCTTTGCGACCCCATGAATTGCAGCACGCCAGGCCTCCCTGTTCATTACCATCTCTTGGAGTTCACTCAGACTCACATCCATCGAGTCCATGATGCCATCCAGCCATCTCATCCTCGGTCTTCCCCTTCTCCTCCTGCCCCCAATCCCTCCCAGCATCAGAGTCTTTTCCAATGAGTCAACTCCTCTCATGAGTTGGCCAAAATACTGGAGTTTCAGCTTTAGCATCATTCCCTCCAAAGAACACCCAGGGTGGATCTCCTTCAGAATGGACTGGTTGGATCTCCTTGCAGTCCAAGGGACTCTCAAGAGTCTTCTCCAACACCACAGTTCAAAAGCATCAATTCTTCGGCACTCAGCCTTCTTCACAGTCCAACTCTCACATCCATACATGACCACAGGAAATTCCTACTCACAGGTCGCACTAATATCCAGTCCAAAGGTCTCCTTCACCCATGCCTTCTATCAACATTGGCCTGTTAAAGATTCTCTGACATGAAAAACCCCAAATTAAATTTTGCTTAAGAAAATGTTACCATTATTGCAGGTTTGTGTCTTTAAGATATATTGAAGGCAGATCCCTCTGTGTTACAGTGAGGATCCACAAATGAAATGAACTGGAATATGTGGTTCTAGAAAAAGACAGTAACAGGCCAAAAAAAAAAATTGCCTAGAAAAATAATCAGTTTGACTCATGATAGGGTCAAGTTATCCTTTGAGTCAATGATTGAAAATTGAATTAAGCTAGACAAGAAAAAAACAGCATAACAGAATAATAGCTCTAGATGGTGTTGTTTCATATTTCTGCCCCCAGGAGAAATTGTATCTTCCCTCCCATTGGACAACTGAGTTCTATTCTTTGTGAATAGACTGGAGCTCGCTCTGCCTCACAGCTGTATCTTCCCATGGTGTGTACACACGTTTATTTGTGCTCATACCCTTCACCTCATGCCAAGGTTACTCCTTTTATCCTGGAATCTTCTCTTCCAGAGTGATTTTGTCCTGTATGTCTCTCAGATATTAGAAGCCAAAAACAATGGCACAAAAATTTCCTAAAATTTTCCTTTTGTTTATTCTCATGCCCCTAATCTCTCTTGAAAGGCACAATGTTCTTGATGTTTTAAAGACTCCTCCTGGAGGAACCATTAAGAACTTGGGTGAAGGAAGCCAGTTTGAAAAGGCTACAGACTATATGATTCCAACTATATGACATTCTAGAAACTGTAGAAATAGTTAAAAAAAAAAAAAAAGAATGGAGTAGGAGAAGAGGAGAAGGATGAATATGTGGGACACAAGGGATTTTTTTTTCTGTGAATATTATGTATGAATTGGTGGAACAGGACATCGTGCACTTATCAAAACCCATAGAATCATTACAACATGAAGTGAACCCTATTTAAGTTATGGACTTTAGTTGAAAATAATGCAGCAATATTATTAAATGTACCACACTAATGCAAACATGTTAAAAATAGAGGGAGGGTGGGAATATAGGGGAACCCTTTACTTTCTGTTCAATTTTTTAATAAACTTAAAACTATTCTGAAAAGTAAAGTTTGTTAATTAAAAAACTCCTTTTACCTCCAGTAAAAGATCTTCTTTCACCTCCAGTATTTTCCCCTATTTACTCTATTCTTCAGGATTCGAGTTAAAAGTGACTTTTATTTACTGAGGGTCAAATCTAGATCACCAAATATTCCTGCATCACCAGCATTTCAAATTATTTAAAAAATACATCAATTTATTGTTCCTGTGCTAATCAGAAATAATTGGCTCATGTTCACTCAAACCATGAAGCTGAGTCTCAGGCCGACTTCAAGTTAACAAGATGTTCTTGTTCCTCCAATTCCATCCTTTCAGATCATAACGTCTTGGTCCTTCTTCTCCTCCCTGTGCCTTCTCGCTGACCTCAACACTGTCTGTAAGAATTTATGTGAGGAGCTGGTGGGCTGGAACTTTGGGTAGAAGTTTACAAAGGTCATTTTCTCTTGATCTGGTGGTGAAGAACTTCACTGCAACCCTCGCCGACCCCTCTTGACCATCCTTCAGTGACTCATAAGAGCCAAATTGGGAATCCACTGAGTTTGACTCAAGAGTGTGGTTCATTATCTTAAAAACCCTGGTCACACATATCTGAGATGATCCCTGAAGACTCTGCAGATATTTATTTAATGAGAACAGCAAACCCAAACAGAGAGCTGTGTGGTTACAAGAAGAATTTTAAACAAAGTCCCTGAGTAGTGTTCGACCCCTCTCTTCTATAAACAGGCCCTCTCTGTCATCACCCTGGCTGTTCCGCAGGGGCCAGAGTTATCTGTCTTGAGGCACCGAAATTGCAGAGTTACTGCTCTTCCTCAAGGCAGAGAAAAATAGTCCCAGACCTTGGGCGGGGAGGCTTCTAGGCAGATCGTTTAACAGGATTACCTTAGAAACCAGAATATGTTGTTTTCCCACTTTCAGCCCCCAAAGTAAGCTTTAGGGTTGAAAAGTAGGGAAGCAAAACCCTGTGTGTTCCTACAACATGTCAGACATCATGTTAGACACTTTATACAAGCCAGCCCATTTAGCCCTTGGAAATGGGTATCAGGATTCCTCAGTTTAGAGATAAGCAGAAAGATGAGTGAGAAGAAGAAGCAACACAGCCAAGGTGAAGTGGCAAGATCATTCCTCCAGCTTGGCACTTTCTTTTTTTTTTTTTTCAGCTTGGCACTTTCTAATGATAATATTAATGCAATGCAAGATACAAATGTGAGCCACTTCTAGGATTTTAAAATTTCTAGTCGCCCTGTTTTCTAAAAAGTAAATTAGTTAGTTAAAATTAATTTTAATCATATTTTTTATTTAACTCAGTGCATTCAACATATTTTTTCAACACACATTTGATGTAAAAACTGTTGAGATATAGTTCCTTTTTTGTTGTATAAAGGCTTCAGAAGCTAGTGTGTATTTTAAGCTTACAGACCAGTTCAGTTCAGACCAGTCACATTTCAAGTCACATGTGGAGCATAGCCTCTGTATCAGACATTCTAGATCCTTTGCTTTTATCCTTGGGTTCAGTGGCATCACTCAAGGTCTGTTTTGCCCTAACCCTTCACTGAATTGTGTTTAAACAGGATGCCCTTGACTTTTGGTGAGAAGTACAGCCATACAAAATGTCACAGCCAACCGAAGCAAGCAGTTACTGACTGCTTCTCACAGCCTCACACCATTTAAAGGAAATACTTACTATCCTTTCCAAAATGATATGCCTTCTTCTGTGTCATAATGAATGTTTAGTAGCTGATTCTTTGTTTGTTTTGCATTAGCTATTAGGAGGCCTGGTGCAAAATCGGACTCAATTTTAACTGTGGATAGATTAGTGATTTAGTGAAGGAATATGATAACATATTTTCTGAGATGTTCTCAACTGCATGAATATGTACAATCTTCTCAGGGTAAAATTTTTTCTTTCTGGTAATGGACTGTATCTATTTCCTTGGCAAAGAGTCTTATATATAATTTAATATGGTGGACAGCTCTGGGAACTCTGCTGTTAAGTTATGAGACATAGCATGGTCTTTTTTTTTACTCTATTAATTTATTTTTGAGGCTTTCAGTAAGTTTTTCTTTCTTGAAAACTCTTAAACTATATTTCAGAATTAAGTATCCCACGGAGTACTATTCTCCCTTTGTTGAAATATTAAGAAATACAGAAAAGAGAGTAATACTTTTTTCCTAATGAAAGCAAGAATAAGAGTTTCTTCTTTGGTGGAGTGAGTGAGTGATAGTCACTCAGCTGAGTCTGACTCTTTGCGACCCCATGGACTGTAGCCTACCAAGCTCCTCTCTCCATGGAATTCTCCAGGCAAGAACACTGGAGTGGGTTGCCACTTCCTTCTCCAGGTTCCTTTGTAGAAATGATACATAAATAAAGATCCTTTCTGCTTCCCCTCAACTTCTTTCATTTTTAGAGCAAAGTCAGGTGCTATTCAGCTTATTTCATGAAGTTTTACCATAGGTGTCTCCGTGGTTGGTACTGTTGTATTGCTGTATTGCAAATAACAGAAAATGTGATGGATCTGAAAGGAGCCTTTCAAGTCTTTGGGATTATCCAACCCCTTCATATTACAGAGGAGGAAACCATCATCCCATCTACCAACAGGGATAGGAATATTCACAACGATGTCCTCTACCAGAGTTGCAAAGAGCAGGTGGAAACTTCAGGTGCAATGGAAGGCCATCTCAGAGACATGGGAATTCATGGGCTCATCTTTTATCCAGACTCCAAACATGATCCCTGAACTTATTTCAATTCCTTTTTGATATCACTACCAACTCAAGCCCAAGTCCTTATGACTTAAAAAATCTTTATTCATATCTGAAGTGTATTATGTTATTGATTTATTTTGTGTTTATTTGGGCCACCATTTAGAATGAGAGAGAGAGAGAGAGAGAGAGGCGAGGAAGCAGGAGAGAGGAGAAGGAGAAGGAAAAGAAGAGGGAGTAGGAGTGGGGAAGGGGGGAGTGAGGTGAAGCCTGAGATAAATGACAAAAATAGTAGTGTATCTGTTCTTTTCAAATCCTCAGGCAGGTACTAAGCACCCACCAAGGTCATGCTGGTGTATGTAGAAATAAACAAGACCAGCTCATGTTCCTTGCTTTCAAATACAAAATGGAACCTTTCTTTTACCTTCTTTCCCCACTCTATTACTATATCTTTTCCCCTTAGTTTCTTCCATCTTTAGTAAAATATAACACTCTATAATCATTTTTGATTCCAAATTCTCTTCTGCCCCCATTCCAGACTCTCATCTAGTTATCATTCTTGTGTTTCTATCTTCAAAATACAGCTCACTTCTCTCCATCTGCACTGCCATCGAGGTAGGTGGATGTTGTTACTTCTATCTGAACCCCTAGAATATTCTGGTTCCACTCTCCCTTCTCTATGATCCATTCTTCACAAAGCAGCCAACATGAGCTCTTAAATAGAGTATTATAAAGTAAAATAAAGTTAAAAAAATAAATAAAAATGAAAATTAAAGGAAAAAAAATCAGATTAAGTTACCTCCCTGTTTTAAAACCCTTCAGTGTAGTGTGAAATAAATGCAGACCCTTTAAGGTGGCTTAGGAGGTTTAGCCCTTTCCCACCCCAGCAGCCTCATCTCAATATATTCCCCGATTTGCTAGCAAGACTTGAGCCACACTGGGTGCCTTTCATCCCATCTGTTTCTTTGTCTGTAATTAGCCTTTCATATAAACTGTGTGATGTACATGATAACTGACAGTGCAGCTTAGTGTATATCTACATTCTAAAGGATATATTGTAAAGTAATTATTCTTCCATTAAAATAAGTAAATTTATTTTAAAAACAAAGAAAAAAATAAATAAAGGGTAGTTGTCATTTAGTTGCTAAGTTTTGTCCAACTCTTTGCAATCCCATGGACAGTAGCCCACCAGGCTCCTCTGTCCATGGGATTTCCCGGGCAATAATACTGGAATGAGTTGCCATTTCCTTCTCCAGGGAATCTTCCTGACACAGGGACTGAACCACTGTCTCCTGCATTGCAGGCAGATTCTTTACCACTGAGCCACCTGTGAATCTAGGTAATATTTAAGTCACCCTAAAAAAATGCCATGCTCTAGAAATGGCCTCAGCAAGTGCTTTATATATCAATTCTTAAATCTGCATTAGAGGATATATTAATTAGTATAAGAAATTCTTCAAATAACTCTTCAGTGATTAAATGAGTGGTGTTTAAGATATGTGATTGGCTGGAAGGTGGTATAGCATCTCCAACTTTGCTTGAAGTATGAGAATCTAGCAGGCCCAGTAACCAACACTTTCTAAATGACCTCCTTATTCTAGACCTCCATTTGGCTTGTATGCCCCCACTTAGTGGAGGGCCCCAATAGCAAATTCTTGCTGTCAGAATACTGATGCCTCTATCTAAGGTGCATATTTCAGACAAGGTATTTGTGGATTGCCCCAAAGGAGGAGCCTGGTGGGCTGCAGTCCATGGGGTCGCAAAGAGTCAGAAAAGACTGAGCGGCTTCACTTTCACTTTTCACTTTCATGCATTGGAGAAGGAAATGGCAACCCACTCCAGTGTTCTTGCCTGGAGAATCCCAGGGACGGGGGAGCCTGGTGGGCTGCCGTCTATGGGGCTGCACAGAGTCGGACACGACTGAAGTGACTTAGCAGCAGTAGCAGCAGCAGTCAAAGGAGATAGCACTTTGTACAGCTATCTTTTAGTGTTCTAAGTAAGAAATATTTTGGCATCTGGTGGAATTCAGTTTGAGGCTTGCTTCCATTGCAATATGCCACCTGGCACATGGTTGTAGAAGAGGGGCCATATGGCTAGCCCTCTATTCTGATTGTTTAGAGAATGGTATAGCTATGGCTAGCCAGATTGGCCTTAGGTGAGGCCCCATCACCCGCAAAGAAGCAGGGTTCTTTATCACTTCGGAAACTTTCCATGGCAGTTCCCTTTGCTGGGAATGCTCTCATTCCTTGGTAGTCATCTTGTGATTTAGCTTGTTTCAACCTAAATTTTGGCTTCTTCAAGTAGTCTACTTAACTGCTCTTTCTAAGTAGATTTCAATCATTTTCCTGATTGCTCTCATCCAATCAATCCATTCCTATTCTTTTCCTGTTCCACTCCAAACCAAGAGAACTAACGGGGGCCAGATTTGGCCAAGGAAAGACACTAGTAGAACTCTGGGGTGTGGGAGAAGCCTGGGTGCTTTTCTCTCTCGTGCCCTATCTTGGTTGGCATCTCTGGCAGACAAACCCTCACTTCAAGTCCTAATTTCCATGGGGAAGCACCTCTTCTGTGATTCCAGCTTCTGGGCTCTAGTAGTACCACCTCTTCCTCGGCTTCTTCAGTCCTGCGGATGGTAGTGGACTTCTTGTTTTGCTAATATCTAATGGCTTTCATTGTTCTCTTTTCTTTCCATCAGGTGTACAGCTCCCTGTATTAAATCCCCTCTGTTTATAACACCTGGATGACTCCTGTTTCCTAATCAGACCTTGTCCTCCTACACCCTGTAATAGTAGATTGTATAACCTTGCTTTGTCCTTTCCTCATGTCAGTTTCTTTCACAAGTTATAATTATATACTTGTTTATTTGCTTACACTAGCATCTTGCTTATTTCCCACATCACACTGTGATCTCCACGAAAAGGGATACTGTCCTATCTGGTCACCATCCAATCCTCAATGTCTTCAGAGTCCCAGGTGCTCAGTAATATTTTATCAAAAGAATAAATAAACCTAGTCCCTGGATTTTTAAATCTTGGATCCGTGAACCACCCAGAGACAATTGGATGAGCTTCAGGAGACAAATAAACCTTTTGAAATTAAATACAAAAGTTAGTATGGATTTCTGTATGTACGTTTTTCCCCTCATGGGCAAAAGCCCATAACTTTCATTAGAGTTTCAGCATATTATGACCTGAACTTATGACAGTGCACCTAGAGGGAGAGATATATACACGCACAATTGTTGTTAGAGTTTTATAATATTGAAGTTAATAAAAGTGCATGGGAGCCCAGAGGAAGAGCGAGTCTCTCTTTCCAGTTGTTCATGCCCCACTGAGAAGTTAGCCTTAATATCATTTTTTCTTATTCTTCACTTCCAAACCTATTGGCAGTTACATCAGTTGGCTCTACCTTCTAAACACATTCAGAATAGTCTCTAGCATTGTCACCCTGGTCTAAGCCATCCTTTTCTTTTCTGGATGAATGAAAAAGACTCTGGGGCTTCAGCTCTTCCCCTAAAATAGTCTATTCTCGATAGAAAAGCTTAAAATCGGACAGAGTCAGATGATATCACTTGTTTGCTAAANAGCAGCAGCAGTCAAAGGAGATAGCACTTTGTACAGCTATCTTTTAGTGTTCTAAGTAAGAAATATTTTGGCATCTGGTGGAATTCAGTTTGAGGCTTGCTTCCATTGCAATATGCCACCTGGCACATGGTTGTAGAAGAGGGGCCATATGGCTAGCCCTCTATTCTGATTGTTTAGAGAATGGTATAGCTATGGCTAGCCAGATTGGCCTTAGGTGAGGCCCCATCACCCGCAAAGAAGCAGGGTTCTTTATCACTTCGGAAACTTTCCATGGCAGTTCCCTTTGCTGGGAATGCTCTCATTCCTTGGTAGTCATCTTGTGATTTAGCTTGTTTCAACCTAAATTTTGGCTTCTTCAAGTAGTCTACTTAACTGCTCTTTCTAAGTAGATTTCAATCATTTTCCTGATTGCTCTCATCCAATCAATCCATTCCTATTCTTTTCCTGTTCCACTCCAAACCAAGAGAACTAACGGGGGCCAGATTTGGCCAAGGAAAGACACTAGTAGAACTCTGGGGTGTGGGAGAAGCCTGGGTGCTTTTCTCTCTCGTGCCCTATCTTGGTTGGCATCTCTGGCAGACAAACCCTCACTTCAAGTCCTAATTTCCATGGGGAAGCACCTCTTCTGTGATTCCAGCTTCTGGGCTCTAGTAGTACCACCTCTTCCTCGGCTTCTTCAGTCCTGCGGATGGTAGTGGACTTCTTGTTTTGCTAATATCTAATGGCTTTCATTGTTCTCTTTTCTTTCCATCAGGTGTACAGCTCCCTGTATTAAATCCCCTCTGTTTATAACACCTGGATGACTCCTGTTTCCTAATCAGACCTTGTCCTCCTACACCCTGTAATAGTAGATTGTATAACCTTGCTTTGTCCTTTCCTCATGTCAGTTTCTTTCACAAGTTATAATTATATACTTGTTTATTTGCTTACACTAGCATCTTGCTTATTTCCCACATCACACTGTGATCTCCACGAAAAGGGATACTGTCCTATCTGGTCACCATCCAATCCTCAATGTCTTCAGAGTCCCAGGTGCTCAGTAATATTTTATCAAAAGAATAAATAAACCTAGTCCCTGGATTTTTAAATCTTGGATCCGTGAACCACCCAGAGACAATTGGATGAGCTTCAGGAGACAAATAAACCTTTTGAAATTAAATACAAAAGTTAGTATGGATTTCTGTATGTACGTTTTTCCCCTCATGGGCAAAAGCCCATAACTTTCATTAGAGTTTCAGCATATTATGACCTGAACTTATGACAGTGCACCTAGAGGGAGAGATATATACACGCACAATTGTTGTTAGAGTTTTATAATATTGAAGTTAATAAAAGTGCATGGGAGCCCAGAGGAAGAGCGAGTCTCTCTTTCCAGTTGTTCATGCCCCACTGAGAAGTTAGCCTTAATATCATTTTTTCTTATTCTTCACTTCCAAACCTATTGGCAGTTACATCAGTTGGCTCTACCTTCTAAACACATTCAGAATAGTCTCTAGCATTGTCACCCTGGTCTAAGCCATCCTTTTCTTTTCTGGATGAATGAAAAAGACTCTGGGGCTTCAGCTCTTCCCCTAAAATAGTCTATTCTCGATAGAAAAGCTTAAAATCGGACAGAGTCAGATGATATCACTTGTTTGCTAAAAATTCTCCAATGGTTCTCATCTCACCCAGAGTTTAAGCAATGGCCTCCCCAGGCCCCTCTGTGAGCCCGCTTCTTGCTGTCTGTCTCTCTCTTCTCCTTCCTTTCTCCCACATGGCTCAGCCAGGTGGCCCTGTTGCTGTCTCTTTTCTCCCACGGGGCCTTTGCTCTAACAGTTTCCTCAGCCGGAAGGCTCTGCTCTCATACAACCTCTTCTTTATTCCTTCATCCCTCTTCAGGTTTCTGCCTACACAGGAAACAATGTCCCTCCTCCTCCTTACCTCTGTCCTGTTCATCTTGCTTTATTTTTATCCACAGCACAGATCACCATCTGACATACCATTGATTTTATTTGTTTTTTTTTTAATTATTTATTTTAATTGGAGGATAACTACTTTACAAGATCGTTACAGTTTCTGCCAAACATCAACAGGCATCAGCCATAGATGTACATGTGTTCCCTCCCTCCTGAACTCCACCTCTCACCTCCCTCCCCGCTCCATTCCTCCAAGTTGTCACAGAGCATCAGCTTTGAGTTTCCTGATAAAAATACACCAGGTTTCCACTGGCAATCTATTTTGCATATGGAGAAAAGAAACCCTCTTGCACTGTTGGTAGGAATGCAAACTGATGCAACCAGTATCAGAACAGTATGGAGATTTCTTAAAACACTAAGAATAAAAATACCATATGACCCAGCAATCCCACTACTGGGCATATGCCCCAAGAAAGCCAGAACTAAAAAAAGCACATGTACCCCAGTGTTCATTGCAGCACTATTTATGTATTTGTTATTTATCCCTACCAGCAGAACACGAATTCTAACAGTGAGAATTTTGTTTCATTCAGGCCTGGAACAGTGCCTGACACATGGTAGATTCTCCATATATATTTGTTGAGGGTGGTGACACTTAAGAGAATCTTAAAGGATGAGTAGGATTTGGAGGGGGAAAGGAGAAAGGTAAGTGAGAAGCATCCATCTAGGCTGGATTCGGATAGCCTTTGCCTCCTGAGTATGTTTTAGCTTTAGAATTTTGTATACACCCATCACCCTTTTCCCCTCCACAAGGGTAAGTTCCTAGATAAGTTCTTAACTGGATAGAGATCTTGCCTCCTATACAGAATTGGCTGTAATTACTTGTTTAGTTTATGGGTACAAGCGGCAGAATTCAACTACCAGGCTAGAGGGATCTAGACTTTAGTTAGTTATTGCCATTTCAGGATAAGTTCTTGACACATTTGATGAATAATGCAACAGGTGACTAGGTTAGGGGACAGGAATTCATAGTGGAAATAGAGCAAGGTTTGTGAGAGGGACGGAGAAAGAGAGAGAGAGACTGAGGCATAATAAAAGTGTATTGAAGAGTCTGAGGAGTTTCCAGGTCATCCAATCATTCTTTTCCAGCCTCTCCCATCTGTCACCCTGAAATGCTGGTGAGACTGACTTCAAGGAACACAGTCAACGTTTGTTTTTGGAGACTGCAGGGTAAATATTACAGATCTGGAACTGTTGGCCCAAGACTTCAAAGTCTTGAATAAAGCTGCTGGATGATTTGGAAGCCACCTGGCAAGAAATTTAACTTTTGCAGTTCTTTTCCTTCACAGTCCTTAATTCCTACCTGCCTTCCCCATCCTCCTCAACACCAAATTAGCTATTTGGATGCCATAGATGCAGTTTAGACTTGGATACCAGCCAAGGTCATGGAGCTCAGTGTATAAGAAGTGACTGCCAGCTGTATTTTACACAGAATTTCCAAGGCCAGAGAGGCAAAGGGAGGGAAGTAATGGGCTTTTTGCTCCTGGGTTATTTTCTCTCTTCTACACACACACACACACACACGCACACGCACACACATGCACAAACACACACAATCCCTTTCTACTGCTAATTTTCTGCTTCCAAAGAGAATGATGTGATGACTTCCTGTCCTTTTTTGTCTAAATTCGGTTCTCTTGGTCCCCCTCTGCATGGATGCACTAACTCTACACATGAAAGGGTGAAAATACAGAATAGTCAGTAAGGAATCAAAGGAACAAAAATAATAGCTAGGCCAGAGGAGTCTCCAAAAGCTAACAAAAGCCTTTGAAATCTAAATCCACACTCTGGAGGGGGGAAGTAAGTGTAATAAAACTATGAGAGCTCAGTTCAAACAAATATGTGATTATAATTGTCAGGAATTATATAAACATGGCTCTGATTCATGAGTTTGCTAATTATTGTCACTGTTTCCAATGTTAAAACTAAGTTCAAGGCTTTCTTCTGTGTTTTATTTGACAATAAACTGTATCTACCTACCTATCTATATAAGGCTTCCCTGGTGGCTCAGATGATAAAAAATCTGGTGACTTTAATGGTAAAGAACCTGCCTGCCAATGCAGGAGACATGGAAAACTTGGGTTTGATCTCTGGATGGGGAAGATCCCCTGGAAGAGAGCATGCCACCCACTCCAGTATTCTTGCCCAGAGAATCCCATGGACAGAGGAGCCTGGTGGGCTACAGTTGACATGGTGCAAAGAATCAGACATGACTGAAGCACTTAACACATAACACATACCTATCTATATCTATATAATAGCTACAGATATAGTTCATTTACATAAAAGCTCAGTGTTTGCATTCTGTGTCGATGTACATTCTACATGCCTGCACTTGCAGTGACCTACAGTCAGTCTGAATTTCTGCCCTCTAAATGCTTAAAATTAGCTCTGTTCTTTATGGTGCTGAACATTATACCACGATACTTCAAAACACGATCCCAATACAAATCTGCCTAATACAAAAAACTAAAATGAAAGTGAAGAATAGTCTTCAGATATTAATCCCAATTAGTTTAATGGAGCCCCTCCTTCTGGTCTCATTGTGAATATTATATTTGACCTAGGGTGTCTGGCCTACAAACCTTAGCCCATTCAAAGCCTTAAAACACATTTAAGCTGGTAGATTAATAAAAGTGACTCATTCACTCACCAAGTACTTTTTGAGTATCTGCTATATACCAGGAACAATGTCAGACTCTAAGAATACAAAGTAAAAGGAACATAGCCCTTGCCTCAAGGAACTCACATGGCTAGAGGATTCTGGCAACAGCAATCTGAAGAGATGAGTGCTGTGATGCGGGTTGTAGCTCAAGATATGGTGGGAGCCTTCACAAAGTGTATCTGACCTCCAAGACATCCTCTGAGGAAGGGATTCTGGAGGAGGTGATGATGTTTTC
This sequence comes from Neotragus pygmaeus, assembly GCA_006410875.1. Taxonomy (NCBI): domain Eukaryota; kingdom Metazoa; phylum Chordata; class Mammalia; order Artiodactyla; family Bovidae; genus Neotragus; species Neotragus pygmaeus. Next base: position 3,018,159 of record SJYV01055728.1, read on the forward strand.
AAGATTAGCAGGGTAGAGGGGTTGGAGTGGGAGGTCTAAGAAAGTGTGTTCAGAGAGGGGTGTGCAGTCTCCTCAGGAAGATTTGTGTTGCTGAGATTCTGTTCTTGGAATTTCCAGGGCAAGGGGGCAAAGAGTAGCAAGATAGTAAGAAACAAGATCTCCAAAGGTTAAAAGGAAAACCTAGGTACACTGTAAGCTAGAGGTTACTATGATTGAGACTGCATTGTGGAAATATTTTTTTTTCTTTAGCTATCACACATCATCATCTCAAGAACTGAGTCTACGTTTTACCACTTAAGATTCATAGCCCCTGCAGAAATGATTCATTAAATTAGACTCTTCAGAGTAATAAACACCAATGTAAACCAGAACCAAGACCAAATAGATCTGTTGGATACAACACATCTTAATTTTCAGAGATATAACCAACATTGTTACCACCGGATGTCAACTAACTTGTTAGGTTGGTGAACTTTTAAGGATTGGCAAGTTTTTAAAGTCCTTGGTAATGGAATGTTAAGAGATAGTGGTCTTTGGAGACTCTGACAAGCCCTAGAGTGGATGGTCATCTTTGGCTCTGCTCCGTGGAAGGGACAGAAGATGGAAGAAGAAGAGGAAGAAACCTTTCCAGCATGACCTCAATGAGAGGCCAGGTGTCTAGGCTGGGGATGGAGAACCTGGTTTGGATCCAGCCTGGAGGCTTGTCTTCAGGTTAAGTGGAGGCCTCTGGAATTCCTCTACTTACTAACCAAGAGTCCTTCTCTGTGCCTCTGTCTTATCTATAAACTGAGGATACTTGCCACAGCCTACCACTCAGGACTCTGTGAGAATTAAACATAATGTGTGTCCAACACTTAGACCCACTCCAGCACCTAGTAGGCTTTCCATAAATATTAGCTATCATCAGACTGTGTTCTCTTCACGAACAAAGCAAAACACCTTGCATATAATTAAATGTAGTAAGCATTCATTTCCTGCCTCATTCGATATTAAGAAAATAGATACAATGTGAAAGGTATGATGGAAAGAAGTGGTCCAGGAGGTAGGGAGTTGGGCTGGATGACCTACTGATGACCCACTCAGTTCTGAATCTGTGGCTCTCGAAGAAGAGAAAGAGGTTTGTCCGTCATGTGTGAATCTTCAGTTATTACACTCTGGAGCCCCCTGCCCTGCCTTGGGTAGAAACACAAATCAAAACTCTGCCTCCTGGAAAACTGCATCCTTGCCAAAGCTGGCAAGTTGCTCTGTGCCACCCTATTTCCTGTTGGCCTCAGGTTTTCTTCTTCAGTCCAAATGTATTTGCATTGTTCTCCAAGTCTGACTGAGGCTAGAGGGGATCCCTGAGCTGATTTCCTCTGATTTGAAACACACGTACGCAGGCACACACTTCATTTTCACCAGCGCCCCAGCAGGTGAAAAGTCCACCTTAGGATGTGCCAGGTTTAGGCTCTGAGGAGCCCTGAGTTTTCTCTATTACCACAATGGTTTGATTGAGCAAGCTTCTTTCAATCCCAGTGGCAGGTCTGCAGGCCAGCTGAAAGCTCATCTTAAACAACCACCTCAAACCTTAAACCCAAATCCCACAGCGGCCCTCCTGGAACCAGGTCTGTTTTCATAGAATGTCTGGTTACATTATTTTAAAAATTAGCAACCTTATTATCAATAGTGTTTCTGAGAACCCAGCATTCTTTTGGAAAATGCTAGCTCTCCAAGGCTGGCAAGAACTGCAAAGCAGACACATTCTCTCGCCTGCCACCCTCTCCCTCAGGCATCACCCAGCCAAATCCAACAGCCCAGCCTAACAGAAACAAACACCGAGACTCAACATCTCCTAAGGAGCTGAGTCCTGGGTGATGGAAGGAAGGAGTGGGATCTCTTTCCCTGATGGTCTTGAAGAATACAAGGGACTTTTGTAATACATGTGCTGAGTTGGGATTTTTAAAAGCTCAGTAGATAGTTCCCTACTTTCTTAAATATGAGATGATGAACAACATAATTTAAACTTCCCTTCATATATGTATTTTATGCTCATTCTATGCTCAGCATTGTGTCCAAAGCAGTGTTTTTATTTCAAAACACTTGAGTCAGTGCTGAGTTGGCATCCCAGTATTAGTGAGAACATTGGATGAGACCCTGGGTTTCATTCCTCAATTTTAGCCTGTATTTGGGTAATCATCAACAATTGAAATTTTCCACACCTCAGCTTCTTCACCTGTAAAATAGTGATCATTATTGTGAAGGTCAAATGAAATAATACATGGGAAAATGTCTTGCAAATTAGAAAGCCTTCAACACTTAAAAAATTTATCTATTTCTCATAATATGATCTTTCTTTATGTCCATATATGGGAATACTTAGAGCTTACTAATTCCTCTTCAACTAGATTATAGACACTTGACAATTTTCAGTTCAGTTCAGTTGTGTCTGAGTCTTTGTGACCCCATGGACTGCAGCACATCAGGCTTCCCTTTCTATCACCAACTCCCAGAATTGCTCAAACTCATGTCCATCCAGTAAGTGATGTCATCCAAGTATCTCGTCCTCTGTTGTCTCCTTCTCCTCCTGTCTTCAATCTTTCCCAGCATCAGGGAGTTTTAGAGGACAAAAAGGCACTGTGAAATAAAAACACTGCTTTGGACACAATGCTGAGCACAGAATGAGCATAAAATACATGTATGAAGGAAAGTTCAAATTATATTGTTCATCATCTCCTATTTAAGAAAGTAGGGAACTATCTACTGAGTTTTTTAAAATTCCAAATATCTCTATATGTCTCTGTCTCATCAATCTATAGGCTATCCATGTATCTATGTATCTGAATATCTATCTATCTACCTACCTACCATGTACGTTTCTTTATCTTCAAAGTGCAAGTATCACTCCCAAGGATTTCTTGTTTTTGAGACAGCTCAGTGGCTCATATAGAGATGAGGACTCATCGTTGAGATGCCAATTCAAGAGTCCTGCTCCTCACTAGTTGTGACTTAAGTTACTCTACCTAACCTCTCTGATCTTCAGTTATGACATCGGTAAGTTGGGTCAATGTCTATCTCACCAGTTATGGTGAGGACGGAATGAGATATCGTATGCAAAGCATACATTATCGTTCCTGACACATTACACATTCAGCACAAGTTTGATCTTTTACCAACATGATAAATGGGGGAAGAGGAGGGAAGGAAGTTACAGACTTATGTGGGAATGACACATGTGGCTGAAATCAAGGTCAAGGTCAAAGGTGAGAAGGAATGCCCTTTGATGGTCCTAAAAAACAGTCCAGCCTGATGCTGAGGTAAACCTAAGGGTACAAAGAAATCAGAGCTTTGAGACTGTATATACCCCCATTTCAGTGAGACACCTACAGTCACTCAAGATTGGCTTATTAAGTAGAGGAGACTCGTTCAAGAGATACCAATCAGCCTGTTGAAAGCAACAACTGAAGTTCTGACTTCAGGCAGGTTAGGAACTGAAGTAAGAAATGGGAAACATGATAGACATCTTTTCTTTCACCATTTTCTTCCTAGGAGACATCATCATGTCTCAAAGTTTTAAATATCATCTATGTGCTGGTGGGGGGCTTCCCAGGAGGCACTGGTGGTAAAGAACACATCTGCAAATGTAGGAGACATAAGAGATGCGGGTTTGATCCCTGGGTCAGGAAGATCCACTGAAGGAGGGCATGGCAACATGCTCCAGTATTTTTGCCTGGATAATCTCATGAACAGAGGAGCCTGGCAGGGTACAGTCCATGTGACTTAGCACGCATGCACGCATGTGCTGATGACTGGCTGCCAATTTGTGTGTCCACCCTTCACGTCTTCCAAACTTTAGGTTTATAAATTCAGTGGTCTACTCTATATTTCCCTTTGTATATGTATTTTATACCTAAACCTATACCTAAATCCATATCTGCATCTGGATCTAGATATAGATATCTACTTTAAAAGTGCAAAACTCAGTTGCTAGTCTTGTTCCCTCTCTTCCTATATAACTTTCTCCTAACATCTTTTGACTCTCATAATTGGTTCCATGTATTATTATGTAAATTTTAAAAGTATATCAATAAACGAAGTTTTAAGTTCTGTGCTAAGTCCTGGGAAAATAGAATAAAGGATATTCCTTGCCTTCAAAGGGCTTATTAAGTAGTAAGGGAGACAGTACATTGTCCTGAAGGTATTTTTCCGCACATCTCAATGTTGTAAGATCTGCTGTAGAACAGAAAGGCCAGGGAGATGTCCCCACAGAGCAATAAGGAGAAGCTGACATTTTGAGCCACTTCTTGAAGGATGATGAAGTGATGGTTGTCCTGTGCATATTGCGGTGCTGTTGTTTTCAATTAGTTACTCTCAACCTATTTGAGTGGATCACACATACCCACCCCACAGATTAACTTTGGCCATGTGACTTGCATTTGCCACATGGAATGTGAGCAGAAATGTGAGCTACATTTGAGCAGAAGCCTTAAAAGGCATCACCAGCTTCTGTTGATCTTCTCTTTCTTTTGTAAGAATAATATGTTCCAGAGAGAGGCTTCTTCTTCAGCCTGTATCTCAAGATGAAGAGGATCCATTGAGAAGAGCCACAGCCAGTGTGAATCAGTGAGAAGTAAGACTTTGCTGCTGTCAGCTACTGAGATTTTTTGGGTAGTCTACTGCTGCAACATGAATGATTAATGCCAACTAATAAAAATCTTGGTACCAGACCTGGAGTGCAACAGCAAACCTACAACGTGTGCCATTGGTTTCCAGGTTAAGTGTTACACAGCAAGGAAACTTCTTGGTGACTCACTTATTCAGTGGAGGAACATTTGGTAAAATTGTTACTTGCAATACTTTGGAGGGTGACAGATTATGTTCCTGTATAAGGTACCTCTATCTATATCTTTATCTTAAACAGAAATGTGTGTGTGTGTGTGTGTGTGTGTGTGTGTGTGTACATCTATATTCTGTGTGGCAAACCACCCCAAGGATTCACGTTCTACAAAAGTAAGAATTTTTTTTTTCTTCCTTTTCCTTTGGTCTTATTTTACTTTTTAACTTAGTATGCTTTCTTTTTTATTGGAATATAATTGCTTTACAATGCTGCATTAGTTTCTGCTGTGCAATAACTATATACACGCACATATCTCCTTCCTCTTGAACCTGCCTCTCACTGTCCCACCTCATCCTGCCCTCTAGGTCATCACCGAGCCCCAAGCTGGGCCCCGTGTGCTATACGGCTGCTCCCCACTAGCATCTGTTTCACACACGAGGGTGTGTATACGTCAATGCTACTCTCTCAGTTTGTCCCACCCTCTCCTTTCTTCTCTGTGTCCACAGTTCTGTTCTCTACATCTGCACCTCTGTCCCTGCCCTACAAATAAGTTCTTCAGGACTATTTTTCCAGATTCCATATGCTAATATATGATACTTGTTTTTCTCTTTTATTTCTTATTCATGTGTCTTCGAGTTGTCTGGAGTGCATCTGATCTAAACTGGGTTGGGCGGGGCTTGCTGCCAGCTATATGTTGGTTTTGTCTATTCCGTGTGTTTCCCCAGCTCCTCAGAGCAGTGGCCAAATGAGGAAAGTATCACCCATAAAGTGGGTAGGTGAGGCAATAGATATGAGCTAAATAACGATACGCTCTATCTGAGTACCCTAATGAACTTGTGGCTTCGGGTGGAAAAGAGCATGGGAATTATAGTCCCTTATGCTGTTCTATTTGTGGCCCAGCACTTAGTAGATGCTTTCCTCAGGCAAGCCACAATGTCTCTAAACTTCGGTTTTCCCATTTGAAAATAAGTGTAAAACAAAGCAGTATTTTTTGCCAAAAATGGAAATTCCAGATAGCGCAAATGAAAATAGTGATTGGATGATGGTGTTTCTCATCAGAAATATTTTAGGATGTCCAAGGGAATTTCAAGCTCAACTCTAACCAGGACTTAGGACAGAGGCATCAGCAGGCTAGGAGACCCTCTGTGTCCTGTAGATCTTCAATTATTCTGCCTTTTATGTATCTTGGCTGAACCCCTTGTGTTTGTTTTTCTTCTATTGAACTTTGATTACATGCGTGTTTGTGTAGAGACACACATGTATTACAATCTCATACACACACCCTCTCAACTCTTTTTTCTGATCATCAGAAGATAACTCATTTTCTCCTTGGAAGAAGGAGGAAGCAGAGATAAAAACAGAATGGTTCAACACTCAAATCTTCAGTAGAACTGACTAAAAATAAGATGTTTGGTACGAAAATTTTTTTCCTAAAAATGTGTCAAGCGATGGCATTTCAAGTTTGGGTTGGTGTGAGGTGAAACAGAAGTAGTGCTTGCCTGGAGATTAGCCAGAGCAGGGAGCTGTGAATACACAAACCTGGAGAAAATAACAGATATTATGCAGGAAGCTTTGGGCTTTGGGGAAATTGCGATCAAGTTTTCCTAAATCTGATTAGCACTAGCCTAGATAGAGGCAGCCAGGATTCCACTTCTGGGCTCTGCACTTCAGAGTCCTCCTTTCCAGCTCTCCTCCAGCAGTACCCCTCCCTGTGGAGTGAGGAGTTTAGAGGGTTGAGAGTCTGCCCATCTGAAACCTATTTCCTCCTGGCCCCATGGCATCTGGAATCCCTGATCCTACAGGTCCCAAGCTGGCTTCTTAGGACCAGACAGTCTTCTTGTTCAGGTCCCTCTGGAGAGGAGATCACCATACCAATGTGTACATTTACAGGCCAAGGAATTTGGTTTGCAAGGATGTGGATGGAAATTGGTTGCTGGACCTTAGGATCTTCATATTCGCACATGTGAGCCCCTCCTGGTGCTGGATGGAGCTTGGAATGAAAGAGAAAAGTCTTAGTCCATTGGTACTTGTACTCTGGTCCCTGAAAATCTGAGAAGGAAGTTTATTTCCTAAGGATAGAGTGAACCCAGCTGGCATTCCATGTAGTATAATTTGAGGGTTAGTTGCTCAGTCATGTCTGACTCTTTGCAACCCGTGGAGTGTTGCCTGCCAGGCTCTTCTGCCCATGGAATTCTCCAGGAAAGAATACTGGAGTGGTTAGCCATTCCCTTCTCTAGGGGATCTTCCTGACCCAGGAATCAAACCTGGGTCTCAGCATTGTAGGCAGATTCTTTACCTTCTGAGCCACCAGGGAATTTGAGGGGCATCTATAATGCAAAGTGTGCTTTGGGTAAACCTGCTCTGAGAATTAACCACAAACATCCTCCTTAACTGGTATAGTAATGAAGCAGCAAGAAAAATCCAGCTACAATTTTAATTTTCAAAAGCTTATTATGCATTACGATCTTGTAAGAAAAATATTTCACACGCAGCCACCTGTAAAGTGAAATAGGCTAAAGGCTTGGTTCTCACACAAGGCAATACTTTCTCCATTTGGAATGCAAACAATGTTCTCTCCTCGGAAAGTTTATAGAGCTTATATCCTGCCTGTTCTCGTTTAATAAAGAAATGTTAAATATTTTAAAATAAACTTTCTTTAATGAGCCAGAAATACATGTCCTCCAGGTCTTTTGCTTCTTTAAACATCCTGAGGGCTATAAAATCCTCTGAGTTGGACTGAATAACATGTCAGGGGTGTGCTCTACTTGCTTGGTTTGGGGGGTTCACTCTGGTTTTCAGGGCTACAGGTGGGGTGAGGAGAAGATTCCAAGTATCTCTGTTCCTTTATTTGTGTCTGTTGTCTAGCTCATTTCTTCCTGAGACTTGACTGGATAAATGGAATGATTTCTGGCTTCTGTGTTTACATTTTTTAAAATGAATTTTTACTGTAGTTGCTTTACAATGTTGTGTTCATTTCTACTGTACAGACACACACATATATCCTTTCCCTTTTGGACTCCTTCCCATTCAGGCCATCGCAGTGCATTAAGTAGAGCTCTCTGTGCTATACAGTGTATTCTCTTTAGTAATCTTTTCTATGCCTCAATAATGTATATACATCAATTCCAGTCTCCCAGTTCCTTCCACCCCGCCTTTCCCCCTTGGTATCTATACATTTGCAGGATGTGCAAGCAACCTAGATGCTCATGAACAGAGGACTGGGTAAAGAAGATATGGTACATATACACAGTGGAGTGTCACTCACTCTTAAAAAGGAAGGCAATTGGGTCATTTGCAGAGATGTGGAAGGCCCTAGAGACTGTCATACAGACTGAAGTAAGTCAGAAAGAGAAAAACAAATACCATATATTAACACATATATGTGGAATCCAGAAAACTGGTATAAAGGATCCTATTTGCAAAGCAGAAATGGACACAGATGTAGAAGACAAATGTGCTTACTTTTCTTTGCTTTGAGAGATGTAAGCTCTCTACCATATGTCCACTGTCCACATAGAACTCTTCAAGTATGAAGCAGTGTTTAAACCCATGTCCCAGCTATCTCTCATCCCTTAGGAGGAATGCGTTTCTAACCCACAGAGAAAAGGGTACTGAATCCAGATTTCAAGTTCAAAGCCCTTCATTTACTAACTGGGAAATACTGGGCAAGTCGATCAAAAATACTATTAGAAAGAAGCAAGGCATTCACTTTCTTTTTCAAAAATTAACTTACCACAGACAATTAAATACTAGGCAACATAGACACCAGAAAACAAAAATGAAATGTCCAGGTAAACAAAGAGTGAGCAGTTACTCTGTGACTTCTATGCTTGAATAGATTAGTAACACCTGCTTTGTTTCCCTCCCAGGCACGTTGTGAGGGCCAAATGTGAGGATATTCTTGCTGTGCCCTATAGACAGAAGCGATCAATTGTCAAGGAATAAGAGAGTGCTGGAAAAAGACACTATTTAAGAGTTTTATGCATGTTGGTATGCAATAATGGCCTGAGAATGAGTGTATCTGCTTTTTTTCAGGTTTATAACTGTTTATTTGTTTTCTGTAATCGCTTTACAACTTCCTTTAAAAATATATGCAGGAGAAAACCAAGATAGAAGAGAATTTCAGCAAGGTTTGTTCTGGTAATTGAAAATGGGATGCCCTTGGGGTATTGCCAAACCAGGCTTGGGACCTGGGTCTTGGATTAAGTGGATGATCTTTCACATTCAGAGGAGAGGAAAGCAGCAGGAGATCTCCAGTCTAACAACAGAGATCATTGTGCACTGGTGGGGCAATCAAGTCAAGAGTTAAAATCAGAATAATCTGAATACAAATCATAACACAGAAGAAAGAAACTTCCCATCCCTCCACACTCCCTGAGCCTTTGATTGGAATTACAGATACTGCTGTTCTCTCAGCAGAAATGTATTAAGACCATATGTAAAGATAAATGTTCTGGTTGGAGCAAGATAGGAAAACAGAAAGCAAAGAGCGAATCGGTGGGAGACCTCATGGACTGCTGTGTTTCCACCCACACTAAAGAATACTCAGAACCATAGGAGGTTTAGATCCTCTTCACCTTTTCAATTTGCTCATTTATTCAATAAATATTTATGGAGTGCCTGCTGTGGGCTCGGACTTCAGAAGGAAGCAAAATCTGGCATAGCCCCGGCCTTAGTGTGTACTAGCAAAAGACACAGACATTAATCAAACAGTCACACAGCCTCATCTGCAGCTGTGATGGTGATTGCGGTGAAGTGTACAGTACAAAGGGAGGCTGTACTGAAAAGATTTGATCTCAAAACGGAAGACACAATAGGGTCCTCCAAGGAAATGATGCCTGACCTTGGCTTCCATTGTCGTCTTTTTCTGTCTCTTCTGCCCGTCTATCCCATCTTTTAGAGACTGTGGTGATTACGTTGGACACACCTGGGCTACCCAGGATAATCTTACCATCTCAAGGTCCCTAATTGAATCACATTGGCAGAGTCCCTTTTAAAATGTAAGGTAACATGTTCACAGGTTTGGGGGGATGTGAACATCTTCGGGGAGTCATTATTCTACTGGAAGTACAAGATCATCTGTATTTAAACCTGAGGAGAAGTTAGAGAATAAGTGGTATATGAAAAGGCATTGGGCTTCTCAGGTGACGCTCGTGGTAAAGAACCTGCCTGCCATTGCAGAGGACATAAGAGATATGGGTTCAATCCCTGGATGAGGAGGATCCCCTGGAGGAGGGTATGGCAACGCACTCCAGTATTCTTGCCTAGAGAATCCCATGGACAGAGGAGCCTGGTGGGCTACAGTCCATAGGGTTGCAAGGAGACGCGACTGAAACCACTTAGCATGCACGTACGCACGAAAAGATATTGGCAGCCTTAGGAAACTGGAGATTGTAGTTGAACTGTATTAGGCTCAGCCAAAGAAAGTGGACCGAAGGCACGCTCTCAGCAGGAGTAGTACTGAGGAAATGAGAGGCAGGGCTCAGAGCTTAATGCCTGAATGAGATGTTTATGGTGTATAAGGCTGGTCCATTCTAAAGGCAAATAAAATTCCTGGTAATCCAAGGATTTGTGAATTGATTTCAGAGTACACAGGTTCTGGCACTGTGCCTTGATGTGTCTGTATCAGGGCTACCTATGACAATCCCAGGGTGTTATTTCTCTAAATGCATTGCCCCTTTCTTGGGAAAGAGACTGATTTCCTGTTCTTTTGGAGACTCCAAGATTGTGCTGTTTCTTAGAATCACCATCTACTCCCTCACACACAACTCTTCCCAGAAGAATCTAAATTGCTTTAATCATATTGTATGTTTCCCTAGTAGGATTTTTCCAGTTCCAGTTTTTTCGGTTTGCTTCTATGGTCATATAGTTTTTTTCTTCCCTCTTCACTTTGCTCAGGCAATAAAACATAATCAGCCCATCTCTGGTATTGGATATCTACTAGAAAAACTCAAGGGGCTTTAGTAACAGAAATCAAGGGAGAGCAGAGAGAAGAGATGGGCTTCCCAAGTGGCGCTAGTAAAGAACCCTACTGCCAAGGCAGAGACATGAGATGTGGGTTTGATCCCTGGGTTGGGGAGATCTCCTGGAGGAGGGCATGGCAACCCATTCCAGTAATTCTTGCCTGGAGAATCCTATGGACAGAGGGGTCTGGTGGGCTGCAGTCCATATGGTTGCCCAGAGTCAGACATGACTGAAATGACTTAGCATGCAGAGAGAAGAGATACCACCACCTCCGAGTCCTGTTAATCTCAGTGCACAGCTGTTGTTAGCAGCTCTGCACATGTAAACCCAAGACCACCTCCCTGCAACTTTACCACCCACAGGAAGTTTACATTCTCTCCAGTTCCATGCATGAAACCTTTCCAAGAAGTCAGGGCCACAAGAAGGTGGAGTAAAGGTAGGAGATTCCATGAATTGGCTGAGGCTTTTTCTGGAAGTCTTCTCAAGCCTAACAGAGTCATCTCAGTAAGGAAGCACAAGGCAGGGTTTAAAATGTCATCATCGGATCTTCCCATACTCACTGTGGAATCAGAGATCTAATTTTTTTTTTTCTAAAGGTCATGTTTCTCTTTTCTTTCCCTTTGGAGCTTCCATACTTTAACATGAACTGATTTATTCTTTAGGAAGAAGAGATACTCAGATAGCCTGAATAGGAGCTGAAATGCTCTGAGTCTCTGCTTTTTCCCTTGTAGAGACTGAGGTTGAATCTTGTAAGAGGTTGAGGGTTTTTCTGTTTGCCAACCCCTTGCAGTGTATGCAGGAGAGATCCCTTCCATTCTCCTGGCCTGTAAGAGGCAGATAATCATGCCCTATCTTGGGAGAGATGATGTATGACACGGTATATAAAGCACTTATAAGACAAGTGGCAAGTAGCATCCAATAAGCTTTTAATAAATGTTCAGTAAAAGGTAAGATAACAGTGATGATGACGAAGACAACTCCTCAGCTGTTCTTATCCTCTCATTTGGGTTCTCAATCATTAAAAAGGTGAAGACACTCAGAAAACCCCTAGTCTTTCCCAAACTTTGCTCTATTGATAAAATTCTGGCAACTCATACTGCCCCTTACTTAACTGGCAGCACATAACAGTCTTCTCAAGTTCAACCTCAGTTCTTTGTTATATCTTTGTTGGTCTCTTTCAGTTATCCTGCCTAAGTGGTTTACTGGCCTCAGTGGGGGTTGTTAATGGTGGAGTGAGATACCCTGGGGAGTAACTCTAGAGACACTGAGAGTGCTCTAGCTTCTGCTTCTTTAGATCCTACCACGTTCCTCCCAAAGTATTCCTTTCAAAATGTGAGCTGTTAAACATGTTGAGAAGTTCTGGCTTAAATCATCAGGTCACACATTCCCCTTCCCTTCTCGGTTCACAGTGGGCTGTGAAGATGATCTGCTAAGTGTTCTCCTCTTTCCCACATAACCGGTTTGATTAGAGACAGGCTGATGTCTCAGACTTTCCCGAAGGCCCCTTCATGACCCTTCTGCTTTTTCATGCCTTGCCCTCAAAGAGCCCTTTTCCATCCTTCCCAGAGGGTCTAAAAGCTCATTTACAAGACTCACAGAGGGCAAGGAAGAAAAAGAACACAGAGAAGATGCTTCATTGCTCAACATAGCCCCTGACAACAGATCCCCAGCTTCCCCCTCTTTGCAGCCTGTAAACTGCTCTGTAAAAATTAAAGAGCAGGAATTTACAGGGCCCGAGAGGAGCCAGAAGGTGAAGACCCATAGCCAACCAACAGGTCAGGCATACTGATGAAGCGGGAACATGAGGCCTTGCCAATTTCTGGCCAATAAAATATCTTCTCTGCCTTCCCAGATCCTTGACTTTCTCTTTCCCACACAATATTAAGTTGAGACACAAATGAGGAAGAAGTTTAACTCAAAAAGCAGCAAAACAAAGCAAAATACCCAGTGTGTCCTGGTCTTTTAGGGGAACAGTTGGATCATAATGGCCTCCTTCTTGGGCCCTTTATTCCTCTGTGGATCCCTTGGCCACCTTGCCTGCTTAAGCACCTCCTGAGTTTTCATTTCAGGGAAGCCTAGTTGGTTACTAGCAAAGACTGTTGCTAAAATAGTTCCAGGTGGAAATAGAAGCCCCAGGTCCTGCAGAAACTGGGATGACTGGGTGAATCTTGGCAGTGGTGGAAAAGATACAGGAGGTGGTTTGGGAGACCTAGCTGGGCTATGCTGGCATTGTGACTTTGACAGGTCATTCTGTGCGTGCTTAGTTGCTCAGTCGGGGACTTTTTGCAACCCCATGGCCTGTAGCCCACCAGGCTCTTCAGTCCATGGAATTTTCCAGGCAAGAGTACTGGAGCGGAGTGCTATTTTCTACTCCAGGTTATCTTCCAGAGCTGAGAGGTCCCTTTAACCTTTTTGAATATCAGCTGCCTCATCCCTAAAAGGAGGAGAGTGGGGCTAAAATGCATCTTGAGACTTCTTTCTCTGCTGCTTGCTAGTTTTTAAGTAGGTCTGGAACCCAGGGAAGAACAGGTAGAATGTACCGGTAGGAGAAGCATCTTAAGACAATATAGGACTGAAGTTATCTAGGCTCAACCTTGTGAATGACCAAGTGTTACCTGTATTTTGTCATTTATCTAAGTCTTGCCAAGACTGTATTGATTGGTGTTCACATGATTGGGAATCCTTCCAGTTATTTGAGTTTGAGACATAAAACAAGAGCAAGAGCCAGAGAGAGAGAGAGATGGAGAATGAATAAACGTGGATTTGGTAAGAGCAATAACTATAGTGGAGGTATCAAATTCTGGGGCAGACCAAATTATGTTAACATTCTTTGGTTTCTTGTTTGAGGATAAAAAGTGTCTTCTCTAAACTTTAGGGATGCAATCAATCATTGCCCATACACAAAACTCCTAAAGAGGTGATGAATTTGATTTACCATCACTCATTATGTGGCATGTTGCATGTATGGGGCTGAGAGGTCGAGGGAGATCAGAGGAGTTAGAGATTGGGGGCAGGAAGAGAAGGGGACGACAGAGGATGAGATGGCTGGATGGCATTACTGACTCGATGGACGCGAGTCTGAGTGAACTCTGGGAGTTGGTGATGGACAGGGAGGCCTGGCGTGCTGTGATTCATGGGGTCGCAAAGAGTCGGACACGACTGAACGACTGAACTGAACTGTTTGGGTAATGAATTGCTGCAGAGTCATCTGCCAGTAATAAGGATTTGGCAAAAACAGGTATTCCGTTTCCTAGATTAGAGCCCCCCTGGAACCTAGAGAGAGTTGCACTAGGTCATCTCTGAGTTCCAGAAAATAGGAGTAGTTTTTGGTTGGCTGGTGTCTGGAATTCACACCCAAGTTAAATCACTCATTTGCCAATGGATGTCAAATGTAGCATATTCTGGACAGAATGCTCTGTGCTTTAGTCTCTTGACTCCCCGCCTAACTGTTTCTCCATGAGTTTACAGCCACTTGATTTCTATTGAATGCACAAAGTCAGCAAAACTGTACATTTCCTTCATTGCCAAACCTTTGTTCCTTTTGTTAAGATAATATGATTGAGAAAAAAGAGCGGATGATATATCTTTTCTGTTTGGAATGAAAGTAATGATCATGGGTTTGGATGGAGTCTCTCTAAATAGACTATAAATACTCCCCAAGTAGCCTGAGTTGCTTCTTCCAGGCCTACTTTACCAACAAAGTAGCCTGAGGTGCTTGACAAACAGTTAGGGGGCTGATCTTAGAGCTAGGGGAACATATTCAGAGGGAATGTCTTAGTCTGAGCCTTGGAAAAGTGACTCAGAAAGAGTAAACCATTGCACTAATGCCCAGTAAGTCAAAGCTGTTCTATAAAAAATATTTATTTTGTCTTTGGTACAATCTCAAGTTTATTGATTATATATTTTCTTTCTCTTAGTTTCTTTCTTGGTCGTATATGACTTCTCCACCTAGAAAGGGCTTTTGAGTTTCCAATATATACATCTGGAAGGTGTGTGTGTATGTATATGTGAGTAGGTTGAGGGGAGGGTTTCCTAGCCTTGTTATTTAGGGTAGATGGGGCTGGGTGAGGTCAGCTGTGTTTTTGAGAGTTCAGGTCAAGGCTCTAACTGGCAGGGAGCAGTCACATCCTCCAAGCTTATTAGCCAAGTGCATGCTCTTCTGCAAGTCACTGAGCTGAAGATAAACATGGAGCCCATAATAGCTTTTTCACTTGATGTCCTTTATTACATGTTCCACACTTTAAATTCTTTTGCTTCACTTCTATATTCATCTGGATCTTTCAGAACAAACATTGAAGTAGAAAGAAAAAAAAAAAAAAAAACCCCCCTCTCCTACCCTTCCCATCCTTTCTGAGTGACTCACTTCAACCGGAACAATAAATGTTAATCAGTATGGTATGACAGGAGAAAAAAAGACATCCACAGTGAAGCCGTTTGGTGCCAAAGTCTTGGTGAAACAACCAGCTCCTTCCTCTAGGGTGGAGTGGGGGCAATGTGGAACAATTTGGTTGTTTTAAAAATAGCATTTTTCAAAATTAGAGCTGCCTGTTTCTATGGGATAGTCAGGAGGTCAGGGGTTGTGAAATGCCTGCACTAACCACCAAGCGTGAGCAGGCACTTTTAATAGTGTTGGCTGGAAGGTGATACAGGCCACTAGACCCAAGCAATCAAGTCTACCTTCTCCAGGGGAGATTGAGGGCAAAACAATTCTTCATATTTGCACTGGTGTTTTTCTCCATAGAACTCAGAGCTTCCGTGCGTGTATCCTCAACCATTATCCTCATTTTCTGACAGGTGCAATTACTCATCTCCTCTCCTCTGCCCATCTCCTGTTTTGTTTTTCTCTTCATGGGTCACACTTTCCAACAAGCCACAGCTACACCTGGTATTCTAGAAAGGCTGTGGTCAACAGAGTGTACTTCTTGGAGATGGCTTAGCGGGTCCTGGAATGACCAGGAAGAACGACTTCATCACCTGAAGAATGTGGTCACCTTTTAATTTGAAATTAACTGGTTGAGTCCTCATTAGCAGGAAGACTTCTCTCGAGGTCCAGGAACTCCAGGGACATAGTCCAAAGTGCACAAACCTGTTTCCAGATACAGGTCTGGGAGAGAGCTTGTGTGTACAGTCTGTTCAATTATGAATGCATGTTGTTTCAGCTCCTTCCATGAATACTTTTGTTAAAAGCTGCCCTGCTACAGGCTAATAGAGCTATGGCCATGCTCTCATGGACCTGGATGTGAACATCGGCCAATGATTTAAAGGCCACACATGAGCACCCAGGTTCTAGCCACAATGATCCACAATGTGAGAAAGACTATATTTGAGGTAATGAGGTCACCGTGGTGATGTATTGGGAGAGGGGTTGGCGGAAGGACTTCCAGTTCATTCAGGGTGAATTCTGCCCTTTGGGGCTATGATCTCCTTTAATTCTAGAAGATCTCAGTTGGGACTATCCCAGTCTCCCTGATGTTCTGTGTTATTCTGTTCAGGCCATTATAACAGAATATCATGTCCGAGTGGCTTAAACAACAGACAGTATCTTGTAGTTCTGGAGGCTAAGTCCAAGATCAAGGCACTGGCAGCCCCAGTGTCTGATGAGGGCTCTCTTCTTGGTTTGCAGATGATTGTCTTCTCATTGTATCCTTATGAGGTAGGACGTTCTCTTATGTCTCTTCTTCTAAAGGCACTAACTATGTTTATGATGGTACCACCCCCACAATCTAATTACCCTCCCCAAACCCCCACTTCCTAGTACCATCACACTGGGGGTTAGGATTTAAACATATGCATTTGTGGGGAGTGCAAACATTCAGTCCATAGTGTGTTATAATAAGGTCTCTCTCCCAGGAAATGCTTTAGCCGTTTGTGAATTTGCCTTTCTCAGCTGCACATATTGTGAAAAGTATCCAATTCTCTTTACACTCCTTCCTCAAAGCAATGGGTACCTGTTGGCCTTAAATTCAGAAAACTAAGGGAAGTCACTTCAGTTGCTTTCACTATTTGGGGAAAAGTGCGGGGCTCTGTATGGCCAGCAGATGGAAAACTGGAGGGATGTCAAGATGGAAAACTGGAGGGATGTCAAGAGAAGAGGCTGAAAATGCAGATGGGCAGCTGGTAAAGCCAGGCTGTGGAGTTTTGATTGGAATCCTCCCTGGTGCCTTGCTACCTTATCTTCCAGGTAAAGAGTCTGACCTAACTGTTTTCTATATTCTGCCTCATTATGCACACTATTCTACTGGGATAAGAAAGAAAATATTCCTTGATCAAATTGTGCTCTGATGCATCCTACAGCCATTTGTTGTATTAACGAGTCATTGGCATGAGATCAGAAGTCATAATGTAAGAGCAAATTTCCCTTCCCAACCCTGTATATTGGCTCAGACCACTCAGAGTCTGAGTGGTATATTTGCATATATTTTATATATAGAAATGAGTATATGTTAATCCCAAAGTCCTAGTTTACTTCCCCACTGCTGTCTCTTTTGGTAACCATAGGTTTGTGTTAAATGTCTGTGAGTCTGTTTGTTTTGTAAATAAGTTCATCTGTATAATTTGTTTTATATTCAATATATAAATTATATCATAGGATATGTCTCTTTCTCTGAGTTACTTTACTTAATATGGTAATCTCCAGCTCCATCCATGTTGGTGCACGTGGCACTGTTTCTTTTTTTAATGACTGAGTAATATTCCATTTTGTATGATATGTGTGTGTGTGTATAAGTAAAGTCCAAATTAAGTGCTTTTGGGATTCAGAGAAGGAGTTGTTCCTTAGAAGTGGGGCTGGGAACAGGAAGTTGAGGAATGATTTCTGGAGAAGGTGAATCTTGAGTGAGACTTTGCAGGTGGGTGGGATGGGGATGGAGATGCGGGATGGGGATGAGTGGAGAAGGCATCCCACAGAAAGGAGATCACGATTGCAGGGATGTAGAAGGGAAGTACTACAGATGAGTGGGGGAAAGTGCAGGGCTTAGTATGGTCAGGGGATGGAAAACTGGAGGGATGTCAAGAGAAAAGGCCGAAAATACAGTTGAGTAGCTGGTAGAGTCGGGCTGTGAAGTTTTGATTGGAATCTTTGGCAATGGGGGCCCCTGCAATAGTTTTTTTTTTTTTTTCAATAAAAGTTTTAATCCAGGAATTTGAATCTCTCTTCTTCACTATTTCTGTTCTATATAGTCATCCACTTGTACACTTAATGGCATATTGAACGAGAGCATGATGGACAAGTCTTTTGGGATTTCAGAAATCCATGTAATAATATACTATAAAGGTTCAGTATACTCACCTGCGCATTTTTGGGATGAAGATACTGAAACTTGAAACACACAGTAGTTGAGATTCTTACTTTTACTAGTGTATTTACAGGGTCCAAGGGGGTAGATCAGGCTGAGGCTTGGGCTGAAGCTGGAGCTCAGATGATGTGCTCAGGACCCCATACTCTACACCAGGATGGTTCACTCTCCCATCCAGGCTACAGTTTCAGAAAAGTGCCCCAGTCATCAGTGGTTCTAGGACAGTCACTTGGGAAATTGAATGTTCCATTAAAAAAAATATGGATTCTAGAAGATGTGAAAATGTAAAAGGGCAGACCCATCCCCAATATCAGAGATATGTTGTCTCTATTGGAATTAGAGCTTGATTCTTGGAGTCAGTGATGGAGAACACAGGGGTGTTAAATACTACTTGTTTTTTTTTAAGCTCCCAGGGACGACACAGCTTGGATTTAATATCTTAACTCACTGAAAGAAGTCTTGTTTGATTCTTTCCAAAAAAAAGGGGGTGGGGAATCGTAGCCTCACTCTACATTCAGTGATAAGCTTTCAACATGTTTCAGTGATTCTTCTCCTACAGAACTGAAGTGGGAAGCTCCCATGGGTACTCTTCCATGAGGAGTACTCAGGACTAGAACATGGCCTTCATTATCCAGAGTTCTGACAGGGAACTGAAACTCTTGTATCAAAGCAGTAGACTTAAAAAAGTAATCCCCTGAGGAATGAAAGATGGCATCTCAGCATTTTGGGTTTTTGTTTCTTTCTTTCTTTCTCCCCTACTTGAATTAACATGAAGTCAAAACCAGATCTTAGAACGGAATTGGCTGCCACATAATTTAGACATGTTTGCATAACATTCTGAAAATAATTCAATAAGAATAGGTTTTTCTTGGAATTTATCGCTGCCTGGCAAATTAGAGCCCAAACACAACAAGTTTGTGCTAAAAAGGCAGGAGGCACAGCAAATGGAAATGACAGTGGCGGAGAGAAAGGAAACCCAAGCAGCCAGTCGACTTTCATTATCCGTGATGGTGTGAAACAGGAATAGAAAACACGGGGCAGAAGCAGGGACAAACACAGCTTGCGTTTCAGACTCCCCATTTTCTCCAGGACTCAGCAGCAGCTGAGAGGCCAGGGTGGCAACAGGAGGGCATCTTAGGTCTCGGAAATGGTTCTGAGAATTTTTCTTATGCTGTAGTTTTCCATGTCTTCAGTTGAATTTTTCTTCTTCTTCTTTTTCTTTTTTTTTTATTATGGATTCTAGTGGAGAGGACCCACAAGTTCAGAAAATAATAAGCTAACATAAATATATAGGAGAAATAATAGTAACTTACAAGGACAGGGTCAGAGCATCAGGCTTAAATTAGAAGATCCAGAATGATTATCACTGGGACAAACCAAGTAACTTCTCTGAATGTAACTCCTCTACTCTAAAATGGGGGAGAACAGTAGTAGCCTGAATCACAGTGACCATTATTATCAGGGTAGTAATTCATAGCAGCAGGGCATTTTAAATCTACAGGATGTATAAGGACACCTCAGGTCTTCTCAGGCCTTTTCATAGAAGGCTTTATGGTACCATTGTCGTTAGGCTAGAAGGTAAAGATCTTACGGGCAGAATTATGTGCCCGAGTTACCTGCCTGTGGCTCAGTGACCTTTGGACTCTTCCTGACTCTGGACCTTAGTGACTGTGAACATGGTGGGCAAAGCTGTTTCTGCTTCTTTATTATTATTTTTTTTATTATAAATTTATTTGTTTTAATTGGAGGCTAATTACTTTACAATATTGTATTGGTTTCGCCATACATCAACATGAATCCACTATGCTTGTACACGTGTTCCCCATCCTGAAGCCCCTCCCACCTCCTTTAAATATTGGTATCCTTAAACCTCTTCTCTTCTCGCCCTTCCCCATCACCTTCCCCATACATGCTACAACTGCACATTCTTCCTGTAAGGATATGGCACAGAATTGTATCTTTTAGCCTAGACTTCTCATCTGACTCCTTGTGTCTACTCAACCATTTGGACATCTGGCAGCCCTCACACCTGCTCCTATCTGAAATCAGAGTTATTCTACCTTCTCTTCCCTGTCATAGGAAGTCTTAGTCAGTTCAGGCTGCTATAATAGAATACCCTTGACTGGGTGGCTTGAACGAAAGACAGTGATCTTCCACAGCTCTGGAGGCTAAAGAGTCCACAGTCAAGTTGTTAGCAAATCTGATGTCTGGTGAGAGCCCACTTCCTGGTTTGCAGACATCTGTCTTATTGCTGTGTCTTCACCTGGTGGGGAGAGGAAGTGCAGATGTCTCATCCTCTTCTTATATATAAGGACTCTAAGCCCACAATGACCTCATCTAAACCTACTTACCTCCCAACATCCCACCTCCATGCCATCACACTGGGAGTCAGGGGTTCAACTTATGACTTTGGGGGGAACACAGACATTCAGTCTATAGCACATAGTGAATGATTCTATCATCACTCTAGGTACTCACGCCAGTAGGCACCCAGTGAGTATCCTTGACCTCTCTCTCTCCTTCACTATCCACTTGAAATGGGTCATTCTGGCATCTGACTTCAATATCCACTGAATGTGTCTGCTTTCCTGTATCCTTGCCATCACCACCCCAGTTCAGGTCCCTGGGCAATGGCCACCTCTGTCAAGTTAGTCTCTAATCTACCTCCAATCTGTTGCCTTCTAAACTCCTTCTCCATACTGTAGCCAGAGTATTTCTCAAAAGGGAATCAAACACACCTTTCTTCTGTTTCACACTCTTCACTGGCTTCCCCTTGACCTCAGGATCAACTCTAGACTCTTTAGTTTCTATAAGCCTCACAACATTAGCCTGCCTATCTCTGCCCTCACCCCTCCTTAGTACCTTACATGTGCTGCAGTATCCTTGCTTCAGAGAGCTGAGTCTTCATACCAGATGTTCCTTCACAAAGCCTGCATCTTCCCCAGGCAAATTCCTTCCTTCAGTTGACCTTGACTTTGTATAGGAAGCCTGGTTGGATTCTCACTCTTTAACTCCAGAGAAAGAGGAATTTCCTAGTTCCAGAAGCAGAAATAATAGCAGTTTCTTTTTTCTCTACCTGAGTGTCTTTTCTTCAGAGGGGGCAAACTCACCAGGTTTAACCAAAACAAAACCAAGCTTTGTTGCCATCTCTCAGCTCTGGTGGACCTAGTGAAGACAGATGGGAAATATTTAGCCCATGGGAAAGGAAATTTAGAGCTCTAGGCAGAATACCTCTACTCTGAGGGAAGAGCATATGATACCCCAAGTACCTGTAGGTCCCCTTAGGGTTTCAGATTCACCTTGCCTGGTTAGGAGAAGTTCAGCACGTTCACCAATCAGTCAGTCAGTTTTGTCACTCAGTCATGTCCAGCTCTTTGCAACCCTATGGACTGAAGCACATCAGGTTTTCCTGTCCATCACCAACTCCCAGGGCTTGCTCAAAGTCATGTCCATCGAGACGATGATGCCATCCAACATCTGTCCTCCCCTTCTCCTCCCACCTTCAATCTTTCCCAGCATCAGGGTCTTTTCCAATGAGTCAGTTCTTCCCATCATATGGCCAACGTATTGAAGTTTCAGCTTCAGCATCAGTCCTTCCAATGAACATTCAGGACTGATTTTCTTTAGGATGGACTGGTTGGATCTTCTTGCTATCCAAGGGACTCTCAAGAGTCTTCTCCAACACTGCAGCTCAAAAGCATCAATTCTTCAGTGCTCAGCTTTCTTTATAGTCCAACTCTCACATCCATACATGGCTACTGGAAAAACCATAGCTTTAACTAGACTCATAACTTTATTTTTTCTTAGTCAAAGTTCTGTCAGTAATAATAGCAAAGACCTGAATAATGAGGGCTCCTTCTCCTTGACAGTAGCAAAGGCCCTTCTCATTTGCTGAACTCTTCCAGTGCAGTTACGGCTCATGAGCTAACTCCTCATTTACAAATAACCACAAACATTCTCAAATATTATACTGTTAAAGCCAATTATACTCTAACAAATTCAAAGTGAGTATTTGGGTCTCTGAACTTTAAGAGAGAGACATAATCTTGTTTATAACCAAAGGCTGTAGTTTCAACTGATTTAAGACTGTTCTGGTGATCAGAAATATGATGTCTCATTATAAGGTAGCATTTTCCTGGGACAGAGATCCTAAAAAGATGGATTTTTCTGAGGACCACTACATAGTCATCCTACTGAGTGGAGACAAATGCACCTTCCACTTCTGGAGTCTCATATATCCTCTTACTTATCATACCCCTTAGCTCTATGCCAAGGTGGTTTTAATGCTTCTCACTCCTATCAGACCCTAAACTCTGTGAGCCGCAGGGATATTAAGTGACATTTTCAGTGCTATGTCTCTAGTTTCTGAGACAAAATACATGCTCTGGAAATACTGACTGAAGATACATATTCTCTTTTGCTGCTGCTCAGGATGCTGATATGAATGAAGAATAAAGTCTCTGTAAGTATGCTGTCTTCCTTCTGAATTAGATTTATCTGCTGCCTTTATTTCAAGACTGAGTATTCTGTCAGGACAGCCACCATCTCCTTGGGTTAAGAATATTAAATTCAAAGAAGTTCATCATTTTACCAACCATAAAAAGATGAAAGGGAAACACATAGAGACCTGAGATTAGAAGCCCATAAAGAAAGGAGAACCTTGTGTTTGGGGTCAGAGAAGCTAGAAGCCGGTCAAAAGCCACTTGATCAGTTTCTCCTGTGTTTCCTTAAGCTTCACCAGCAAACAGGCTGATGGAATATGTTACAAATTCAAACACTTCATTTCCCTGAGGCCCTGGTGGCTGTGATGAATAACCTCCATTATGAAGCAGGCTAAAGTCACTGTCCCGTCTGAATATAAATCTTGCCTTCTGTCCCTTCATCCATTTCACCCATCTCACTCCCAACCCCAACTCTTTAACTCCCCTTAGCTTCACAAACTATTAACTAGACATTCAGTAAATCATCCCAGCAAGAATAGAACTGCAGGAGAAATACCTCATCCATAACCAAGTCATCACTCCTTTTGTCAACAGTAGAGTGAAATGAAGACTTTCATATCCTTTAGAAAAATTCAGTATTTGGGACACATGTACTAGCAAAGACTATGGCCCTTTATCTCCCAGTTTTAGACAAGGTAGATGATCACCTCATAAATGGGTAGGGTGCAGAGTTGGAGAAACCATACATTGCTGCTCTAGTGTGGTGCCCCTGAACATCTCTAGGATGGACCGTGGTGTTTTGAGGGTATGTGTAGGAAAAGGAGCCACAAGTGAACTAAGCTATGTGTTCAGGTCTTAGATGTGGATCTGAAGCTAGATTGCCAAACTTTGAATCCCACTTGCACTACTTCTAGCTATATGATTCTGGAGAAGTTTCTCAACTCCTATAATCTTCTATTTTTGTTTTATTTTTTATTTTTTGTAAAATAGGGATGCTATTTATGTCCAATTCAAGGGCAATTGGGAGTGTAAAATGAGCTGATGCAAGAAAAGCACTTCGCATAAGGAACAGCACAGAAAATATCCCTTTGTNCAACATGGTATATTAATGCATATATGTGGAATCTAGAAATGTGGTACAGATGAGCCTGTCTGCAGGGCCAGAATTGATATGATTTGTCTTTCTCTAACCCAGGGTTTCTTAAACTCTTCACTATAGACACTTTGGACCAGGTTCATTTTTGTTGTAGAAGACAGTCTTGCTCATTGAAAGATGTCAGTAGCATTCCTGTCCTTTACCCACTAGATGCCAGTATTACCCTCCCACCTCTCCTCCATATCTTGCAAGTTATGACAATTGAAAATGTCTCCAGACACTGACAAAGAGTTGCAAAATCACCCATGGTTGAGAATCACTGCTCTAACCCTCTATCTTACTCAGGGTACCATGCGGCTAGAGGTGTCCAGTGAGTTGTGAATACAAGTGACATATCATTTTCATGTTAAAGCATTTGAATGCTGACATGAAACCATTCAGAGCTCTCTTTCCCTCTGCCACAGTGACCAGCAAAGTCCCAGATGGTGGTTGTTTCACTGGACTGAATCCTGTGGAGAGGATGATATGGGACAGAACCTATGGCTAAACAACAAGGGAGGTGTAGCATGACTGAGAAATAATCTTTGTTGCTTTAGGCTACTGATATTTGTGTGTGTGGTTGGGGGCCGGACTGTTATCATAGCACAACCTCATTCCTATTGAATGACGCATATAATGTAGATGTAGATATAATATTTCTTGATCATCTTCTCTGTGCTATGTACTATGTTAAGCTTGCAGAGAAAGACATGAAATTATCAATTGCAGAATTTACAACATAGCTACCTCTTCCATTTCAATGAAAGGCCCAGAACAGCTCCAAATTCTCTAAAGCATAATTCAAAATCTCTGTTTTTACCCTCTGATCTACTTCTAGTTTCTGCTGACCACACAGCACTTGCCTCAATATTAGAGGGTCTGAGAAATCTTTCATTCTCAGTGTACATCTACCCTGATAAATCCACATGCAAAGGAGTGTATGTTTAAAGATGACAGAGATCCTGGAGTGTAGCAAACCACTAGTATCAGGAACCTCATATTATACCTTGATTTGCATAATGATACCTTACTAAGGCACAGTGATGTTTATTTACTTCAAGGCACTGTCACATAAATTATCTCATTCAACAGGCTGGTAGTTTTAATCTGACTGGTTTGGTTTTTGTTACAAAGTGAAATGTCACCCAGCTTGGTGGTGAAGAGCTAGAATCTCTCCAGATATTTCTGCACTTAACATGGTCCCAAGCCCTCACTATTGATGCAGGGTGCTGGGCCAAGACACCAGCTGTCACAACGCAGGGCCCTTGTGAGGACCGCCTCTTCTCAGTCGTTGGAGGTCCCTGGTGATGTGCACTCATCCTAAACCTGACTCTTAACCCTCTCCTTCTCACCAGGTAGTACGACCTGTTCTCTCATCCAATTCATGACCAAAGTTGCAATTTACATACTTTTGTCACAAAACTGAAGAGCTCACTTGATATAGTCATAGCACTAGAATTTAGAATTACTCTCATTTGGTACTTTCTAAATACTGGCTCCTGGGTTGCAAGAGTAATCCCTTCTTCCTTCTTGCATCCCCCCTGGCTTCCTCACTCTGATCCTCTTCTCTCTCTTTCCCTTCCTGTCTCTTACTCTGCATTTCTGTCATCCATGTTATGGACTATTAATATCTTTTCTGGACCACAGCAGGATCTGGATTTAGAAACACAAGTGGAGCCAATCTCCCACTTAGCAGAGGGTCCCTTTCAAAGAATTCCTGACAAAATTATTTGGCCTCTGTTTATACTATTCAGTGCTCCACGGTTACCAAAGGAGTCCATTCTAATGATTGATAGTTTCAGTAATGATATACTTTTCCAGTTTTTAACATTAGTGAAATAGTAAAAAATATACTGGCTGTTTTGTGTGAGACTCTCATCTGCCCAGTAATTTTATTATGTTACTTTCAGAGGCTGATGGGCAGAGTGAATAGCTCATGCATCTCTCCTTTCTAAGTACTGATTCTCTGATTTTAAGAAACCACAAGGGCTTAGTATCTGGGACAATTTTTCAGGGCTTTATTATGCATTTTGAATTTCAAGAAACTAATGTGAAACGGGCCCCAAATTGAGTGTGGTATTCAAGAGGGCAAGGTTTAAAGCCCTAAGAGAGGGACAGTGGGCAGTTGTTCTCTGAAATTCTCTGCTTCACCTAAGCGTGAAGTGACCTTTTTTTTTTCAATTTAGTTTAATTGGAGACTAATTATTTTACAATATTGTGATGGGTTTTGCCATACATTCACATGAATCAGCCATGGGTGTACATGTGTTCCCCATCCTGACCCTCCCTCCCACCTCCCTCCCCATCCCATCCCTCAGCATCATCCCAGTGCACCAGCCCTGAGCACCCTGTCTCATGCATTGAACCTGGACTGGCGATTTATTTCACATATGATAATATACGTATTTCATGCTGTTCTCTCAAATCATCCCACCCTCGCCTTCTCCCACAGAGTCCAAAAGCCTGTTCTTTACATCTGTGAAGTGACCATCATTTTAGTGACCATGACCTCCATCCACTTCTGCTCATTGGCCTGCAAATACCTCTGACCTCTTCTGCATCTGTGCTTTTGCTTACGCTGTTCTCTTTGCCTGAGGATTTCAAAACTTCTCCTGAGTTATCTACCTGGGTTTCTGTTTTATATTAAAATAATGATATACTTGTCTGCACTTCCTACTAATCCTATAGTATCAATTTTCATCAACATGAGGGCAAGAATTATACACAACTTATTTTTTTTAATCCTTACCTAGCACCTAGCACAGTGGCTGGGGCTCAGAATGAATGTGCAATATCAGGGAAAAAAACAAAACAAAACAACAACTTTGGTACAATTTATGACCTAGTTCATTCAAAGGTGAGGTCACTCAGCCAGGAATTTCACACAAAGGAAGTAAGTCCAGCCCATCTCTCCCAGTGACTAAAAACCACAGCTGACGAATTAGCCCAGGCAGGTTGTCTTTCCCAAGCAGAAATGTTTGGACAAAGAAGACCAGCTTTTTGATAGAGGGGGAATAGACAGTGCTACTGAGCAGTGGCAAGGAGGAAGACTTTTTATGAATTTCCCTGAATTACTTATGTTACTGACTTATCAAAAAATTGGTTTAAAAAGAAAAGCTAACATGCCCAGGCCTAAATGGGATCCTTCCTCTAGATATATAGGTACACATGCTACAAGCCAGGCCTGCTCTGGTGTGACTGGTGTGACTGTGGCGGGCAGGGCCAGGAACCAAACCCTAGTTACAGGAAACAATGGTGTGTAAATGGGTCATATCCACTCCCCACTGATGCCATGTGATATAGTTTAAGGGTAACATTTACCTTCCTCTGCTGGCTTTGGAGACAGCCGGGGAGAAACATGAGTCATGGAGGAGAGGAATGGGAGTTAGCACACGACGGACTACAAGATGCAATCAGGGTGGCTGCAGGCTTGGTGACAATGCAGCCTGCTGCTTATGGCAAGAGCGTTAGTCACTCAGTTGTGCCTGTCTCTTTCTGACCCCATTGGCGGTAGCCTGCCAGGCTCCCTCTGTGTCCATGGAATTCTCCAAGCAAGAATCCTGGAGTGGACAGCCGTTTCCTTCTCCAGTGGATCTTCCCGACCCAGGGATTGAACCCGGGTTTCCTGCATTGCAGGCAGTTTCTTTATCATCTGAGCCATGAGGAAAGCCCCTATCCTTGCTAATCATGGAGGACACTTCCCTGAGCCACATGCGAAGATGAAGTGGGTAAGAAGCTGTCAACATTCCCGCAGAACACCGTTTTGCCATGGAAAGAGTTTTTCCCCCTTTCAATCTAGTTAAATAGTTCCTTGAAAAAGAAGGATGAGCAAGGACGTAGATCCCAGGAAATTTTACTTGATGGTGGGAGGATAGAGTTAGAATGTTTATGCATATCCACCACTCCCAACACATGGGTCCCAAGTCCAGATTCATCACCCTTCATTTTCCTTTGCAGAAAGTTCTCAACCCACAAATAGCATGTTCTGATATGTTAGCTTATTGTCTAACTGTCTGTAATTACATAATTCACATAATAGCTTAATCTTTTAGTAGTTCCAGATAAACCTTTTTCTCCCTAAACAATTGTCACTGTCTAGTTGGCTTTAGATTATTTTCTGGTTCTTTTTTTGTCTTATGGTTGGTGTGGTTCTCGGCACATGGGTACTTCCCAGTGGATATTTGTGAGTGGCTCATTAATCAGTTTTATTATCTGATATTGATAGAATTTTAAAATTTTAGATAGACTTTTATTTTTTTAGAGTACTTTTAGGTTCATAGCAAAATTGAGCAAAAAGTACAGAGAATTCCCATATTTATGTGCAGGGGGTATATCAACAGAATTTTATAATTTACACTACACCATGACATTAAAATATCTCTTCAGGGCTTATAGCCAGATTGGGAGTAAATATGGGCATCAGTCATTATCCATGGAATTCTATCCATGCATAAAAATGGGCAGACAGAGTTGTACTGTTAAACTGATTCATATAGCGGCTCAGTGGACTGGCTGGTGATTTTTCTATTAAGCACACAAGCCATTTGTCTAACCCCTAAGTGGGTGGCATATGTTTAATGTAAGCACAATATTAATAAGAACTAACATTTATTGAGCACTTACTATGCACCAGACACGTCCTAAGCCCTTTACGTGTTTTAACTCATTTAATCCTCACAACAAACCCTGTAATTATCCCTGTGTTAGAGATAAGAAAGGCTGCGGGAAATTGAGCAGCTGGCTTTTCTGAGTGGCGGGCCTGTCTCTGAACCCAGACAGCCTGGATTCTAAACCCATGCTTTTAATCACTGAGCTGTACAAGAAAAATACATTCATTCGCATTTATACCCTATCTCTTGATCTGTTTGAAAATAGATATGAAAAAAATTGTTCTTATTCCATTGCCAAGTGGGGAGGTTTTCCTATATTTTACATGCTAAACTATAATGTTAGGCCAAGCACAGGACTGATGTTGGCAGTCCGCTTGGTATATAGGGTTGGTTGTTGGATGAAACTGCAGAGAACATCCTTGGGAAGGGATCTGCTGATTAAAGATGAAATGAGGCTAATGTACTGCTCTTGGGAAAAGATTAAATGTGCTCACAATGAAAGAGCAGACATGACCATAATTAATGAAGTAATAATCACTTTGGGGCTTAAGCAAGACCTGATTCTTTGATTACAAGTGTTTCCATTTGAAGTGAGCTGGAAGAACTCTCTGGTCTGCTGTAAATATCAGTCAAACTGTTTCATCTTAGGGTTGCAGTTATGCTTAATCAATTTATCTGTCATTTGCAAAAAGCTTCTGAGGTTTTCTTCTTCCCGTCTTTGTGCTTTCAATTGGTTTTCATCAGAGGCAAGATGCTGATTCAGCTTCTAGTCTGAATTTATTCAGCTGGTGCAAAGATTCAGTGACAGGGTTACATTTACATTTTTATCACCGTCTCTTAAACCTGAATAATTTATCATGTTCTTTCCAGCCCCTAACCCCCATCGTTTTACAGAACCAGAGTGAAGTTCTTGCTTTTGTAATCAAGCTTAGTTTATGCCTGCCATTTCTCACAGACTTCTGACACTCTTTTCTGTGAA
>SJYV01055728.1:3049527-3114946 GCA_006410875.1 Neotragus pygmaeus
GAAACAGTGGAAACAGTGTCAGATTTTATATTTTGGGGCTCCCAAATCACTGCAGCTGGTGATTGCAGCCATGAAATTAAAAGACGCTTACTCCTTGGAAGGAAAGTTATGACCAACCTAGGTAGCATTTTCAAAAACAGAGCCATTACTTTGCCAACAAAGGTTCATCTAGTCAAGGCTATGGTTTTTCCAGGAGTCATGTATGGATGTGAGAGTTGAACTGTGAAGAAAGCTGAGAGCTGAAGAATTGATGCTTTTGAGGTGTGGTGTTGGAGAAGACTCTTGAGAGTCCCTTGGACTGCAAGGAGATCCAGCCAGTCCATTCTGAAGGAGATCAGTCCTGGGTGTTCATTGGTAGGACTGATACTGAAGCTGAAACTCCAATAGTTTGGCCACCTCATGCGAAGAGTTGACTCATTAAAAAAGATTCTGATGCTGGGAGGGATTGGGGGCAGAAGGAGAAGGGGATGACCGAGGATGAGATGGCTGGATGGCATCACTGACTCAATGGACATGAGTCTGAGTGAACTCTGGGAGGTGGTGATGGACAGGGAGGCCTAGTGTGCTGCGATTCATGGGGTCGCAAAGAGTCGGACATGATTGAGCCACCGAACTGAACTGAACTGACTATTATGTGAGCAATTCCTTCAAATCTTCCCTCTCTAGCTCTCTCTCTTTTTCCTCATAGGTTCTATTTTTGGAAGAACCCTGGGTAATACAAATGGCAGTCACTCCTCCTGCTTCCCTATATAAGTGACACCTCAGCCCGACACACTGTCATTCCTTTTAACTCAAAATTTTATTGCTCTTTTCTGTCATTAGATCCAAACTGCAATTTGTAGAAGTTGATTTTTAGTGGTAAATTATGAGATTTCTGCCATTTCCTTGGACAAATCTCAATTCCTAACATCCCTGGACCCACCTCCCATGCCTTCTCTTTTGTGAAGACCTCCCCAAGGCCCTTCCCATCACACTCTCCAGGCTGCATTAGGCTTCTTTCTTCTATGTTTTTACAGTGACCCCTGCACACATGTCTTCTTCGGTGTATTTAGCATGGTACACTGAAATTTTTAAAATATATATTTCTCCCACTATTATAAGATCTGTGAGGTTTGGATCAGATTTTATTTATTTTGGTATCCTTGGTGTATACCAAAATGTCTACACAGAGTAGGTGTGCATATAGTTTGTTAAATGAATGAGTGAATGAAAAGATAGTGTAATGTTAATAGTTCCACGTCATCTCTGGAGAGTTCTCTTATAGCCTTGGGGTACATTGAAAAGAATATAGACATTTGAATCAGACAGCTCTGTCATCTGTTCCAACTCTCTCACTTTCTAATCTCAGGCTAGTCTTTCAGCACCTTTCACATTCCTTTCCTAACCTGTAAAACAGAAATGATAAACTGTATATCCTTTACCAGGTTACCATGAGGATTAAGTATTATAAGTATATGATATTTCAGTAAATAAGAGGTGTCATATTCCCGCCCCCCCCACCCATATTACTAAACATTTGTTCCAACACACTCTAACTTCTCTGAAGTTAAATCATCAGAATACACCTGTGGTCTCTGGCTGTCCCCTCAGTTCCTTCATCTCCTTTTCCTTACTAAGAAAAGGGCATGGGTACACTGGGCTGTGACTCAGCTCTGGTTCAGGATAATCTCTCACTCCAGCCAAGATCCCTTCTTGGGGCCTCTTGTTCAATCTAACCAACTCAGTGCAAGCAGTGTCTAATTTTAAGGGCAGAGGAATTATTTTAGGTTTTTTCTCTGAGATTCTCTAAATTAGTTATTCTTGACTAGAGGTGATTTGATTTTGTTTGCCACGGGACATTTGGTAATGGTGGGGAACTTTTTTTTTTTTTTTTGGCCACACCATCTGCCTTGTGGGATCTGAGTTCCCTGACCAGGGATTGAACCCACGCCATGGAAGTGAAAGCTCTGAGTCCTAGCCACTGGACTGCCAGGGAATTTCTGGAGATGCTTTTGATTCCCACAACTGGAGTGGGTAGGATGCTATTAGCATACAGTCAGTGGAGCCTAGAGATGCTGGTGAATATCTTACAATGCAGATGATGTCCCTAGACAACAAAGAATTACCTGGTTCAAAATGTCAGTGGTGCTAGAGTTGAGAAAGCCTGTTCTAAGTAATAGAGAATGGACACTCTTTGACACATGAAGGAACACACAAGTCTCAGCTCTACATCAAAAGGAGGTTCTCCTGAATTTTTATGCTAATAAATATCTTTATCCGTCTCATTTCATTTCCAGACTACACCACTATTTGTTTCTTCTCACTCTGTACTGACTTTATTCTCTGAAAGTATATATTAATATAAATCCAAGCCTGGGAGAGGACTGGGCAGGAACAGAAATTTATTAGCACTGGATGGGTATATAGAGCAAAAGATAAAGTGAGATGCAGACAACATTCTTACCACATCTTCTAGTTTTATTGGCAGAGGAAGACACAGGAGCAGCATTTCTCTACTCAGGCTGCTCTGGTGTCCTTCTCTGCTCTGCCAGATAGTTAGCTGTGTGATATTGCACAAGTTACCCAGTTTCTCGGTGCTTTGGTTTCCTCACTTACAATGAGACCAAGACTGGTCTCACAGAGCTGTTGTAAATATAGATAATATAAAAGAAGAAAGCAGCTGTCTTTACCCCAACTCTACAACTTTCCAATTATGTGACCCTGGGCAAGTAATTAAACATTTTTAGGCTTTACATGCCACACCCATAGGATAGAAGTAAAGTACTAACAGTATCTATTTCATAAGGATGTTGTAAATGTTAAATGAGATCACATAGAGAAAATGCTTTCTTAAGGGCTGAGGAGAAATGTAGACTGTGGGGGAAAGAATTCCTTTTCCCATTCCCATCATTAGCAGCACATTCACATTCTTTTCTTCTGATGATTTTCTACAAGTCCAGATTCGGATATCAGTTTAGTAACAGAGTCAACATGGTGATAATTTGGGGTGAAATTTTTTTTTTCAGTTGGCAACAATCATTTCTAAGTTAAACCCCTGGGACAATGGTCTTGTCACTGAGTGGAGCTGTGTGGTATTTCCCTTGGGCTTCTGGATAAGATCTGAGCTATGGTGTAGGGCAGTAGTGTGAACTGTGCCTAACTGGTTGGGGTGAAGAATAGGGGGCCTTCAATCTGTCTTTGGGCTTAGGCTTGCCCAAGGACAATTATAGGCAAATTAAATAATAATTCTGTAGATGGTTGACATCAAGAGAATATTCCACTTGTCTGGTGCGTGCGTGCTCAGGTGCTTCAGCTGTGTCTGACTTTTGTGACCCTGTGGACTGTAACCCACAAGGCTTCTCTGTCCATGGGATTCTCCAGGCAAGAATGCTGGAGTGGGTTGCCATGCCCTTCTCCAGGGGATCTTTCTGATCCAGGGTTGAACCTGCATCTCCTGCACTGCAGGTGGATTCTTTACTGCTGAGCCCCCAGGGAAGCCCCCATNTCTCTGTCCATGGGATTCTCCAGGCAAGAATGCTGGAGTGGGTTGCCATGCCCTTCTCCAGGGGATCTTTCTGATCCAGGGTTGAACCTGCATCTCCTGCACTGCAGGTGGATTCTTTACTGCTGAGCCCCCAGGGAAGCCCCCATTTATCTGGTAGCTGGATGACAAGACTGGCTCTATATCAAGGAGGAAGATGAATGGGATGAACTCTAGCACTTTATTTTTATTAAAGGATTATTATTAGCACAATGTGTGCTCAGTCAAGTTTGACTCTTTGTGATCCATGGTCTGTACAATACACCAGGATCCTCTGTCCATGGAATTTTCCAGGCAAGAATACTGGCTTGGGTTGCGTTTCCTTCTCCAGGGGTCTTCCCTACCCAGGGATCAAACCCATGTCTCTTGCATTTGCTGCATTGGCAGGCAGATTCTTTACCACTATCACCACCTGGGAAGGCCAAAGGATTGTTATTAGTTAATAGTTCACAGAGAGTCATGCCTTACATTATGTTTAGATTATACAAAACCGTGGAGTGGTGAAAATCCAGAAAGCATCTAAAGTACTTGAAAGAAAAGGAGATATTATGAATATGTCCCATTTCAGAACCAAACTACATCCTCCATACCTCATGCAAAAATCCAGTTTTCTTTATTGGACATCTCAAACAGAATAAACAAACAAGAAGAGATAATAAAGGTAACTGGGAAGATTTGGAAAAGATAAAAATAGAACATAAAATGACAAATAAAACAACCATTTCTAAACTATCAATAAAAAATTTAATCTATTCTGGTAGAGGAACTAACATTTTTAATTCTCTCTATAGAAAATGATTTACAAAATTACCACCATATGAAGATGCAATCAATAAGTCTTCAGCCCAAATTTGCGGGGAAAAAGTATTATAAAAATAGAGTTAGTCCTTTAATGAATACAAATATTGATTTAATTCCTCATTTTTGTGATTATTTGTGGTCTCAGACAGCCTTCAGTAAATTGTACTTTATTTTGATTTCTTCTCTTATCTCAAAAAATAACCACATTGCGTGCGCGCACACACACACACACACACACACACACACACACACAAACCCATATGTTTAAAATGTAAGATCATTAAAGCTGAATGTTCAATGTATAGGAACACAACATATGGAGCACAAACTGAGATTATTATAGAGCTGGAAGATATGTATGGACGAATTATCCAAAATGCAACAAAAAGAGACAGGAGCATAAGAAAGTATATTAAAAGATAGGAAGACAGAATGAAGATCTGGCAAGAGGGTGAAGGCAAAAACTAAAAATATAAAAAAGTGAACAAGAAAGTAGTAAAATGAAGACGGTGGAAACATACATTCTAATAATTCCAATAATCCAACTAGAATAACCTAACTGTTAAAAGACAAAGAGTCTACTTATTGAAGTTTGAAAAATATTTAGTGATACTCTTTAAAGAAACTCATCTGGAATATAAGAAAATGAAATGCCTGATAATGATAGCATGAAAAATGAAGGAAAGGAAAAAGACATGGCAGAAAAACTACTAAAATCCTTTGATAAACATCTAAAAACTAAAAAAAAAAAAAAGTATTATATTTTGAGAAACAATCATTCAAAATGTTATTGAATTTATCAATCTTTCTTTTTGTATGTACATGTATTTTTAAAAACAACTTCATTGAAATACCTTTAACATATAGCAGTAGCGTAATTTAAGTTCCCTCGTGGCTCAGATGGTAAAGCGTCTGCCTGCAGTACAGGAGAATCAGGTTCGATCCCTGTGTTGGGAAGATCCTCTGGAGAAGGAAATGGCAATCCACTCTAGTAATCTTGCCTGGAGAATCCCATGGATGGAGGAGTCTGGCAGGCTATAGTCCATGGGGTCACAAAGAGTTGGACACGACTGAGATATATATATATGTATATATATATATATATATATAAAGGAATATCACAATTCAACTAACCTATTCATTACCTCTATATGGTTACCATTTTGTGTGTATATAAGCGAGTTTGTGTGTATGTGTATTGTAGTCTTGTTAACTGTTTTTACCATGCTGTACATTAGATCTGCAAAAGATACCTTTAAAAAGTAGAATCAAGACTAGTCACAGACTTAGAGATGATTTGTCATATATATAACCTTTTCAGAATGGATGGATATTTTCAGCCTGAGGAACATAGCCATGATTGGGTCAATAGAAAAAAATCTCATTTAAGTAGCCTCTTCCATAATATTCATAAACGTATCTTTGAGCTTTTAAATTTTATATAAATCACACCATATTATATTTACATTTCTGTAAATAAAAAGGTTTTTTAAAATAAATATTATTGCATGATAATGGAAGATTTAATTCCATAAGAATTGTTAACTAATAATTACAAACTTATAAATACCTAGTTGCGTGCATGGTAAGTGACTACAGTTGTGTCTGACTCTGCGATCCTATGGAGTGTAGCTCACCAGGCTCGTCTGTCAGTGGAATTCTCCAGGCAAGAATGCTGGAGTGGTTGCCATGTCCTCCTCCAGGGGATCTTCCCAACCCAGAGATCAAACCCACATTTTCTGTGGGTTCTGTACTGCAGACGGATTCTCTACTACTGAGCCACTGGGGAAGCCCAAACACGTAATCAGCTGTGCTTAAAATAAATAAGATACATCTATGGGGAAAAAGTACAAGGTTGTTGTCGTTACAAGTGATTTTAAACACACATTTCTCAGCTACTAATAGGTCAAGACATAAAATAATACTAGTAAAGGTGATGTTACTATATTAAAATATAGAATATTGAGTCAAAGAAGCTTGATTTAAAAACATAGAAGACATTTCCTGAAAGTAGCAATATACACTCATTTGATGCACATTTGAAACATTTGTAAAAACTGAGGATATTCTAGGCTATATAAGAAATCTCAGCAGATGTCTATTGTATAGATATCTATAGGACATGTTCTCTGATCAAGTGAAGTTAAGATAGGAGTCATTAACAAAAGATAAATTCAAATACATCTATATATTTGTTAATGTTATAAGCTCAAAATATCTTATGGGTCAAAAAGAAGTAATGCTAACATTTAGAAAATCCTTATAAGTAATTGAGAATGAAATTACTTTTACAATTATTAACATCTAGTGAAAAGTGAACTACAAAAAGACATTATAGCGAAGCATAATTATATTACCAAGAAGATGGAAAGTTACTTTTAGTAACTTCAGTAGCNGCTAACATTTAGAAAATCCTTATAAGTAATTGAGAATGAAATTACTTTTACAATTATTAACATCTAGTGAAAAGTGAACTACAAAAAGACATTATAGCGAAGCATAATTATATTACCAAGAAGATGGAAAGTTACTTTTAGTAACTTCAGTAGCTCAAAATTAATGAGCTAGTAATTGAATGAAGACATTAACAAAGAAAACAGAATAAATCACAGGAAGTAGAAGAAAGGAAATAATAAAGATAAGAATAGAAATTAATGAAATGAAAAATGAAATAAATAAATGAAACAGACCAACAAACAAAGCTTCTTTTATTAATGGTTTCAGAGAAATAACTATGCCAAGACTGACTGAGAAAGAAAGAACACAAGTAAATATGCTGGAAATAAAAAAGTGAACATAAGTATACAGATAACAGAGGTATATAAAATAAGATAATAGCATGAAGCATGTTGTGGCAATACATTTATAAACTTAAATGAAATAAAATTTTAGGAAAAAATATCAAAATTGACTCATAAGAAATAGGAAGCTTCAGGGGTTCTATAAAAATTAATAAAGTTCAATCTGTGGTTAGCAATAATCCTGTGAAGAAAACAGCAAACCCAAATTATTTTATAGGCTGATTTTTCAAGGCATAATTTAAAATCATTGACAATGACTATAGTATGTCCTAAATAATCATATTTCAATGCCAGTCATAAACGTAAGGTACAGGCATGCTGATATGTACTTACTGAATGTCAGTCCTAGTTTTCTTCAATTCAGTATGAGGTCAATATAACCCCCTCTTTTTTTTTTTTAATACTATTTGAGTTTAGTTGCTTTACAGTGTCGTGTTACTTTCTGCTGTATAGCAAGGTGAATCAGCTAAACATATATATATATCCCTTCTTTGTCATGACAGACCATTGAGCAGAGTTCTCTGTGTTATACAGCAAGCTTTCATTAGCTATTTTATACATATGAGGTCAATATACTCTTAATTTCAAAACCAGACAAGGATAGGAAGAAAAAGGAAAATTACAGGTTAATTTCAGAAACATGGATGTAAAATTGCTTAAACAAAACATCAACAAAATAAATTGAATGGTATGTAAATTTGTGATACATTAAAATTAACTTTATTCTTCAAAACAAGTGGTTGCACATCAGAAATCTATAACTGTAATTGACCACATGAACTGAGTCTAAGAAATATACATATAATTATCTCAATAGATGCCAAAAAACCATTTGATGAAATCCAATACATATTCCATAGATTTAAATATAGGTTTATACATGTACATGACATATATACTTATGTATATATGGGTCTATGTAATTATATGTTATATAAATATCTTTGTATAATGGTACAAGTATATTTTTGAAGTATATATAATTTAAGTATATGTGATACATACTTATATAAATGGATAGATTTTATTTATAGACTATATATATAAGAATGTAAATATATACATATGTATCATATGTATTTGAGTATAGACACCTATTATTATATTTGTACAAAAATAAGCATAGAGATGTATGGTAGGGTAAATTCAGTTATTGTGTGATTTCATTTTGGAGTGTCTTAATTAATCATAGTTCTGTGTTCTTCCATATAAATTTTAAAATAAACTTGCAATGTATCTAAATAATCATTTAGAACTTTTTAAAATGGGAACTATACTGAACTTATAAATCACTAAAGATGAAAATAATGATATTCTCAGGATATTTAGTCTCTTCATCTTTTCATATCTTTTTTCAGTTAAAAAACTGAAAATATAAAGGAAAATATCTTTGTTTTTCCCATTCTTTGAACTAGGAAAAGACTTCTTAAATAGGATACAAAAAATCTAAGCACAAAAAAGTGATCGATATATTTGACTCTAACAAAAATTTATATTTATTAAAGGATATTATAACAAAAGTGAAAAACAATTCACATATTATGAGAATATATTTTATTGANAACTAGGAAAAGACTTCTTAAATAGGATACAAAAAATCTAAGCACAAAAAAGTGATCGATATATTTGACTCTAACAAAAATTTATATTTATTAAAGGATATTATAACAAAAGTGAAAAACAATTCACATATTATGAGAATATATTTTATTGACATATGAATTCAGACACATTTATCCCTGGAATATGTGAAGAACTTCTACAAATCAGTAANAAAAATCTAAGCACAAAAAAGTGATCGATATATTTGACTCTAACAAAAATTTATATTTATTAAAGGATATTATAACAAAAGTGAAAAACAATTCACATATTATGAGAATATATTTTATTGACATATGAATTCAGACACATTTATCCCTGGAATATGTGAAGAACTTCTACAAATCAGTAAGAAAAATGTAAACAAAAGAAAACAGGCAAATGTATTCTTTTTAATAGCTGAGTAATACTCCATTGTGTATATGTATCACAGCTTTCTTATCCATTCATCTGCTGATGGACATCTAGGTTGTTTCCATGTCCTGGCTATGATAAACAGTTCTAATGAGATGAATGAAACTGGAGCCGATTATACAGAGTGAAGTAAGCCAGAAAGAAAAACACCAATACAGTATACTAACACATATATATGGAATTTAGAAAGATGGTAATGATGACCCTGTATGCAAGACAGCAAAAGAGACACAGATGTGTAGAGCAGACTTTTGGACTCTGAGGGAGAGGGAGAGGGTGGGATGATTTGGGAGAACGGCATTGAAACATGTATACTATCATGTAAGAAATGAATCGCTAGTCTATGTTCGATGCAGGATGCAGGATGCTTGGGGCTAGTGCATGGGGATGATTTGGAGGGATGATGTGGGGTGGGAGGTGGGAGGAGGGTTCGTGTTTGGGAGCTCATGTACACCCGTGGCGGATTAATGTCAATGTATGTCAAAATCTATACAGTTTTGTAAAGTAAAATAAAAAATTAATTAAAAAAAGAAAACAGGCAAATTATTTGAGCCAGCATTTCACAAAAGAAATTAAAAATGGCAAATAAGCATATAAAATTATTGGTCTTATTAATATCCAAGAAAATGCAAACTAAGGTCAATATGAAATACCCTTTAAAGTTTCTCAATTGGTGATATTAAGAAGTCTTGAAACATCAAGTGTTGGTGGGATTAAGCAGGTTAAAGGGCACTTATAAATTGAATCTACCTTAATACAACTACTTTGTAAGATCATTGTCATTTTTTGTCAAGTTGAATATTTGCAGTCTCTAAGATCCACATCTAACAAAATTATCGCATATGTATACTAGAAGACATGAAACAGTGTTCACAGTAGCACTATTCATGATTGTAAAAACTGAACAGAACTTAATGTATACAGATAAAAGTGAATATTTATTTGCACCATCTTTGCACAGCACAACAAAATAGATTGAGTGGAAATGATTGATCTACAGGTACATGAAGCAGCAAAGATCAATCTCAAAAACATAACACTCGGTGGAAAAACTCAGTTGCAGAAAACTTTGTCATATATATTGTCATTTCTGTAAAGTTCAGAATTTAGCAAAAATGCACAAGTTTTGTTGTTGTTTGTTTTGTGGTTCTGTTGTTTGTTTTGTGGTTTTGTTGTTGTTGTTAAATTCACCTATGATAAAATTATCAGAAGGAAATTACAACAACTGAATGTAAAAGAGTCATTGCCTCTTGGATGAGATAGGAAGAAGTACACAGGTAGATAGAATGAAGCTGGTAATGGTCTATCTCTTAAATTGGAATGGAGGTATGAGTTCATTGTATTACTATGCATTAGCACTTCAGTTCAGTTCAATTCAGTTCAGTCGCTCAGTCGTGTCCGACTCTTTGCGACCCCATGAATCGCAGCACGCCAGGCCTCCCTGTCCATCACCAACTCCCGGAGTTCACTCAGACTCACACCCATTGAGTCTGTGATGCCATCCAGCCATCTCATCCTCAGTCGTCCCCTTCTCCTCCTGCCCCCAATCCCTCCCAGCATCAGAGTCTTTTCCAATGAGTCAACTCTTCTCATGAGGTGGCCAAAGTACTGGAGTTGCAGCTTTAGCATCATTCCTTCCAAAGAAATCCCAGGGTTGATCTCCTTCAGAATGGACTGGTTGGATCTCCCAACACTTAAAGATATTCTTTTTGCATCCGACATGTAGATGTATCTGCATATCTACATATACATGCAATAAGCTATGTTCTTGACAGTTGGAATTGCATGGAGTCCTAACTCATACCATGTGGGAGCATTGCTCTTCTTTTATGAAATTATTAGCAGATTAGATTTAATTATAATATAACTAATCAGAAGAATTTTCCAAATATTTAGAATGAGAGTGGGCTCCAGTAATCTAAATTATTGAAATGAGAGCCCCTTGAGATTTCAAGCCCCTTGGGCTTCCCTTGTGGCTCAACTGGTAAAGAATTTGCCTGCAATGTGGGAGACCTGGGTTCAATCCCTGGTTTGGGAAGATACCCTGGAGAAGGGAAAGGCTACTCATTCCAGTATTCTGGTCTGGGTTGCAAAGAGCCAGACATGACTGAAGGACTTTCACTTTCACTGAGATTTCAAAGTGGAGAGAGAAAGAGACCCACTGTAAGGTGACCCCAGGGATCCACAATCTGTGAATAGTTCCACTGAGTGTGGAAAGGGCTCATGACTTGCTTCTAACCCATAGAATACAGTAAAGGTGATGAGACAGCTCTCCCATCATTAGATTACGTTAAATGATGGAGGTAATGGAATGTCACGTTTTTGTGATTATGTTTCATTATGTAAGAATCTGTCTGAGACAACTATACAGAGAAATTCCCCTTCTGTCCTCGAAGAAGGAAACAATCATGTTGTACACTGCTTCTGGAGAGTGCCACGTGATAGGGAACTGTGAGGATCAAGAGGATCAAGGGTCAGAGGATCAAGAGCTGAGACCTTCACTCATACAGAAAAATGAATCCTTCCAACAACCTGATGGGGCTTGAAGTAGGTTCTACGCCAGTTTAGATTCAGATGAGAAAGCAGCCCTGCCTATACCTGGTCTGGTGGTACCCTAAGCAGAGGACCCAGATAAGATGTGCTTGAACTCCTGACCCATAAAAACTGTGATACAAGAACTGTGCATTGTTTTAAACTGTTAGATTCATAGGAATTTGTTATGCAGCAATAGAAAATGGATACATTTATGTATTCTCTTCTCTTCCTATTCCTACAACACAACACATGCTTAACTCATAGAGAGTGCAATTCAATGTTTTGTGTGTAAATGTGGACAGATGAATGAATGGAAGAAGTAAACAAGTCCTCCCCTCTCCAGCCCCATCCACCGGGATGCTGAGTGGGCACTCCTTGTGGCGGGGGAAGGCTTCCATCTTGGGAGGTGAGCAGGGATGAAGCCTGATCCACGTGATGTCATGAGTTGGTAGGTAGGAGAGGAGAACAGGTCTGGATCCAGCCTGTTATTTCAAGCCCCTAATACCTGGAAAAACATTCTAAATGGCAGGGGTAGATTTACCAAAAAGCCAATGAACTTAAGTTTCAGGAGCCTTTACTAACACCTGCCTTTTCCAAGGCCCTGAGAGAGTATCTAGAAATTTTGCATTTATAATTTTGGGTTCATTTTATTTAAGAGGGTTTCATAGACTACAGGTTTTCCCCAGTGGCTCAGCAGCAAAGAATCTGCCTGAAGTGCAGGGATGTGGGTTCAAGCCCTGGGTGAAGAAGATCCTCTGGAGAAGGAAGTGGCAACCCACTCCAATATTCTTGCTTGGGAAATCCTATGGACAGAGGATCCTGGCAGAGTACAGTCTGTGGGGTCACAAAAGAGTCAGACAAGAGCAACTAGACAAATAACAACAATATGGACTGCAAAAGCTGTTGTTTTGGTGTTCACTCAGTCATGTCCGACTCTTTGTGATCCCATGGAGTGTAGCACGCCAGGCTTCCCTGTCCTTCATCATCTCCCAGAGCTTGCTCAAACTCATGTCCATCGAATCAGTGATGCCATCCAAACATCTCATCCTCTGTCATCCCCTTCTCCTCCTGCCTTTAATCTTTCCTAGCATCAGGGTGTTTTCTAATGAGTCAGTTCTTCACATCAGGTGGCCAAAGTATTGGAGCTTCAGCTTCAGCATCAGTCCTTTCAATGAATATTCAGGATTGATTTCCTCTAGGATTGACTGGCTTGCAGTCAAGGAGTCCCCTGACTCTTTGCAGTCCAAGGGACTCTCAAGAGTCTTCTCCAACACCACAGTTCAAAAGCATCAATTCGTCGACACTCAGCCTTCTTTATGGTCCAACTGTCACATCCATACATGACTACTGGAAAACCATACCTTTGACCAGTTCTACAAAACCTGGATCTACCCTGATAAACTATAAACAATAGGGACCCTATGGGTTAACCTCTGTACCTACAGCAACATCAACAAGATGTTAGGAAATAGAGGCATTAAACAAATAGTTAAACTGAAGTGCCAAGTCCACAGAAGAAAGATTTTCTTTCATTCACTTATTCATTCATTTATCCATTCATACATTCACATCAATGTAAAAATACACTTTCTTGGTGCAGCTCTGACCCTCCAGCAGTGTGTACCTAGGAGACTTCACCTTGATGCCTCATTCCCATTTAGTTTGCCTGTCTCAGAAATCATGGTGATGTCTTACATTCTACATCTGCACCTTTACTCTGGCCATGCTTGTTCCCATCTCCGAGCCTGATGAGCAGAGAACCTCATTCCAATTCCATCTGCTTCTCACCTGTTGCAAGTTTTCTCCCACCATGTTCGCCAATGGGGTAATTGGCATCTTTCTAGAAATCCTATTATGCTTGAGTGTCTGGGAATTAATGCTGGGTTTACTTTTCAGGGGGAGGCTGAAAAGCCCAGTGCAACTGTGTAGTTTGACACTACCGATTCTTCCCCAGATCTGTTAATGCACCCTGGAGCTAAAAGTCATAGGCCACAACTGCTCCACATTGAGTGGATAAACAAACCGTAAATAACTCCATGGGCACCTCGTAAACGTGGGGCCAACCTGTCTTTTCCAGCCTATCTATCTCTAAAGGCTGTAGCAGTAACACAAGCTAGGGAGCCTCCTTCTTGGGGGCTTTAAGCAATAAGAAGGGATCAAAACTGAAACCAGAAGTTTCTCTTGTGGGTGGAGTGGAGCATTTGGGCTTTACCTTTGCTAAAGCCAGAACAAGAGGAAGGGGCTGAAACTGATGCAGGGAGAAAGTATTGAAAAGTGAAAGAAGCAAAAGAACCGAGACTCTATTCTAAAAGGGATGAAGGGTTTCCCTTTGGAAAACACTTAAAAATATTTTGTGGTCTTCCCTGGTGGCTCAGTGGTAGAGAATCTGCCTGCCAATGCAGGAGACACTGGTTTGATCCCTGGTTGGAGAAAATCCCACATTCAGAGCAACTAAACCCCTTGTGCCATAACTAGTGAGTCTGTGCTCTCAAGAACTGCCAGCTGCAACTACTGAGCCTATGTGCCACAACTACAAAAGCCAGCATGCCCTAGAACCCGTGCTCCTCAACAAAGGAAGTCACAGAAACGAGAAGTCCGTGTAGCAACGAAGACTTAGTACAGTCAAAAATAAATTAATTAAAAAATAAATCTTTTTGCCAATGCATATATATGAATATGCATCTGTGTCTATCTGTGAACATACACGCATGTATGTGTGTGTGCGTGCACACACACACACACACACACACACACACGGACTTCTGGATGATTGAAAGACTCCTTCATCTTTATCTGTGAAAGAACATTGTAACCAGGGCTGCAGTTAGATGAAAAGCAGGTTGAAATTGACCTGCATGTATCTTCTCTTTAGTCTACATAGGTTTATAAATTTTTTTTAAATTTTTTAATTTTTTTAATTTTACTTTACAATACTCCATTGGCTTTGCTATACATCGACATGAATCCACCATAGGTGTACACAAGCTCCCAATCCTGAATCCCTCTCCCACCTCCCACCCCACAATGTCTTTCTGGATCATCCCCGTGCACCAGCCCCAAGCATCCTGCATCCTGCATCGAACATAGACTGGCGCCTCGTTTCTTACATGATAGTATATATGCTTCAATGCCATTCTCCCAAATCATCCCACCCTCTCCTACTCCCTCAGAGGCCAAAAGTCAGTTTTCTATGTCTGTGTCTCTTTTGTTGTCTCACATACAGGGTCATCATTACTATCTTTCTAAATTCCATATATATGNTTTATGCTTCAATGCCATTCTCCCAAATCATCCCACCCTCTCCTACTCCCTCAGAGGCCAAAAGTCCGTCATATTTTTCAATGAGATTTCCATGTCAAGGGATCATCCATGCCATCTCTGAATAGGACTTCCCTATTGCACACTTATCTATTTCCCATACCAGTTCAGTGCAGCATATCATGTCAGGGTATTTTGGTTTTCTTTGTTCAGCTCTGTGTTTGTGTGTGTGTGTGTGCACATGTGTGTATGTTGCCATGTGCAAACATGTATTGCTTGCTTCGTTGTGCACACATGCTGGATCACAGGTAAAAGGTATGTTTTGCTATGGGACACAATCCAAAATCTCTCTAATCAGTTGCTTAATTGCAAAAATAGTTTTCAAAAAAAAGACCAGTATCTGCTGAGGGAAAAGAA
Organism: Neotragus pygmaeus; assembly: GCA_006410875.1. Classification (NCBI taxonomy): domain Eukaryota; kingdom Metazoa; phylum Chordata; class Mammalia; order Artiodactyla; family Bovidae; genus Neotragus; species Neotragus pygmaeus. Next base: position 3,064,876 of record SJYV01055728.1, read on the forward strand.
ATGTGAATTAAGAGTTCAGCAGAAGAAGCAGATTGCAGAGAGAACAGGCAGCAAGGTATTCAGACTCAAGAGACCACATCTTCTTTCTCCATTAAAATGTGAGACCTGGATGGGTGGGGACCCGATCTGCTTTATTCACTCTGTGGTTTCATCAATATGGGCCTTAACATAAAAATAAATGTTTAGAAAATGGAATTTATAAATAAAAAGACTAGCATGGGGGATAAAACCAGGTTAAATACACCTGATTGAAAACAACTTGGTTAAACAAAAATGAATGAAATAGCAAGATGAATACCTGAAGGGAAAATATAAAATAACAATAGTCACATTAACACAGGCTTTAAATATAAATTAAAACCTTGTCTTAGCAGAGGATGGTTTCAATCCATCGACCTCTGGGTTATAGGCCCAGGACGCTCCTGCTGCGCCACTCTGCATAGAGTATTGTAAAGTCAAAAAATAAATAAATAAATAAATAAATAAGAAAAGAAAGAGGAAAATATATATATATAAATTAAATATAAAAAAGTAACCAAGAATATGAAATGTAACTGTAAAATTGTGTGAGAAGCAGTAACGAACATTTTAATTTTAATCTAAATAAACATATATGGGCTTAACTTGATTATGAGGAAGATGTAAGTTATCTTCAGTTGAAAGCAAAAGCATATACTCCACAAGATGTCAGCAAATGATGAAAGTTTTTAAAATAGATCTAACCACTAAAGACAGAAGTTTGCATTACTGCTAAAACATATGAAATAAGATGGCAATTCATAATAAAAGGTGATTTATTACTGATACAGATGAGGAGAACATTCTATGTTTAAAATGCAATGGGAGGGAGAACAAAATATAACCAAATATTAGATCTGACCACACCCATGAAAACTCTCACACACCCCAACAAATCCATTAAACAAAAATAAACATATATAAAAATTAAATGTCAAGTAGCAAATTCCTTTGAAAAATTGTAATTTTTTTGTTTGAAAGAATGCAGTACAAATAAGAATAAAGAGAAATTGGGATATAGGATTCAGAGATGCAAGGGGAAGTTGTTGCAGCTTAGAGAAGTTTGGGGTTAAATGGTGTCACAGAAATGATATCTGACATATTTCTTTAGGGCTTCCCAGGTGAAAAGTGAAAATGAAGTCGCTCAGTTGTGTTTGACTCTTTGCGACCCCATGGACTGTAGCCTACCAGACTCCTCCATCCATGGGATTCTCCAGGCAAGAATACTGGAGTGAGTTGCCATTTCCTTTACCAAGGGATCTTCTCCACCCAGGGATTGAACCGAGGTCTCCCATCTTGCAGGTAGATGCTTTACCCTCTGAGCCACCATGGAAGCCCTTTGCTAGTGATAAAAATCCACCTGCCAATGCAGGAGACGTAAGAGACACAAGTTTGATCCTTGGATCAGGAAGATCCCCTGGAGGAGGAAATGGCAGTCCACTCCAGTATCCTTGTCGGCAGGATCCTATAGACATAGGAATTTGGTGGGCTACAGTCTGGGGGTCACAAAAAGTTGGAGATGACTGAGCATCTGAGCACATTTCTCTAGTTTTAGCATAGAAATCTTGTCAAAGCATTAAAAATATATCTCATCCTCTTCTTCCTTCATATATTGGAGTAAAGTTCCTGGGTTTTTCTCTGAGAGCTGGAGATGAAATAAACTATGAAGGAAATGATATGAACAAAAAAGAAAATAAATAAAAACACTCAGATTGCAGTATATAAAGCAAAGAATGTGCATAGACAATTTGCAGTAAAGTATTGAAAAATGGCTAATAAACCCTAAAATATATTTGGTCTCTGACATAATGAAATAATTGCAAAGTTAAGCCCTGTTCAGTATACCTGCTTGCATATGAAATGCAATTTTTCAAGTAAATATGCAGTGTTAGAGACAATTCTGTAAAATATGTGTCTCAAGAATTGTAGTTACAAGTCAGCAGCTATGTCCATTGATTTGATGCTCATATATATCCCATCTTAAAATCAAAAGTATACAAATAAAATATAATCACTTCACTGAAAAATGTTTCTCACCTATTTATTTTTCTGCTTCTCTAATTGCTCATCTCCTCAGAAATGTTCAAATTTTACTGACAACACTATGTTTCTCATTTGAGTCTCATTCAACTAAATTTTCAGTCCCGAACTTAACTGTCAACAATAGTCCTTGGATTTCTGAACTCAATAAACACTTCTCTATTCAACTTATTAAATATATTAATTCTGAATTAATTATTCTATCAAGTAAACAAACACAGAGATCTCTCCATTTTGAGCCAGGTGTTTAGATTTTCAGGTAACCTCAGGTACTTATTCTTTGGTTTTAGTCTCTCTTTCTTCTGCAGCATCAATTGGGGTCTTTTTAAAAAATTAATTAATTAATTTTAATTGAAGGCTAATTACTTCACAATATTGTGGCAGTTTTTGCCATACATTGACGTAATGCTCAAAATTCTGCAAGCCAGGCTTCAGCAGTACGTGAACTGTGAACTTCCAGATGTTCAAGCTGGTTTTAGAAAAGGCAGAGGAACCAGAGATCAAATTGCCAACATCTGCTGGATCATCAAAAAAACAAGAGAGTTCCAGAAAAACATCTACTTCTGCTTCATTGACTATGCCAAAGCCTTTGACTGTGTGGATCACAATATATTGTGGAAAATTCTGAAAAAGATGGACATACCAGATCCCCTGACCTGCCTCTTGAGAAATGTATATGCAGATCAGGAAGCAACAGTTAAAACTGGACATGGAACAACAGACTTTTTCCAAATAGGAAAAGGAGTACGTCAAGGCTGTATTGTGTCACCCTGCTTATTTAACTTCTATGCAGAGTACATCATGAGAAACGCTGGACTGGAAGAGACACAAGCTGGAATCAAGATTGCTGGGAGAAATATCAATAACCTCAGATACACAGATAACACCACCCTTATGGCAAAAAGTGAAGAGGAGCTAAAAAGCCTCTTGATGAAAGTGAAAGAGGAGAGTGAAAATTTTGGCTTAAAGCTCAACATTCAGAAAACAAAGATCATGGCATCTGGTCCCATCACTTCATGGTGGAAAGATGGTGAAAGGTGGAAACAATGTCATACTTTATTTTGGGGGTCTCCAAAATCACTGCTGATGGTGATTGCTGCCATGAAATGAAAAGACGCTGACTCCTTGGAAGGAAAGTTATGATCAACCTAGATAGCATATTAAAAAGCAGAGACATTACTTTGCCAACAAAGGTCCATCTAGTCAAAGCTACGGTTTTTCCAATGGTCATGTATGGATGCTAGAGTTGGACTGTGAAGAAGGCTAGTGCCAAAGAATTGATGCTTTTGAACTGTGGTGTTGGAGAAGACTCTTGAGAGTCCCTTGGACTACAAGGCGATCCAGCCAGTCCATCCTAAAGGAGATCAGTCCTGAGTGTTTATTGGGGGGACTGATGCTGAAGCTGAAACTCCAATATTTTGGCCACTTCATGCGAAGAGTTGACTCACTGAAAAAGACCCTGATGTTGGGAGGGATTGGGAGCAGGAGGAGAAGGGGATGACAGAGGATCAAATTGCTGGATGGCATCTCCGACTTGATGGACATGGATTTGAGTGAACTCCGGAATTGGTGACGGATAGGGAGGCCTGGCGTGCTGTGATTCATGGGGTTGCAAAGAGTCAGATGCAAATGAGTGACTGAACTGAACTGACATGAATCAGCCATGGGTGTACATGTGTGTCTTGTAGCCACCTGGATGGTAACTCAAAGTTAGACCTCTGTGTGGACGTTCAAATTCCTCACTGGATGGTTGATGGTGGAGATTGAAGTTCTGTCTTCAGGAAGAGACCAGGAAGGATATAAACAGAGCCAGACCTAGGGATCCAGATGTGAAAACCATGACCGCTCCAGCTCAAGGTGGAACTGCTCAGACATTACAACAGTGGAGACATTTACAACTCTCTATATTCTTCATCTGCTCACCACATCTGCTCATTAACACATTTTCCACTGTTACTCTGACCTCTGAGCACATTTGCCCATGGGAACTGGTCTGAATAAAACAGGAAATTTTTCCTGCTGATCTGCAATTCCCAAGAGATGAGCTTAGACACCAGGTGTATTTAATTCTTATTATCAATACTACTCCATCAACACTTCTGGTTTCCAGTTAACATTTAAACTTATTACAAAACCCTTAGACCAACTTTTCTCCAAATCTAAGGCTGAGGAACCTGACTAATTCACTTGCATCTCAAAAGGATTGACTTGTGGTGGGAACACAGCCCCCAGTACCACCAGAATTTTACTATTTCTTCTTTAATAAATTAGTGAACTTTTGAAACATGTACACNCAACTTTTCTCCAAATCTAAGGCTGAGGAACCTGACTAATTCACTTGCATCTCAAAAGGATTGACTTGTGGTGGGAACACAGCCCCCAGTACCACCAGAATTTTACTATTTCTTCTTTAATAAATTAGTGAACTTTTGAAACATGTACACTATCATGTAAGAAATGAAGAGCCAGTCTATGTTCGATGTAGGATACAAGATGCTTGGGACTGGTGCACGGGAATGATCCAGGGAGATGATATGGGGTGGGAGGTGGGAGGGGGGTTCAGGATTGGGAGCTCGTATACACCCGTGGCAGATTCATGTCAATGTATGGCAAAACCAATACAATATTGTAAAGTAAAATAAAATTAAAATAAAATTTAAAAAAAACCATGGGTAAAAATAATCTTTGNGTTGCCTGCTATGCCCTCCTCCATTCCCTCCTACTGGGTGCTAAACAGAGGAGCTTTAATTTTAGGTTGGCAGATGGCTGCTTTTGTAGATTTCTCAGTACTTTCCAGCATTCATATTCCAGTCAACTCTCCATATACATGTTCCTGGAGCTCTGCTCTGACTTTGCTTAAAGAGGAAGAGGCTGTCCTCCTTTCACTCCCAGATGTTTTTCCTCTACAGTCTGGACTGTTCAGGAATCTAACAGATATTTCCACCACCTTCAATTCTCACCCCTGAAAATATACCTCATCTTTCCAGCATATTGCCATTGGCCCCATTGCCTGCTCAAGTGATTCAGATTCTGGAGCTTAATTTTGATCAAGGTTGAAATGAATTTATGTGGAAAAAGAGCTCAGTACGCTTTTCACATGAAGGAAACATTATCCCTCTAGGTCTCTAAACATCAAGATGGCTGGATACCTGAGTGGAAACTCAACATCAGTGCAAATCTTATTACAGGGACTCAATTGGCCACCTACAAGGATGACACTATTCTCTTGACAGGAAATTTTAGAGCCAATTCTTATTGCTTCAAACTGCTGTCCAAACTATGCAGAGCTTATCAAGTCCATCACAAGATTCATGACTTTTAGTATGCTGGAAATATAAGTGTGAATGGGATTTGTTGGCTCTCAATGGTCAACCTTGGTATCATCATATTACTTTAATACTCATGGTGTTGCTCAAATCTGGTCGTTTTAAAGAGAGAATTGGCTGGGGCCCAAAGAAAATATTGAAAATTACAATTGTTTTCAAGGCTGTAAAAGGGACACATGACACGACCAGTAATAATACAGATCTTCTGCTTTTCCTCCTGCCTGTTCATACACAACTTCTAACTCCCTGGATGATGGACAGGTAAGTCTGGCATGCTGCAGTGCATGAGGTCGCAAAGAGTTAGACATGACTGAGTGACTGAACTGAACCGAACTGTAATTCACTCTTGTTCACCAAGCTGTCAACTACAAGTCACTACTTAACTTCTGTCACTTCTCTCTCCTGCTCTTCTCCCCTGATAATTGTCTTCAACTTCCAAAGCCATTTGGAAGAATCCATATTTTTTTTTCCAGTTTTATTTATTTATTTTACTTTACAATGTTTTATTGGTTTTGCCATACATTGACATGAATCCGCCTTGGGTGTACATGTGTTCTCCATCCTGAATCCCCCTCCCACCTCCCTCCCCATCCCATCTCTCTGGGTCATGCCAGTGCACCAGCCCCAAGCACCCTGTATCACGCATCGAACCTGGACTGGCAATTAGTTTCACATGTGATAATTTACATGTTTCAGTGCTATTGTCCCATATCATCCCTCCCTCACCTTCTCGCACAGAGTCCAAAAGACTGTTCTATACATCTGTGTCTCTTTTGCTGTCTTGCATACAGGGTTATCATTACCATCTTTCTAAATTCCATATATATGCATTAGTATACTGTATTGGTGTTTTTCTTTCTGGCTTATTTCATCTGTATAGTAGGCTCCAGTTTCATCCACCTCATTAGAACTGATTCAAATGTATTCTTTATAATGGCTGAGTAATAAGGAATCCATATGCTTTCATCACTAAGGATGACCTGTTAATGCCAAAGTCTATTTCAAGGCAATCATTACCCTAAATTGTCAGTCAAGAGTAGAGCTATGGTCTTGGCCAAGGTAGGACACTGACATATTCCCCACTTATCCATCACACATTTCCATAAAACTGCATTTACTGAGACCCTTATGGTAGCAGCTTCATTGGACTTGCCTCTGACCTGACTAGCCATGGTCCATGAGGCCACATAGAGTGCTAGACATTATCTCTTCTTCTCCATTATCATCTGGTGCTTACAGAGACATCCTTCTTTCCTTTTCAACTGGAAATAAAAGCTCCCATGCAAATCATTTACAACTACATCCACATGTGTTTAAATTTCATTCAAGGAGAAGACCTTCTGGGCTATTCTAAGAAAAAGAACACACATCTTTACCTTTATGGGACGATGGGACAGAACTGAGGAATTACTGTATGTCCAGATAGATTTACTTTGTCTAGAACTCTTTCCTCATATGGCTATGCTCTTTTATACTTCAGTTTGGGGCCTGAAATCTTGATTTCCTGGATTTTTGCATTAGTTCACAGTCCAAGTGCATGAAGAATTAAGTGGAAGTCTTGTATGACTTGGACCTCACTATAGAAACTGGGGAGGTGGGCGTCTACACAACCCTCTCTCCTTAGGCTTGATTCTGGTTCTGTTGTTAGTCTTCCTCTCACCTGAATGAGGTCAAATTGACACGCTGCTTAACAAGGGATGGCCAGAAAAGGGAGCACTATGCTCGGCTCTCAGAAGGCCTCCTCCAGGAGAAGGTGTATTGTAATCCCATATGCACATAACGTTTCCTATTTAAATTCTACCTAGTCTTTTAGATTTCAGTTAGATGTCATCTATCCTATGTGACCTCCTTCCTTTTTCCTAACATTCATTGGAACATTGTGAATTTGCATTTCCTCTCCAAATGCTCTCACATAGCTCGTCATGATCAAATCTGGGCTGTTGAAGTTTCTTATACCATTTATATGTGTCACCTCTAATAAGGTGCACATTTTGTGAGATTAAGTACAGACTCCTTTAACCATCAACATCAAGCCTCATTCTGTGCCTTTCTCTGGTAGATGCTCTTTAATGCTACTGTTCAATCCATTTCACAATTTTGTAAGAAAAGGCAATTTTCCAAGGTGAGTGTGATAAATTAGTTTTATAGAAGTCTTTCACATCATTTGTGTTAGACTTTATCACACTAAAATTCAAAAATAAGGAAAGGAAAAGGACGGCATTTTTAAAACAAAATGTGGTTTTTTCACTAAAACTCTGAATAATTTAACAACTTTTTCCCTTTTATCATAAAAAATTATTTTGAAGGAATTGTCCCCATTTCTTTCCATAAAAATCAGGATTTTAATTAGAGTCAGGAGACTAAACCAATCCTGATTTTCTATTTTATAGGCCAGCTATCACGGTTAGAATTAAAATTTTCAGAAATATGAAATGTTCAGGGATCTTTGTGATGAAGAGACTGGCAGTGACCCTGTGGGGACCTGTAAAATATGACATCATAATATTAATGATCCAAACATATAAAGTGTTCTCAATAAAGTGTATAGCAAGAGATATGTCTGGTTCAAACTGGGACTAAAAATATTGAGCACCAAATATATATTTATTTGTACTCATTTGTATATTTCTTTCCTTATTGCTCATATTGTTCCAAAAATGATCTAGGGCAAGAGATCTAATTCTGATTTGGTTCATGAAATAAAGATCTATGAGATTATTTAAACCACAAATTCAATGTGAACCAAAAGCAGTAATCTGGTGGTGACTAAACTAGTCACCTGGAGGGTAGAATTCAGTACGATAGGAGGGCAGACGAAGATGGAATTCAGAGCAGGTGACTAGGACAGTGTAGGGCTCAGAGCCTTTATCATGTGTGGAATGGTGAAGGACTCAGGGATATGATATTTATATTAGTCTCTCTCTTTTTCTCTTGTTTGACTGTGCTGGATCTTCACTGTGGTACCTGGGTTTCTTCAGTTATGGCGAGCAGGTGCAGCGGTTGCAGTGCATGGGTTTCTCTGCGGTTCAGTAGTTGTGGCTGACAGGTTTCTCTAGTTGCAGCAGATGAGCTTAGTTGCCCTATGGCATGTGGGATCTTGGTTCTCTGACTAGGAATTGAACCAGTGTCCCCTGCACTGAAAGGTGGATTCTTAATGGCTGGACCACCAGGGAAGTCCCAGCATTAGTCTTGAGAGGTGAAGAAAGTGCATGTATCTCAGAAATGCCTTCAACTATCAAGAGCTTTCAGATGGAGCAGGCTGAATTGCTTTCTAAGGTTGAACCAGGATTGATGCTCAGAACTTACAGTGATGCAGATTCTCACACAATGATAGCAACAACTTCTAAATAAAGATTTCTAACAGAGCACACAGCTGTCTCATGAGGTAGCATGCATCCCTGCCCCAAAAGCTCAAGTGAAGGCTCAGTTGCCACTGTTAGGAATATTCTAGGGAGAGTGTGTCCTTTCTGGTCACCCAGGGTTGGAGCCAGGGAGGGATGAAGTCTGGGAACTGAGACAATCAGAGTGGAACCTGATAGCAGCCCTAAGAGGCCATGTGTCAAGAAAAGGATACAGGCAGTAAAGCCAGAAGTGATGTAGAGGGACCAAAAGCAAGGTATGTACTGAGTGAGTCACAGAAAGCAAAGCAGGAACAGACTGGAGGAAGGATAAATGCAAGAGGGGTAGGTGAAGGCAAGAGGGATCTGACTTCATGAACTCAGTGCATCTGTAACAACATCCTACTAGCTTGTAAGCTGACTTCTTTCACTGAATAAGGTGGGGATTTTTAAAATTAGAAATAAACATCTGACAGATTCTTGCTTTAGTAGCAGCTTAGATTTCTAAATCTCATATTATATGAACTGATAAGTCTATCCTCTTTTGCTTGACTTTTGTTTCTATCAACCTCATTAGCATCAACAGAGATACTAAGAATGAGCCTATGGCTGCATCCATGCTCTATGGCATTTTGTATCTCCTCAAAAAATCAGCACTAGGTTTAGTGAGCTGAATAACTGAGCTCTTCACTTAACTGACCTAGTCTTCAGATTTTTTATCTGAAAGGAGGAGGGCCTACAAGGAGAGAGACACTCTAGTCCCAAATCTAAATTACCAGGGAGGAGCTGTATGTGTTAATTCTCGTTTGTCACTTGCAAATATTTTTCCCTATCCCAGGCATCAAATGTAATGACATATATTAGCTAATATTCTTTTCTTGGCCTGCAAATGCATTCCCTTGGTTCCCAATTGATGATACAATCTGGTGAACCATTTAAAACATGATGAAAATACTTCTCTGAGGGTATTAGATATCATGGGACTCTGGATGATGGAGGTCAGACAAAGTTCAAAGGAAATGGTAGGAAACGGAGAAGAACACCAAAAGTGTTTACCTATGGAAATATTTCTTCAAAACCCAGTTTTAAAGAGTTTTGTAGAATGAAAACTGTGCTTAGCTTCGAAGTCTAATTCTTATTGTGAGCTTTCCCAAAAGCAGAATCAGAGATAAGGCAGAAGTGCGGTGGTTTTTTCAGAAAGCTGATCTGTAGGTACAGACATGAGGGACAGGAGAAATGACCTGGCAGGAGGGACAGGGCATCCAAAATACATCATTGGGTTGGTAAGCACTAGGGGTGACTAAGTACTTCGGCTGTCCCAGAAGTCCTATAAAATGCATTTTAGAACTGTTCCCCTGGAAGGACAAAAAAAAAACAGCTATCAGTTTTCACTTCCCATTTTCAAGAGTTATTCCCACCCTCTCAGTGTAAACTTTTGGATCTTTAGGCTGTGCATGAGAAATTCTGAGGGACTGCCACAGGCATCCCAAGCTTTGGCATCAATTAAGCTTCAGGGCATGAAGCAAAGAGGTGAGATGCTAGCAGGTGATTCATGACTGACACTTGATAAAGTCTTCAAGGAACTGGTCACCATAGCCAGGAGGGAATATGAGCCAAAATAGATAAGATCTGTAGCAATATAGATGTTGTCCAATGTCAACAATGTTTCTCTAGATTTCATCCTTCAGGATGTAGAACTATAGTGACCCCAAGTCACTGTCTTTTACTACCACCCCGAAACTGTAGCTGCCGGCAGATAATTTCATCGGTACTCTTGAACAAGTCTGATCAACTCCCACAGAGGATCCACTGGGTACTCTCACTGCTTCTCCAGGGGCCTGCTGGCCCCTTAGCTGGGTGTCACTCCTGCTCCTGCTAAGAGTTGCAAGTTCTGCCCTTAAAAACCATGCTGCACTTAATATCCTTTCTCCCTTGAAATTTCAGGACTTGGTTATTTGGCCCAACTTCTTATTCTCAATCTATTCATTTTGATAAGTTCGTTCATTGTCAGGTGACTTAATGGAAATAGACTTTTGTAAGTGCAGTATCCAGGTAGCCAACGGGTGAACACAGCTTAAAATTAGTACTAATCCTACATCAGCACTAGCTTGAACATCTGCTGTAAACATAAAACAAATGTCACTTATGAGATCCGTTTAGAGGAAGGTCTAAAATTGTTGGAACTAGGAGTGGAGGATAAAAACAGAATGAGAAAGTCTTGATGTTCAGCTAGAAAGCGAAAGAAGTGAGCACTCTACGTTTCCTATATTTACCTTGTGTTAATAACTATGACTTCTTCACATGCCTAGACTCATAAAAAGTGATTATTTGCCTTGGAAAAATTGGTATACTTGTACTGGATTGGATTCTGAAAGTCATCACCCCTGTGCTTTGAAGTCACTGTATTTGAGTTGCTACTGTTTTCCAGAGAAGGTATTTGGGGGAACTTCATTATTTATCTAATGCTGTTAAACTGCATACTATCTAGAATTCTTTGCAAATGATTACTCTGAAGCCCACATTGTATCCTGAACCATTTCCCTGCTAAACTCCAATGGAGATTGAGAAGAGCTACTACATTCTGTGCACATTATGTTATTGTTATTGTTCCGTTGCTAAGTCATGTCTGACTCTCTGTGACTCCTTGGACTGCAGCACTCCAGCATCCTCTGGACTCCACTATTTCCCAGCATTTGCTCAAATTTATGTCTTTTGAGTTGGTGATACGGTCTAACCATCTCTTCCTCTGCCATTTCCTTCCCTTTTGCCTTCAATCGTTCCCAGGGTCTTTTCTAATGAAGTGGCTCTTCACATCAAATGGCCAAAGTATTGGAACTTGGAACTTCAATAGCAGTCCTTCCAATGAATATTCTGGGTTGATTTCCTTTATGATTGACTGGTTTGATCTCCTTGCAGTCCAAGGGACTCTCAAGAGTCTTCGTCAGCATCACAATTTGATAGCATTAGTTCTTTGGCGTTCAGCCTTTTTTATGGTCCAGCTCTCATATCTGTACATGACTACTGGGAAAACCATAACTTTGACTATATGGACCTTTGCTGACAAAGTGATGTCTCTGCTTTTTAACATAGTGTCTAGGTTTGTCATAGCTTTCCTTCTAAGGAGCATAGCACACTATGGACTTTATAAATATGCTCTGACTAAGTTAACTAGATGGCTACTCTCCCCTGCATCTTAATTTCTCAAATTTTAAAAAGCCAGGGATCAGTTGTTACTAAATCACTCCTTTCCAATGTTGCTAATTCCAATTCCAATAGAAATTGTAAGAAAAAGCCATTTACCAATCTTTCAACCTGTGAATGTCTCTCCTGAGTCCTCTCTCCTCCTTACACAGAGTGCCCTAAGGGCAGTGGAGCCTTAATAGGGTTCTTTTCAAAGAAATCTAATCCCTTTTGAGGTTTGAGTTAGCACATCTTCCCCCCTTGTACTCCTTGTGGAGAAAGTAGTAAGATAGTGAAAAGGAGAGAGTCGTGAAGAAGCATCTTCAGGGTCAGGAAGATGTTGTCATGGAAAGGATGACAGGATGCAGAATATTGGAAGATGAGATAAGTTTCCTACTCAAGCTCTTTTCCTGTTTCTTTGTAAAAGCACTAACTTTAGCTTAGTTTTTTTGTCTGTTGATCATGGCTGCTGACCCTAACAGACAGAAAGGGACTTTCCAAGGTTGTTTTTTATGGCTTAATGTCTTCAGACAGAAATTTGCATAAACACAGGAGAGGGAAGAGAAGAAAGAAATAGAAGAAATCTATGTAATTATAGCAATTATAACAATATTAACAGCTGATATTTATTGAACACTACTATGTGACATGCTCTTGTTTATTTGATCCCCAGTTAACTCTATTGTATTAATCTGGGCCCTTTCAACTGCAAATGATGGGACCTTAGTCAATCTATTTATATATCAATTTTTTGGGCTTTGAATCCAGCCATTTCTTGATTTCCATATATATGTGATTTAAAAGATGTCAATAGGACTGAGCCTCACTTTCCTTGTCTAGGTCCAGATTTCCCTGGATTAGCTCTGTTCTCAGGCAGCTCCCTCTTAGTGGCTTATTGACCACTAGTTGCTTGAGGCTTCTGTCCTGTGGAAGAGAGGGATTGTTTCCTCCAATGGCTCTGACAAATTTTCAGAACAGACTTTCATTAGCTATTCCTGGGTCTTGAGTCCATCCCTGAGCCAGTCTATGGTAGGTGTATGATGTTTTGTTGGCTAGGCTCTAGTCTTGTGCAGGTCCCCGGGGGTTGGGATGGGATATAGGGACAGTGGTAGAGTGAGCTCCCCTGAAAGCCCAAGGACTGAGAGTCAGAGAGCTAGGAACCAAAACAAATTTGCAGTCAGAGAAGGAGGAAAGACTACAAGATATTACTCAATTTTTCCAAGGCTGGACACTAAGTTTCCATGATTCTGTTTCCTATATGGTACCAGTTTAGAGTTAGCCAAAAGCAGAAGATTCAGGAAGACGGAATTTAACAAAAGCCATTCCCCTAAGAGTTTGTCATTTGCCAGACACAGTTATGGAGGGACACAGAGGAGCCTGGCTTGCTCTCTGTTTGTCCATCTTGTCTGCTCTACTCTTAGCCTTGAGGACAACAGTGGTCTTGGCTACCACCAAGCGCTTAGCTGTGGCCCTCCAGACAGTGGCTTCATAGCCCCCTCCTCAAGCCTTCCCTAGTGCTCTCACTTCTGCTGCCGTGTGCATTTGTTTTCTCAGACTCTCCTGCAAGCTCTGATGTGTCCACGCTCACCACTGATTCAGGCAGATCACTTGGTAGCCTAATCTCTAATCATCCAACACCCTCCTTCACACCTCGGCTCCTTCTCTATTCGTGCAGGCTCTAATTCTTAATAATCTCCCCCTCCTTATTTCCACAGTGCTTGCAGTCACTCTTTCTCACTGAACTCTGATTGATGCACATTATACTCATTTTATATAAGAGAAAATAAAACTGAGGATCAGGAAGGTTAACAATTTTTCCCCCAGAACCACACAACTATTGGATAGGAAGGTCAAGACTGAAACCTAGGCTTTAAACCAGTTTCAAATCTGTTTTCAACCAGGATTAAGTGGTTCGTGAGAACCCTTTGAGCTGTGTGATTAGATAGAGTTGGGAAAACATAAAAATGTGTGTGTGTGTGTGTTGGTGGTATGGGTCCTAGGGAGGTGGTGGGAAGGAGGGAGAGGAACTTTTGAAGGGCTCCCATATGTTGCATGCATCCTCTTACTCACTTGCCCTTCTCTCCGCCACCGAGAACATGTGCTCTTTCTCTGGCCTCTGTTTACCAGTCTCTTTGAACCCAAGCTGTCTGATGCTTATGTTTCCTGGCATCGGGATTGGCAGGCACTGTTGGAGCAGCACAGAAGGGGCATCTTTGAGCAGAGCAGATGAGGACAGAGGGCACAGACCTCAACATGGTGCAGTGCTGTGCCAGGCTAGAGTCAGAGGGCAATGTGTATCCTAGCCAGAGCCAGGAGGTGGCAGAGAGCTGAACGAACACCCTAGGTCCCTCTGGACTCCAACCAGCACTGGAAATTTTCACGAATGCTAAATCCACTTGCTACTTTACAGGAAAAGCTGACCCTTGAGCCATCTTTCCTTCAGCAGTTCCAATTTGTTTTTCCAGTGGCCTTCTGCCTTAACCATCATTGCAATCAACCCCTGGGCATACAGAGCTAAACTGATGATCTTGGTGACTATGCAGAGACTACAACTCACACACCTAGAGGAATGAAATGACATGATCACAAACACCCACACTCTCCCATAGGCCAAAACACATTTGCATGCTTTCTGGCCTTCCTCCATTACTGATCCTTGAAATTTAAGAAGAACCAAGAAAATTCCAAGGCAGAGCTCCTTGTCTAAATTCAAGGCCCATCTCTATTCTATTCTATTTCATCTTCATTATTATTATTTTGTAGCATAAACTCATTACAGTGATGATAAACCAATTTTGGAATTTCAGGTTTCATTTTTCAAGAATTTCCAGAGAACCCATTCATGGAATGAAATCATCTGGCAGAGACTGCAAAGATATGTAAAAGTACCACTTTTTGGATTATTGCTACTGTTATCTGTGTTATTTGTGGTTATCAGAAATGAAAATACGAGGATTGTGGACAAACAAAAGGATTGGTAGAAAGAACATTGGGCTTGAAATCAGAAGCTCTGGTTCAAATTCTTATTAATTTCTTCGTGGTCTTAAACAGATAGTATAAACCTTTGTAGNCTGTGTTATTTGTGGTTATCAGAAATGAAAATACGAGGATTGTGGACAAACAAAAGGATTGGTAGAAAGAACATTGGGCTTGAAATCAGAAGCTCTGGTTCAAATTCTTATTAATTTCTTCGTGGTCTTAAACAGATAGTATAAACCTTTGTAGCTTCAGTTACTTCCTTGGTAAAACAGGAATAGCAAAATCTACCTGAAAAGTTAAAAATGAGGTTTAAAATAAACAATATAGATAAAAGAACTTGGCACATATGAATAGTCAGTAATGTTTGAAAAAACTATGATTATCCCACACATACAAATTTAATTAATATGAAGAGTTTGAAAGCCGAACTAACTGTATTTTCATTTTGGTCCTGTAGATAACTATTGTTCAAGTTGACATCTGTGAGGCATTGCAAGATATTGGTATGTTCCCTGAATAACCAAATCAAAGTGAAACCATATGGTTTTTGTGTGAGAAGGATTACTGATTTTCAAGAAATTAGCATATAATAAAATAATTTACTTGTGAGGCAATGCTCAGATTTCAGATAATCCACACAGACAATTAACCAGAATAATCCAGTCTTACTGCCAATCATTTCCATATAAGGAGCCACATCTGCCAAGCTCAGAAAAACAGAGCCTTTGTGAGTTTTCCTGGAGTTCTTGCATTGAGGATCTGCCACAGGGAAAGGAAATGCTCTTCTCATGTCTCTAATTCCTTTGACCCATACTCATCCAGCTACTGAACATGCTTAGAAGGGCTGGACTCCCCTCTTATTTTCCACGCATTTCTCATTTGTTTCCCTGATGTCTCAGTCATACAGAATCTGCCTGTCAATGCAGGAAATGTAGGTTCAATCCCTGGGTTGGAATATCCCTTAGAGAAGGAAATGGCAACCCACTCTAGTAGTCTTGATTGGGAAATCCCAAGGACAGAGGAGTCTGGTAGGCTACAGCCTATGTTGTTGTTCGGTTGCTAAGTCATGTCTGACTGTTTGTGACCCCATGGACTGTAGCATGCCAGGCATCCCTGTCCTTCACTCTCTTCCCTGTGTTTGTACAAGTTCATGTCCATTGAGTCGGTGATGCCATTCAACCATCTCATCCTCTGTTGCCCCTTCTTCTCCTGCTCTCAAACTTTCACAGCATCAGGGTCTTTCCCAGTGAATCAGCCCTTCTCATCAGGTGGCTGATGGAGTTTCAGCTTCAGCAACAGTCCTTCCAAAGAATATTTAGGATTGATTTCCTTTAGGATTGTCTGGTTTGATCTCCTTTCAGCCCAAGGGACTCTCAAGAATCTTCTCCAACACCATAATTCAAAGGCATTAACTCTTCAGTGCTCAGTCTTCTTTATGGTCCAGTTCTCACATCCATACATGATTACTGGAAAAACAATAGCTTTGGCTAGATGGACCTTTGTCGGCAAAGTAATATCTCTACTCTTTAATATGCTATCTAGCTTTGTCATAGTTTCCTTCCAAGAAGCAAGCATCTTTTAATCTCATGGCTGCAGTCACTTTCTTAGAGCCCAAGAAAGTAATATCTGTCATAGTTTTCCCTACATATTTGCCATGAAGTGATGGGATCAGATGCCATGATCTTAGACTTTTGAATGTTGAGTTTTAAGCCAGCTTTTTCACTCTCCTCTTCATTTTCATTAAGAGACTCTTTATTTCCTCTTCCTTTTCACTTTCCCTGTCGCTTTCTGCCATTAGAGTGTTACACCTGCATATCTGAAGCTGTTGCTATTTCTCCCAGCAATCTTGATTTCAGCTTGTGAGTCATCCAGCCCAATATTTCACTTGATGAATTCTGCATATAAGTTAAATAAGCAGTGTGACAGCTTTGATGTGCTCTTCTCCCAAGTTTGAGCCAGTCTGTTGTTCCATGTCCACTTCTAACTGTTGGTTCTTGACCTGCATATAGATTTCTCAGGAGGCAGGTCAGGTGGTCTGGTGTTCCCATCTCTTGAAGAATTTTCCACAGTTTGTTGTGATCCACACAGTCAAAGGCTTTAGGGTCATGAATAAAGCAGAAGTAGATATTTTTTCTGGAATTTCTTTGCTTTTTCTATGATCCAGTGGCTGTTGGCAATTTGATCTCTATTTCCTCTGCCTTTTCTAAATCCAGCTTGTACATCTAAAAGTTCTCAGTTCATGTACTATTGAAGGTTAGCTTGAAGGGTTTTTGAGCATTACGTTGCTAGCACGTGAAATGAGCACAATTGTGCAGTAGCTTGAACATCTTTTGGTATTGCCTTTCTTTGGGATTGAAATGAAAACTGACATTTTCAAGTCCTTTGGCCACTAGTCAGTTTTCCAAATTTGCTGACATAGTGAGTGCAGCACTTCAACAGCATCATCGTTTAGGATTTTAAGTAACTTTGCTGTAATTCCATCATGGAGTCACAAAAGAGTCAGACACAACTAAGCAACTAAACAGCAACGACAACTATGAGGCACGAATGAGACATAACGTTCATTAGGTTATGAGCGCTGAAGAACTAATGGTTTTGAACTATGATGTTAGAGAAGACTCTTGAGAGTCCCTTGAATTGCAAAGAGATACAAGCAGTCAATCCTAAAGGAAATCAGTCCTGAATATTCGTTGGAAGGACTGATGCTGAAGCTCCAATACTTTGGCCACCTGATACGAAGAACTGACTCATTATAAAAGACCCTGATGGAGGGAAAGATTGAAGGCAGGAGAAGGGGACGACAGAGGTTGAGATGGTTGGATGGCATCATGGACTCAATGGACAAGAGTTTGAGCAAGCTCTGGGAGTTGGTGATGGACAGGGATGTCTGGCGTGCTGCAGTCCATGGAGTCACAAAGAGTTGGACATGGCTGAGCAACTGAAGTGAACTGAGACATAAAAAAATTCACTTTTCTTTCAGACACCAACTGAGCTTTCCTTTGAATTTAATGCCCAACAATGTTTGTAGCCTCATTTCTCCCATTTTCTGTCTAAACTCATAGTTAAAAGAATAACTCAAGAGGGTTCAGTCCTGGATGCAAAGGTTACTGACCTGAGCCAGAAACACATGTCCTTACTCTCCCTGTAGCATGACTGTAGCTCCTGTGGGGCCAGGCTGTAGCCTGGACAGCTTCCAAGTCAGCTAGAGGAAGGTGTGTGTGGCCTCTTTGTCACTGCAGGAGAAGCTCTTTCCTGGAAAACTAGGATTGTAATACCTTTTTGAATCAGTAAGCGGTGTTAGTTAAGCCTCCTTCTCAACTTAGTTTCTTCCTTCTGGTTCCCTTTGCAAGACAATCCAGTTCTTATCCCTTGACAGAGCTGGATCTGATCAGGAAACTGGTCAAAAAAGTGGTAGATAAAGCATTGTGAGTGATGGTTGTCTCCTTCAAGGGAACTCTTGAGTCTTCCTACATACAAAGGGAGACAGGAAATTCTTCTCTCAGTGCACTTTTTCAATTTTTTTGAGTTCGCATAAGCATACCTCCCCTTGATGAATATGCCTGTAGTAGTTTAATTTCACAGAAAATAGCACAATTAACCGAAACATTTTGAATTCCTAATTGATTCCTCTATGTGTAAAACAATAAGACCTTAGATTAAGTTTTAAAGAAATGTAAACAACCAGAGACAGCCAGGCATTCTGAGAACGTTTAAACATTTATTAAACCTGGTTCAGATCCTTGTCATTTTCCCGGGTTTGGTAGATATATTTCACCTCCCAAATTTGTAATCCTAGATCAGCTACGGCAAATGTGATGGAACCTAGACCCTCCAAAGTTGGAATCCAATAACATATTTGCTTCCAGTTCTTGTTGTTAAAAAGAAAAATAAAGAACTTGAGAATCCATATGGTTATCCAACCTGATAATTTTATTCCTTTAGTTGGAGACAACAGCCTATTTTTAGTGTAATTACTAATATAATTCAGTTTAGCTCTTCCTTTCAACTATTTGTTCTTTGACTTACTTGCTTACTGTTTCTTTTTCTTAATCCTTTCTTACCTTATATTTATCCCCTGAAGAAGGGAAAAGCTACTCACTCCAGTACTCTGGCCTGGAGAATTCCATGAACTGTATAGTCCATGGGGTTGCAAAGAGTTGGACATGGCTGAGTGACTTTCACTTTCACTTTATCTTATATTAAAATAATAATATAAAAGCAATTAAAGTGTATATTTAACAAAAATATGAACATTATTTTTATTATTCCATTTTTTTCTTTTCTGACTATATTATTTTACTATTTTTTAGTGATTATCCTAGAGATTACAATGCAATATTGACTTATTCTGGTCAAAACAAACTATTATTTTTACCACTTCCTTATCATTGCTATAATATTTTAATTTTACTGCTTCCTTTTGCAAAGCATTATTTTTGACATTAATTTTATTTTCACATCTATTTTTAAGTGAGTAAAATATTGAAACTTTTTAAAGAATCAATATTAATTTATATTCATCCACATATTTATCTTTTCTAGTGTTCCTTATTTTTTCTGAATTTCCATGTTTTCATCAAAGATTTTTCTTTTGGATAAGTAACTATTTTTGATGCTTCTTACACTAAGCATATTTATTGAATTCTTAATTTTAAACATTTGATGTACATACTTGTTAATAACAGATTTTTTTCTGCTTTTTAATTTCTGAAAAATATTTTTCTTTCAGTTTAACCAAAGAGTATTTTCACTGAGTATAAAATTATGTTTGCTACTTATATTCTTTCAGTACTTTAACTGTCTCCTATTTCATCAATACATTATTTCCTGGCTTTCATCCTTTCTATTGAGAAGTCAGTTGTCATTCTTACCATTGTTCTCCTGAAGGTACATGTCTTTTTCTCTCTTGATACTATTAAGGTTTTCTCTGCTTTTGACTTTTAGTAGTTTGACTACCATGTTCCTGAATATGCTTTGTTTTGTATTTTTCTTGCCTAGGTTTCACTGAGTTTTTTTATACCCATATGTCCTTCATCAGTTTTTGAAAATTCTAAGCCATTATTTCTTCTAATATTGCTTTGGGGCCATTTTCTCTCTTTATTCCTGCAACACCAATCATACATTTGTTAAATCTTTTATCACATTCCACCTTCCTTCTGCAGTTTTCACATTTTATTTCCTCAGCAAAACTCTTGGATCAAAAACATTTTAACTGTCATTAAACATATTTGTTGAATTCTTAATTTTAAACATTTATATTTTTAAATTTGGGAATGCTTATTTGTTGCTTAAAAAAAAAAAAAAGATTCAAGCTACCTGTGGAATTTATGCAAACTTTCATCTCTTCTGTGCATCTTTTCCCCAATTATTGTGGAAATATTAACTGTACTTATTTTAAAGCCCTTAAATCCCAACTCAAATATCTGAATTATCTTGGGTTTGTTTCTGGCAAACAAACCTTGAGGAAGACCTCTACCCCCATGAGTCTGTTTCCTTCACCCCATGTGAGATTTTACTTTTTCTTTCTTTTTTAAGAGCATTTCTTTATTTGGCTGCACCAGGTTTTAGTTGTGGCACTCAGGCTCTTCATTGGGGCATGCAAGCTTCTCTGCATTTCTGACGTGTGGGTTCTAGAGCACAAGGACTCAGTAGTTGTGGTACTTGAGCTTAGTTGCCCCATGGCATGTGGGATCTTAATTCTGTGACCAGGATAGAACCTACATTCCCTGCTCTGGAAGACAGATTCTTAACTACTGGACCACCAAGGAAGTTCCTAGATTTTGCTTTTTTCTTTACGAAGTCTTTTGCCCAGTTCTCTAGGCTTACTAATGCACTAAATGTTTCATGGGGCAATGCCTTTGAAACTTTCTAAGTTTTCTAGTAGGTAACTTTGAGTCCATGTGACTGCCAAAAGTCTGCTTGTTTCTCTTTCCTTCTGTAGATTCCTGCTGTTTTGAATAAGCAATTCTCATGCCACAACTAAAATTTTCAAATGTCTCCAGTTGGGCAGGGAAGGGGAGTGGGGAGTTTGCTGATTTCATTAGCTGACCTTCAAATGGCTTTCTTTCTCTGCATTGTAGTTGATACAGTCGTCATTGCTTCCACATTTCTCTGATCCTTTAAAATCGTGACTTTTTCTCATAATTTGTGTGCCTTTGTCTATCTGTGGCAGTAGAAACAATGACCTGCTGTGTGACTTCCTTCCCAAAAGATGAAACCATAATTTTATGAGCCATGTTCTCATTGGTTGACTCTAGTCATCATCAGTCTATTTTGTTATAACAAAATGTGGGTACAATAATGTATGAATAAACTCAAAACTGAATCTGCTTATTTTATTAACTAATTTCCCACTCTCTCAAAATTATAGATCCATTGTTTTTGTAGGCATTCAATCAATATTTAATGCCAGTTTTCTTTTGGGTTTCCCTGATGGCTCAGATGGGAAAGAATCTGCCTGCAATGAGGGAGACACAGATTCCATCCCTGGGTCAGGAAGATCCCCTGGAGAAGGAAATGGCAACCCACTCCAGTATTCTTGACTGGGGAATTCCATGGACAGAGGATCCTGGTGGGCTACATTCCATGGATTACAAAGAGTTGGACACAAAGTGTTGTAATGTGTGGCTTTCTCTTCACTTCACTTTTCTTTTGAAACTAAATACCTATTCAATAGCTAAAGTAAATTGCAAGATAAACTGAGGTTTTTACTTCTAACAACTTGCAAGAAAATCTCACTAAAATAATATGGCTATTTACAATTCTATTTAACTTTTTGATATATTTGTCTTATAACAAACACCATTAGTGGGACAAACTACATAATCTAAACCTTTATACGGTGTTTTTCATATTGAACCTACATCTCAGTATCTTAACAACACTGTAATGTAAGTGTTGGTTAAAATTATTTGACAGATTATAGAATATTTTGAGGTCTCTAAGCTAGATTGGTGATGGACAGGGAGGCCTGGCTTTCTGCGATTCATGGGGTTGCAAAGAGTCGGACACGACTGAGTGACTGAAATGAACTGAACTGAACTGAAGCTAGATTCTGTTCTGTTTCTTTTTATTTTTAGCCTATAATTGTATTAGATGAAATCATCTTTATATGAACAAGATTTATGTGCTAAAACAATAAATAATAGAAGGCAAATTATGATTCTATACACTGAAAGTATGGTTACATTGTCAAAAATCAAAGATGATCTTAACAGTTGGATCTACCTAGCCCTTAGTACACCACCCTTATGGCAGAAAGTGAAGAGGAACTAAAAAGCCTCTTGATGAAAGTAAAAGAGGAGAGTGAAAAAGTTGGCTTAAAGCTCAACATTCAGAAAACGAAGATCATAGCATTCGGTCCCATCATTCTATGGGAAATAGATGGAGAAACAGTGGAAACAGTGTCAGACTTTATTTTTTCGTGCTCCAAAATCACTGCAGATGGTGACTGCAGCCATGAAATTAAAAGACGCTTACTCCTTGGAAGAAAAGTTATGACTAACCTAGATAGTATATTCAAAAGCAGAGACATTACTTTGCCAACTAAGGTCCGTCTAGTCAAGGCTATGGTTTTTCCAGTAGTCATGTATGGATGTGAGAGTTGGACTGTGAAGAAGGCTGAGTGCTGAAGAATTGATGCTTTTGAAGTGTGGTGTTGGAGAAGACTCTTGAGAGTGCCTTGGATTGCAAGGAGATCCAACCAGTCCATTCTGAAGGAGATCAGCNTGAGAGTTGGACTGTGAAGAAGGCTGAGTGCTGAAGAATTGATGCTTTTGAAGTGTGGTGTTGGAGAAGACTCTTGAGAGTGCCTTGGATTGCAAGGAGATCCAACCAGTCCATTCTGAAGGAGATCAGCCCTGGGATTTGTTTGGAAGGAATGATGCTAAAGCTGAAACTCCAATACTCTGGCCACCTCATGGGAAGAGTTGACTCATTGGAAAAGACTCTGATGCTGGGAAAGATTGAGGGCAGGAGGAGAAGAGAACGACCGAGGATGAGATGGCTGGATGGCATCACTGACTCGATGAACGTGAGTCTGAGTGAACTCTGGGAGTTGGTGATGGACAAGGAGGCCTGGCGTGCTGCGATTCATGGGGTCGCAAGGAGTCGGACATGACTGAGATACTGAACTGAACTGAGCCCTTAATACAGAAAATCAAGTTCAAAACCAAAATTATCACAGTGATTTTTTTTCAGTTAGCCTCTATCAACTTTCTGTAAATTGAAAGATAAGTTATTTAATTAAGAAAGAGATCTGATAGATTTCCTAGGAGTCAGGACATCCCAAATCAGTCACTCCATAGGAACATTATTAAAGCCTCAATTATTATTACTTTTTAACAGGTTGAAAACTGGTTGGAATATTTTTTTAGTGTTAAATAATCTTGGCAAAGTTTCATAATGGAGTGCTTTGAGAAATCAACTGAGCCCCTTTGTATGTTGGAATCTGTTCCAAAGTGCTTATTGAGGAAATGGCAGATGGTGGGCAAAAGATGTACTCAACCTTTCCATCAAGATTTGGAACATATGGATATGCTCTAAAACACTTCTGCAAATATTCACTATTCAGTTCTCATTAATAAGAGCAACCTTGAACTGTCTGCTATTCTACATCTAATAAAAGCTTGGCTGACAAAGGAGATTCTAAATTCTATGTTTGGTTCAAGTTTGCTTATCTGAAGGAATGGCCATTTTGGGGCTTTTTATTTTGTTCAGTTAATAAGAATTATCTCACTTATGCTTTGTGATGCCAAGAAACAGGAGAAAACTTGAACTCTTTCATCATAGTTAGGCTAGCTTTTATGGTCTGTATATCTGTTTTCTTCCTCGTCATGGTCTAGGTCTTCTCTTTCTCACTCCATTTTTCTTTGTTCCTATTTAGTTTATCTTTAACTGAGTATTGTGCCATAAACCACTTCATTCTTTTTGAGCATGAGATAGCATATGAATACATCAGTTAAATGAATATAAATTTCCTTGAATATGTTTGTGATATATCCACATCTCTGCGATTCCAGTGAGTTTTTACTGATGTTCAAATGGTACAGTTTTCTGTTTACCCTAATCTTAATTCTAGGAGAGAATGACTGGATGAATCTCCCCTTTGAATGATCAAGAAGAATTCTACAATTTTAATTTTTCTACAATTCTCCCTATCCTTCTGTATTCCTGTTAGAATTTGTTGCTATGGGCATTATGGTTTCTGGCTTGCCTAACGCTGTTTAATATAGTCACCAAATCCACATCTGTTGAATCTGGAGCCAAGATAGACCTGGTGAACTGAAGTAGAGACTTGGGACTAATCATGCAACTGTGGCTCTATTTGAAAGGGGCTTTAAAAAATGACATTGAAAGAGGAATGAAAAATAAAGGTAAAACTCTAGAATGAGTTGAACTCTAATCCTGAGGATCTATGAGATGAGGACTGACCCAGATACAGAAACAAGGTCTCAGCCAAAACTGAAGATACTAGGTGTCAAAATCTACTGCAAAATAAACATGAGAACAAGCCTTCCATTTCTGTGCAAGACCCAACAGTAAGTAGAAGGAGAGAGCACCCCAGTGGCCTAGCACAGGACCAAAGGAGCAGCATTCTTACCAAGGTACCCGCAACAGCAGAAATGGGGAAGTGCTGGGCCTTACTTTGTCTCAAGGAGAATGGAACAGTAAAGGATTTGTTCCTGAGTGCAGGTGAGACTGTTGCTTCACAGAAACTACTAAGGGAGGCTTTCAGAAGTGTCTGAGGTTAATAGGTTTAAGAAGTCCATGCAATACTACTAATGTCATTGGTGAGAGTTAGGTTAAAGGTACCTGGTGTCCTTACTCCCTACTCATCAAATATAAATACAAAGTTTTGAGTGAAATGGGATCAAAACATCAGTATTGTTATCCAGATGATAAGGCTTCCTGGAAAACTGCCTTGGGGATGCAGATTAAATGGGAAGCCAAAACTGGGATTCTTCTGACCTTTTGAAGTGAACTAGTTGCCTTCCGTGAGTATGGTTTTAGTGTGTCTGCCCTCTGATGCCCTCTTGCAACACCTACCGTCTTACTTGGGTTTCTTTTACCTTGGACTTGGGGTCTCTCTTCATGGCTGCTCCAGCAAAGTGCATCTGCTGCTCCTTACCTTGGATGAGGGGTATCTCCTCACCTCCGCCCCTCCTGACCTTGAACATGGAGTAGCTCCTCTAGGCCCTCCTGCTCCCACACAGCCACTGCTCCTTGGACGTGGGGTTGCTCCTTTCGGCCGCTGCCCAAAAAGAAGAGAAGCGAAAAGCAAAGGAGAAAAAGAAAGATATAAACATCTGAATGCAGAGTTCCAAAGAATAGCAAGAAGAGATAAGAAAGCCTTCCTCAGCAATCAATGCAAAGAAATAGAGGAAAACAACAGAATGGGAAAGACTAGAAATCTCTTCAAGAAAATTAGAGATACCAAGGGAAAGCTCAACATTCAGAAAACAAAGATCATGGCATCCAGTCTCATCACTTCATGGGAAATAGATGGGGAAACAGTGGAAACAGTGTCAGACTTTATCTTTTGGGGCTTCAAAATCACTGAAGATGGTGATTGCAGCCATGAAATTAAAAGACTCATACTCCTTGGAAGAAAAGTTATGACCAACCTAGATAGCATATTCAAAAGCAGAGACATTACTTTGCCAACAAAGGTCCATCTAGTCAAGGCTATGGTTTTTCCTGTGGTCATGTATGGACGTGAGAGTTGGACTGTGAAGAAAGCTGAGTGCCGAAGAATTGGTGCTTTTGAACTGTAGTGTTGGAAAAGACTCTTGAGAGTCCCTTGGACTGTGAGGAGATCCAACCGATCCATTCTGAAGGAGATAACCTTGGGTGTTCTTTGTAAGGACTGATGCTAAAGCTGAAACTAACTACTTTGGCCCCCTCATGCGAAGAGTTGACTCATTGGAAAAGACTCTGATGCTGGGAGTGAAGGTGATGGAATTCTAGGTGAGCTATTTCAAATCATGAAAGATGATGCCGTGAAAATGCTGCACTCAATATGCCAGCAAATTTGGAACTGGGAGGGATTAGGGGCAGGAGGAAGAGGGGACGACAGAGGATGAGATGGCTGGATGGCATCACTGACTCGATGGATGTGAGTTTGAGTGAACTCTGGGAGATGGTGATGGACAGGAAGGCCTGGCATGCTGCAATTCACGGAGTCACAAAGAGTCAGACATGACTGACTGACTGAACTGAACTGAATTGCCTTCCAATGGGACATATTTCTCCAGCTTTCCTTCCCAAACACTGGTGATGAAGTAAGAAAAACGAGAGCAAAGATTATCACTTGGCTACTTAATGTACAGATACTGCCAGGGAAAGGCAAGTCCACCATAGAACAAGAAAGTACTGAAGCATGAAATGGTTTCTTGTTTTCAAAGCAAAGTCACCTTACCTAATAGCACAGGCAATGTGGTCTGCTGGCAATCAAGCCCTCATCAATTAGATAAATCAATGCTTTACTCTAAGACAAGAGGTACTAAGGGGTGGAAAGATGGTTTTAAGAGGTGACAAAAGTTTCTTTCTCTGAATGTCCAGGGAATCATTTAGCTAGAAAAAGAGGCATCTTCTTTATATGAATGCTACTTCATGGAGCCTGTTGGCTGGAGGACCTAGCAACATCTGGGCTATATGTAGAAAAAGGCAAGCCTTTCACACAGATTATCTATAGGTTATGGAGATAGTGGTGATAGGGTACTTACAAGGTCAAGAAGGCAGAGGCTGGCCTACCTGAGTAATTGCCCAGCAATGGGGCAGGTCTGTCTGCTGTGACCAGTGTCACAGTGGCCATGGTTGGAGAGTTTGAACTGAGTTTTGTACTTATTCCCCTTCTCGAGCTGGAACTTTTATGGGCTCTGACTCGTCCTCACAGGGGAACTCTGTGAGTTTTCAACACAGCCATCTCATAGAGGTGGCTCTTCAAAGTCACCTTGTGGGATTGCTCATGGAGAAAAACCTTTTGGAGCCACACCATAAGTGCAGACAAAGAGGCATAATGCACTGAGCATGAGGACGGGAGACTATACATACTGGAAACTCTGGATGATTGTGAGGGGTACAGGGAGGCCTTAAAAAAAATTAACCAATCCAAGTCAATGTAATGGCATCTAACTGTCCCCACAGCTCTTCTGACAAAGCCCTGCCTTACTGAGAATTTCACTTTTCTTCATTTCTCAGCTATTTGTAAGCCCTCCTCAGACAAACCAGAGTTTATTGGAGAGACTGATGCTGAAGCTGAAGCTCCAATACTTTGGCCACCTGATGCAAAGAATTGAGTCATTGGAAAAGACCCTGATGCTGGGAAAGATTGAAGGCAGGAGGAGAATGGGATGACAGAGGATGAGATGGTTGGATGGCATCACCGACTCAAAGGACATGAGTTTGAGCAAGCTCCAGGAGTTGATAATGGACAGGGAAGCCTGGTGTACTNATGCTGGGAAAGATTGAAGGCAGGAGGAGAATGGGATGACAGAGGATGAGATGGTTGGATGGCATCACCGACTCAAAGGACATGAGTTTGAGCAAGCTCCAGGAGTTGATAATGGACAGGGAAGCCTGGTGTACTGCAGTCCATGGGGTTGCAAAGAGTCAAACATGGCTTAGAGAATGAACTGACCGACTGAGAATATGCACTCCAAAGTCAATTTGAATCACACAGATTGGCACTGTGATACTAGGGCACAAGAGAGAGAGAGATCTTGCTTCAAATTCCAAATACATTACAAATTACCTTCTGTCTTTAAGTGTTGCTGGGAAGTGGGCACCATTAGGAGTTCTCATCATTACATATGATGAGAAGAGTCTATAAAATAATTTATTATTGAAGAAAAGGAATGAGGGAAGGAGGTCAGCACAAAGAGACACACAGAGAGCATGCATCAACTAATTCTCCTTTATCCCAGAGACAACATGGAGTCAGAAGGGAACTTGAAACAGGGCCTGGATAGTGTTGGGCAGATCATCCCACTGACTGTGTGAGAAGTGTGCTGAGCTTAGGAAGGTGGAGGATGCAATAGGTCCAAGTGAAGTGCTTTGGGTGTCTTGATGTCCAAACATATATGTTCCATAATACTTCTTTCTCTTAAGTTACCTACTATTATTGTGTAGACTATTTGCACAACGCCAAACACTTACTAAAATTAAAAGAACAATGAACAATTGCTTTGCTTACTTTTAACCCTGAAGATAATTCTTGTTAAGTAGCCTTGAAATCAGCCCAGGTATTTATTTGGTTGTCCTCCTCATGAGCTATTTTTTTGTCCTGATTTATTTCTGGTTTCCACTTGGTTTTGTTTGGCTTAGTTTGATGCTGGTGTTCAAGCTTACAAAGCCCGCTTCCCGGCATCCACTCTCTTTCCATGTGAAATCTGTCTTGTTGAGGCCCATCTGAGTGGCCAGTGCAGCCCTGAGTCCTGTCTTCTGGAGCTCACAGTATTTTTCTTCTCTTAGGAAAGTTAAGTGTTAACATTGTCCTGACCGCATTTGCCTTTCAGGAAGATTAATGGAGTTCAGCCTGCAGAAGATAAGCTTGTCTGGGAAGAGTAGGCAAGAGCTAAGCTGTGTCAACACGGCCTAAGGGCAGGAGAGAACCAAATTGATTACTTAGGTTATCTTCACCCTCCTCCTCCCTCCCCCATCCATTTATAATTCTAATACAATTTGATGTCTGTATAAAGGTGAAGACAGATAAAGAAGCAAGCTTATGGAACAGCTGCTTAAAGTCCTAGTCTTTATCAGATGCTAAAATGTACTAGAAATACAGCAAAATGGATAAAATTGAGTTCCTGGGGATAGCACTCCTTAAATTTGTGAAGGATCTGAGGAGAGGATGTAGGGGCAAACAGACAATATGAGACCCCCCTCAAAGGGCCTGCTTGAGCACTAATGATTATTAAAAGATTATTTCTAAGGAGGATAAATCTGTTCATGTGGTTAATTTTTCTAAAGAAAATAAAGCAAATTGTTTTGCAAGGGGAGAGGCAGAGGGAATTTGCTGGGGATTATCCTCTTCCAACCTTTCTCCAGGTAGCAATGATGCTCACCTTTAAAGGAGGGAGCTGAAGTACTCTGCTGTCAGGGATATTTGCATAGAATTGTATTCCAATGTCTCTCCTGTATGGGGGCCTTTTTTGGCTTTAAAGGAGATGGGGGAAGCTTTAAAACCTTCTATATAGTAATGGCCTCTGCAAGGCTATGAAACCAAGCAGAATGCTATGGAGTTCCTGGGTACAGAAGCCTTTCAATTCCTGGTTTCCTGATTCCAGTCTCCTTGACTTTCCCTGAGTTCCAAAGGGCATATTCAACAGATTTCCCATTGCTCATCTGGGAAGAGAAAGAATGCAAAGACAAGAGAGGGTCATCTAGGAGACAGTAGTGCTGCCTTGGGTCAGAGTCCTGGTTCCATTTCAAAGGACTCACAGAACTATGTCTTAAAGTTCTGTAAGATGTCAGCATTTTTTCAAACAAGAGAAAGACCACATGTGGATACATTAAGGACACCAGAGAAGCTCATCAAGATTACCTGAAATCAGGTTAGAAGAGACCTTTCACTCACCTTTGCATCTGCCTTGCAATGCAGGAGATCTGGGTTCAATCCCTGGGTTGGGAAGATCCCCTGGAGAAGGAAATGGCAACCCACTCTAGTATTCTTGCCTGGAGAATCCTATGGACAGAGGAGCCTGGTGGGCTACAGTCCACGGGGTGACAAAGAGTCAGACACAACTGAGCAACTTCACTTTCACTTCACTTTCACTCACTCTAATCTTTTCAGTAACCCCCCCCTCCCCTGCCACCGCCTTGAAACTAGACAGCATATTAAAAAGCAGATACAGTACTTTGCCAACTAAGGTCTGTCTAGTCAAAGCTATGGTTTTTCCAGTAGTCATGTATGGATGTAAGAGTTGGACCATAAAGAAAGCTGAGAGCCAAAAAATTGATGCTTTTGAACTGTGGTGTTGGAGAAGACTCTTGAGAGTTCCTTGGACTGCAAGGAGATCCAACCAGTCCATCCTAAAGGAAATCAGTCCTGAATATTCATTGGAAGTACTGATGCTAAAGCTCAAACTCTAATACTTTGGTCACCTGATGTGAAGAACTGACTCATTGGAAAAGACCCTGATGATGGGAAAGATTGAAGGCAGGAGAAGGGGATGACAGAGGATGAGATGGTTGGATGGCATCACCGACTCAATGGACATGAGTTTGAGTAAACTCTGGGAGTTGGTGATGGACAGGGATGCCTGGCATGCTACAGTCCATGGGGTCACAATGAGTCAGACATGACTAAGTGACTGAACTGAACTGAACCCTTGAAGCATTGCTATAAAACTCTTCATTAAATCCTCCCTCTTCAGAACACACAGTTTTAGAGGGCTGGAGTCCACTGTGTCCCCTTTTGCCTAGAAAAGTAATTAACTATTCTTTTCTGCTTTACCCAAAACTCTCTCTTTGACAGTCATTTCAGCACTGGTGCACAGAGCCTGAGCTTTTCCTATTAGTTCAGTTCAGTTCAGTCACTCAGTCGTACCTGACTGTTTGCGACCCCATGGACTGCGGCACACGAGGCCTCCCTGCCCATCACCTTGGAGTTTACTCAGACTCACCTCATTGAGTTGGTGATGCCATCCAACCATCTCATCCAGTTAGCAAGACTTCAAAATGCCTCATTCCTGGAGTTGCTCCCAGCTGCTAACAGCTATAACGTTTTGTCTCAACCTTTCCTTGGAGCTTTCTCACAAAGGTCTCTCTCTGCTTAAGTGACCTGGATATAGCTGACTTCAGGGAGATTTTTAGCTCTCTGATTTAATAAAAATGAGTAAAGCAATTTGTTCGCTGTGAGAACTTAAATAAGCCACATCTTGGCTCCATGGTCCCTTTAAAAATGCATTACCATCTCAAGCTATTCATGTTACTCCTGCAATTATCCACTCTTGCAGGACTGTCCTATGAGACTGATAATGTCATGCTATTAAAAAGATATTAGCTATTATTGTTGATAGTACTGCCACTGCTAATAATAATGACTGTAATGAGAATAATAGTGGTCATTTTGCCAGCATTATGGGAATTATCAAAATAACCACAAGACAATAAATTAGCAGTCTGAGATACATAATTTTTTTAAAACAGAAAATAATTTCAACTAATTCATACTGTGGTATTTGCGCAGGACATAAATAAAGCAGATTGAGATAGTTTCATGATATTATAGAAGACAAATTTTGTATTAGATGAACAGAGTGTAAACTCTTACATATCTCTCTCACAGCTTCTTTCTGTAGAGCTATTTATAAATGGTTGCTGTGGACAGAATGTATCCCTCTCAAATTTTGTTTGTTGAACCCTTAATCTGCAATGTGATGATGGTATTTGGAGAAGGCAAATTTGGGTGGTGGTCAGGTCATGAGAGTGAAGCACTCATGATGGGATTAGTGCCCTTTCCAGAAGAGACGCAGAGAGCGCACTTCTGTCTCTGCTTCCATGACGTGAGGATATAGGAAAAGAAGGCCATCTGCAAACCAGGAGGAGTGCCTTCACCACCATACACCGGATCTGCTGGCTCCTTGATCTCTGAATTCTCAAGCCTCCCAGAACTGAGAAATAGATGTCTGTTTTTTAAGCTGCTAAGTCTATGCTAGTTTGTTATAGCACCCCAAACTAAGGTGATGGCCGAAAGAAAGAAAGTGAAAGTGAAAGTCACTCAGTCGCATCTGACTCTTTGTGACCCCATGGACTGTAGCCTGCTAGGCACCTCTATCCATGGAATTCTCCAGGCAAGGATACTGGAGTGGGAAGCTATTCCCTTTTCTAGGGGGATCTTCCCAGCCCAGGGATTGAACCCAGGTCTCCCACATGTGGGCAGATTCTTTACCATCTGAGTCACCAGGGTTATATGACATCAAATGTCATGCAGCAAGGTATTTTCGCTGATCCTAGGGTCTATAGCAAAAATGCAGTGGGCAGAGACCCTCTCCCGAACTCCTTCCTCCTTGCTGCCTGAGATAGGTGAATTTCACTTGTGGTGTCAAGTGCTCCTTGCCAGTGGATTTGGATGATCTGCCTTTCCCTGGTGTCCACGCAGCCATGGGTGCACAAAGGAATGGGGAAGGGGCATGATTGTTGCTCCACCTCATGTGTAATGGACTGGAATTTCCCCTGCTGGGCACGTGTCACAGGACAGGAGAGTGAGACTCCTGAGAAGAAACTGGCTCCCAGGAAAGGGTGAGTCTGGACTTACGAGCTAGGTGCTGCACAATCTAGTCTAAACTGCCAGAAGAAAGTAGGGGAATCAGACACAAGGTGCCCCCTTGAACTAGAACTTTCAGATCCAACTGGCCATGTGTGTCTAGTGAACTTGGACTAGACAAGGAAATGTTATAAACACTGCCACATTTGGGGCCCAAGCAGTGGAGTGAAGAGCAGAGAGGTATTGTCTTTCTTCTTGCACAAAGGCCATGAGAGGGGCTTCCGGCTTTTCTGTTTCAGGTTCACTATCATTTTGTGCCAGGTTTCCTCATTACTTGCCACTCAGCCCTCTAGTTTCATGGTTGGGTCTTAAAGAGACCATCTGGCTCTTCTTTGCTTGTAGGAGATTGGCCAGATTAATTCTCAGTCATAGGTCATTCTCTGGGATAATAGGTCAAAGGAATCCTGGAATAAGCCTGGAATTCCAACTAGTAAGGAAGATGCGGTTTCAGAGAACATTAGTTTGCACATAAATATATGAGATGTAATTAGTCCGTGCCATTTGAAGAATTCTAGAGCACAGATGGATCAGTTCCCTGTGAAACTATAACTAAGGGTTTCCTCAGATAGACAGATGGAAAGGTAGATAATAGAGAATGGTTGTGTGTGTGTGTGTGTGTGTGTATACACATACATATGTACATAGGTACAGATACAACAATAGAGACAACCAGATGGTATATGAAACTATCCAACACTCATGTCAGTCTGAGAAGGTTCGGTCTACATTTTTACTTGTCACGTCTTGGACTTTATATATATCAAGAAGGTGTGCACCCAGATTCTTGCAGGCTAGTCCAGAGGGGAAACCTGCAAAAGAAGATGGACTGTGTGTGAGCCAACTTGGAGAAAGATGGATTCCAAACAGCAAATAGGACTCATTGTGCAAGATTGGTTGCACCTAGAATTGGCCTCCCTGCCTCCATTCCACAACTTTCTTCCTTTAAAAGGGGTATGGCAAAGTGGATTCCGTCCAAAAACAGGAGAAAACAGAGCCCCCAAGTGAAACAGGTCTCCATTCAGGGAAATGAATGCTTTTAAAAATCTTCTACATAGCCCCATTTAGAATCTCCCCCAGAAGTGAGCCAATCCTCACTCTTGCGGAAACTGCCACTATGAAGGTTTAACGTGGCACCGTAAGAAAACTCCCATTTCCAAATTGAACAGTTTATCTTGTAGGAGGAATTTTGTTTTCTTTTCATGCTGGACCTAAATTTGGCATGCTATGGAAGTTTTATTGCTAGGCATTACCTGAGACCTCAGACAAATATCCCAACTCAGAAATGGCAGCTGGGAAAAGTTGAATGAATGGGCTTTTTTTTTTTTCTTTCTTTCCTTCCCTTAACTCCACATATTTCTCAATTTCTGGCTCATAAATTCAATTAAATAAATATTTTTAAATATGGAAGACAGAATGTGAGAACTTGATAAGTAGGAAACAAATCTGTGGGCATGGCATTTGTGAACCTATGCTATATGTGTAAGGAGAAGGAGAAAGGCATTGCAATACTTTCACAGTGAAGAGGAATTAGGATTTTTCTGGAAGAGAAGAAAGATTTTGGTGTCTAAATATGTGTGTAGAGAAACCATGGGAATATAGATAGTCCTAGGAGATAACATTCTTTGTATAAGCTTGCAAGTGTGTTTGTGGGAATGTGACTATTTTTACAATCTATTTGTTGGATTAACTTCAAGGGAAGGAGGAGTAAGCAAACATGCATTGGATATTTACTTGGTATTTTCTAGTACCAGAAAAGCAGGAATGAGACTTGAGCTTATTTTGAAGATGCTCAAGACAAGGCTTCAGGAAAATGTCCCAAAGGGATATCAAGGAGAGGAAAAAAGTCTTGTGCTTTAACCTGATGCTAAACAAAGAACTAACTCAAACATTCTTCTACTCTACGTCCTCAGGCCAAACAATAAAAGAAGTTTAAACATTGTGCTATTAGAATGAGACTTGCTCGTCACAGGCATGGGTTAGCAATTCTGAGACAACCCTGTGTGAATTCTAGTGATGAACAAATAAGTAAATATGCTACAGGTAAAGGGAATCAGTGTTCTTATTTGCAGAAAAGAGAACCATAAACATGGTAAAGAAGAAAAGATAGAATGAATTCAAATTGGTTTTGGATTAAAGTTGGAACTTTAATCTAAATTCGTGGCATATATTTCATAGATAGAGAAAGAGAGAGAGATCACCAAGTTTAGAGATATGTGTGGTTGTAGATGTGTGTAGTTGTAGATGTGTGTGTGTGTGTGTGTGTGTGTGTGTGTATACATACGTCTATTTCCTAGCTCTGTTCTCTTAGGGGGTCCTAAACCAATGAGCCTCGGCAACAACGAGCACATTGGCGTCTAGATCTTAGTTTCTAAACAGTTAAAAGAAATTACAGGTCTTTGATGAAATGGTGATTCCATGACTAGAAGCAAAGTAGAAGATGAGCCAAGAATATCTTTTTGCTTCATAAAATAAGAAGGTGCTTAAAGAATAATGAAGAAATATCAAAAGGGTACAGAGTCAGCTTGTAGGAGCTTCCATTGGGAAACTCTGGGACAGTTTGGACATCAAAATAAGTTATGATACTAAAGGATTGTAGCCTCTTGAATAAAACATGAGACCACTAACTACTGAATGAACAGAAGGGAAAGCTCATTCTTGTGTTAGAAAGTCACCTAACAAATGTAGAAGGGATGAAATTAGAAAATCACCACTTGGCAACTATGGCAGGAAGAATGGGGTGAAAGTACCTAGATAATAAGCCCTTTTAAAGTCAGCAGTAGGTCCTCAACTGAATTTGGTGACTGACTCGTGAAAAGAGAAATATCTGAATTTTGTAGCATTGGTTATACAAACCTAGACAGGGATGTGTCTCACTGTTTAATAAGACTATGTTAAAAGCTTACCACTTAGGATGATGTGCTGGGTGTGGAATAGGGTCACTCCTCCTCCAGAGACAGGGACACTAGTGATTTCACCCACGTTTAGACTGGTCTCTAAAGTTGAAGACAAGCAGAAAAAGCCCTGAGGAACCTAGCCAAGGCCATCGGCTTGGAACTGTTCCACTCACGGGGAGCAAAACACACCTTTGTATCTCTTACAGAGCTTTGAGTGGTTCAGTGCATGTGAAGAGACTTAATAAGTGTCTGCTGAATGAATGAATAAATGAAAAAAAAATGAATGGGTAAACTTGGAGATGATGTTTGAAATTTGAATTTGAAATTAATCATCGAAGAAACAGAAACAAAAACATACCTGTTTCAAAGAGACTACACCCTAACTTCACTCTAGGAGAAAAATTTATTCATTTGGAGCCTGATGATATATACAAGTCCTTGCATTCCTGTTCTTCAGTTCTAACTCCCCTCATATCTATGAATGACAGAGAGAATGCTTTATGAAATACCACCTTTGTAAATGCTTCCTGAATTTGAACATCATGCTGTTTTGCACTTTGCTCCATTTGGGATTCCAATGATCCCAAGTGGATTTGCTGGGGGTCTTGGATAGCTGAGTACCCAAAGAGACAAGGCACGCACACACAGCATACACAAGCGCATGTACGCCAGTAACATAAACAGACACATAACTAGAAACAGCTGTGCAAAGCTATTTAGTAAAAGTTTGAGTAGCTGGAACCAGCAGGCTTGAGTGGAAATTAGTTCAAACTCCCCTCATGAGGCCTTCCTAAGGCTTTGCAGGAGGGTAAGAACAAGGTCTGGGAAGCAGGGAAATGGAATGGCGCATCCTGTCCTCAACGTCTCAGTCCCTGCTGACTCCCCACTTCTGCTCACCCTTGCACCAGTACATGCTTTTGTTTATGTAACATTCAGGCAGAAAGCAGGCTGGAGTGTTCTGGGGGTATTAACCGAGGAGAAATACAAATCAGATTTGACCAAAGGAAAAAGAAGCCTCTGACATCTGCATGGGAATTAAAAGGATATCATAGAGTCTTTTTACCCAGTCTCTTTCCGGCTCAGGAAAGTCAATGGATAAATGATAAAATTTATAGTGCATAGAGGGTTGAGAAGACTTGCAGGATTCAAGCCTTAATTCCTGGTATGAATGTGATGTTAATATTCCCTCCAAAACCATTGTTTCCAAAAAAAAAAATCTGGTCATCACTAAATAGCATCTTTTCAGTCTCTTCCAAGTTCTCAAGTAGGGTAATGGTGAAGACATATCTTTATTTTGAAGGTGAGAAATCTACATCATTATTATTATTTATAGTTAAAATGGTCTCTTCTGAGGGATGATATACAGTAGAATCACAGATTTTTAGGACAGAAAAGATCTTAGAAACCATATAGTCTGTCTCTTATACAGAGAAGAAAGCAGAAACATGGAAGGAGGAGGGAGTTTTCTCAATGCCTTAGGAAGATTAAGCAGAATTGGCACTGCTAAAAAAAGAATCCCAATTTCAACTCTAAAAATATTAAGTGGTACACACCACCATTAACACAACTGAATCTTTTTTCTTTCTTGTACTCTTAAGTTGTCATCTGAAATTATACAGCTTGATCGCTCATCTTAGTCATCTGGCACATCTGAGCAAAATCCAATTTCTGTTCAGCCACAAGAAGAAATACCTATTCTGTCCAGCTGTCTCAGTGTTGTTGAGATTTCCCTCTGGATTTGACCAAAAGGAAGGGATGCCAGGGGAGTTTTGAACAATGGTGACATTGTTGGGAGAATCATGCAATTCTGCAAGTGCCTGAGCTGTGACTGTGTGTTATGAGGTTTAAATGTTGAGTTTAAACATTGATTGGCTCTGCCACTTCATAGCAGAGTGAATTTGGACAAGATTCTTTACTGCCTACCTTGGAGGAGTAAATGAGATAATGTATGGAGAGTACTTGAAATATTTCCTGATGCATTAAAATAACCACCATTTACTAAAAATACAGTAATACTGTTGCCACTTATGTTTTCTGGAATAAATCTAAGTCAATACTTTGGTCACTATTAAAATGAGTTGCTTGGGGATTTGTCCTTTGCTGTCAAAGCCGTGTGAAGCAACTTGGTCTAGTCTGCTGGAGGACGAGAGACACGTGGTCCCATGGACCCCAATGCCCTGACTGGAAGCTCAGTAACTGCCAGACCATGTGAGCATGGCCATCCTAGATCATCTTGCCCCCATACGACTCTCCAGCTGATGGTAGATGCATAAGTAAGCCCAAGAAAGATGGGTGAGCTGGCCTAGACCAGAAGATCTGCTCAGCTGACCCAGAGAATTGTGAGTTTAAAAAAAAAGTTTATTGATTTAAGCCATTGAGGGTTTTTTTTTTAAAACTTAAAAAAAATCTTTATTTTTTATTGGGATATAGCCAATTAACAATGGTGTGTTAGTTTCAGGTGAACAATGAAGGGACTCAG
Source organism: Neotragus pygmaeus (assembly GCA_006410875.1). NCBI lineage: Eukaryota > Metazoa > Chordata > Mammalia > Artiodactyla > Bovidae > Neotragus > Neotragus pygmaeus. The sequence goes on from SJYV01055728.1 coordinate 3,102,399, forward strand.
CCGTACATATACATGTATCCATTCTCCCCCAAACTCCTCTCCCATCCAGGCTGTTATATAACATTGAGCAGAGTTCCATGTGCTATACAGTAGGTCCTTGTTTCTTACCCATTTTAAATATAGCAGTGTGTACATGTCCATCTCAAACTCCCTAACTATCCTGTCCCCTTGGCAACCATAATTCTATGAGTCTCTTTCTGTTTTGTAAGTAAGTTAATTTGTATAATTTCTTTCTAAATTTCACATATAAGGGACACCATACTATATTTTTCTTTCTCTTTATGACTTACTTCACTCAATATGACAACTTCCATGTCCATCCATGTTGTTGCAGTTGTAACCCATTAATGTTCGAGATGGTTTGTTATGCAGCCCAAGCTAACTGATACAGTGCCACTATATGATCATGCCTCAAATGAATGAGAGATGATAAAGCAGATGCTGTGGTTTTGCAAGGAGTTATCCCCATTTACTTCCTTGGCACCTCCTTTTCTGGTGAAGAGTGCAATATGTGACCCCAGAGTGGAGACTGCTGGCTGGGTGTGGTGGGGGACCAGGATATGACCTGGCCTCATTAACACCATGCTCTACCCAGCTGAGCCAATTGAGCTGTCTCTGTCCTCCTGGAAACTTTCACCACCCACTGACTCCCAGACTAGAGCGCCCCACCCATAAGTCTTCCTTGAGAAACAAAAATGCATGTGAGCACGTAGTGGAAATGCCAGGCAATGCTGCTTGGCAGATGTGTGCTTGCCAGCACTCCATGTTGGGGTTTCATGAGGGCAGAAATGCCACACTGGAGTCACAGGTGTCAGAAAGTCCTCGCTCCTGGCTACAACAGTATCCCATGAGGCCCTCTCTAGAAAGAGAGCTCCATTTACTCCAGAAAATCATTTTTACCTCACAGTCCTCTCCAGGGAAAGGTTCTTACTCATGTTATAATTTTTAAAATTTATTTATTTTCAATTGAAGGGTAATTGCTTTCCAGTATTGTGTTGGTTTCTGTCATACATCGACATGAATCATCCATAGAGATACATATTTCTCCTTCTTCTTGAACCTCCCTCCCACCCCTTTCTATCCCTTTAGGTTGTTATAGAGCCCTGGTTTGAGTTCCCTGAGTCATACAGCAAATTCCCATTGGCTATCTATTATACATATGGCGGTGCATGTATTTCCATCGCTGCTCTTTTGATGTAATAATTTGAATCTCTTTACTTTAATTCCAAGCCATAACAGGTACCAATTTTACTAGCATTTAATATTTTATAGAAAAATATCTGTTTATTTGAACATGTCGATCAAACCCTCTAATCTTTTTACCAGTATGTCAAGGTAGTGTTAGTTGCTCAGTCATGTCCACCTCTTTGCGACCCCATGGACTGTAGCCTGCCAGGCTCCTCTGTCCACAAAAATTTCCAGGCAAGAATACTGGAACGGATTGCTATTTCCTTCTCCAGGGAATCATCCCAATCCGGGGATCGAACTCTGCTCTCCTGCACTGCAGGCAGATTCTTTACCCTCTGAGTCACCAGGGAAGACCATGACAAGGTAAAGACAGAACCAGCAATCACGTTCTCAGAGGTGTCAGCTTGTCATGGTTTTATTCACTGTTGCCTATTCCAGTTACTTCTACCTTTGTTTCTCACAGGATCTTTAGCTCTTGGGCTCCTAAAGGAGATGGGATATACCAAAGAGTAAGTTTTGCAACTGTTCCAGGACCCACCTTCTCTGTCCTCGTGTGCCGATGCATCACTACACTTGTCTTCAGTTCCTCAATCTGTGACACTCTGGCTGCCATTTGATGAGCTTGCCAGCTGCCACAGTTTTCCTCCTAGTTTTGGTCTCTGTTCATCCATCCATCTGAGTTTAGCATTGCGCCTTGAGTAGTTGATAAACCCCTGCTCTAGTATTTAATCTAGTCTCTTGATTGAATTTCCACCATGAGAGGTCTCTGCTTTAACTCAGAGGCCAGAACATTTTTTTTTTTTCTATTAAGGGCCAGATAATAAACATTTCAGGCTTCTCATGCCATTTATGGTCTCTGTCACATATTATTCTCTTTTTTTGACCATTTAAAAATGTAAAAACCATGCTTTGCTTGAGGACTATACATAAACAGGTGTGAGTTGAGTTTGACCTTTGAGCAATAGCTTGTCAATTCATCCTTTTAATCGAAGAATTCTATTTTTAGATAGATACACAAGCATCCCTGGAAATCATAAATGAGTAACTAAAAACTCAGTGTGAATTTGATCATTCTTCTTTTGAATTCCATCTGGATGGAACCATGTCTTGAATAAGGAAGGAGGGAGTTGGGGCTACTTCAGGCCAATCTGGCTGTACAGTGAAGAGGAAGAATGGAAATCCTGGGAGGCTCGGGCAAATAGATAAAAGAAAGGGTGCTGAGTCAAAGTGTTCTACCTTGTGTTAATATATTGGGATGACACTCTACGTAAAAACTGGTAAGGCATGGGTATTGGCCCAAAGGAAAGGACATCAGGCAGTCTTTATCAACGATTAGAGGTTCCTCTCAGACCAGGCATGAATGCTTTACCTGCTGGATCTTGCAGAGCTTCAGACTCAAATCGGGGATAGGGCTGGGAGGTGAGAAGGAGTGTGCATTATGAGGTCTCCTCTGCAAGGAGAAAACTGTCTGGCTCCCAACTCATTATGACTACAATTCTTGCATTATTGGCCATGAGAGAAATAATACAGAAATGGGAAGGGCATCATGGAATCTCAGGATCTGAAAGGAACTCACCAGTGCAGTCCCTTCATGATACAAATAAGGATACTGAGTCCAAGGAGGGGAAGCACAATAGGGAAAAGATGCTGAAGAGAGAAACAGTAGGGAGAAAGCAGGTAGGCAGAAGACAGGTATGAGAAGGCGAGATGAGAAAGTTGTCGTTTGTGATTTATGGTCACCCAAGAATGGGGAAGTAAAACCAGAAAAAGCAAAGTTATCCGCTGCTTGATTTCTAGCACTGCTGAGAAGTAATTGTTTTAGAAAAATCATATATTCTGTGACATTCCCAAGTCACACAGCAGAACGGTTCTGACTCCAGGTCTCTTGTAAGATTAATAATTTCTTTCAAGGAGGGGAAACAATCCCTGTTGGGTAGGTGCAACTGTTTTAGACCAGTAGGTGACTTGTTTCAGTGAAATTCAGAGGCTTTTACTGAAGGGAGATGCTGGATTCCAAGTGAAGGCAGGCATAGTGCAGAGCACTCCTGATAAAAATGTCTGGCTAAGGTTTTGCCACAACCAACTGTATGATCTTTCACACATCATTCCTGTCCCTATAAAATAAAGTCTTGACCAAATGATGACTATGATGCCATCCAGCCCTGACATCCTGAGATTATGATGGTAAGTAGAGATCATTCTCCCTCAGTTGGTGAATGGATGTGAGCTCACAGAGAGGAGTTCACAGAAGACTTCAGGTGAAGTTATCTTGCTACGGTACGCCAGAACATAGAATAGTCTCACCTTCCCTGAGGTTGCAGTGAGTGACCAGAGTGAACCAGTGGATCTTCTCAACCCAGGAATCGAACTGGGGTCTCCTGCATTGCAGGTGGATTCTTTACCAAAGGGGCTATAAGGTAAAATTATAGCTTTGGACTTTTGTCAACAAAGTGATGTCTCTGCATTTTAATAAGCTGTCTAGGTTTGTCATAGCTTTCCTTCCCAGGGGCAAGTGACTTTTAATTTCATGGCTACTGTCACTGTTGGTAGTGATTTTGGAGCACTCCCATCTGCTGCTTTTAGAAATATACACTGGCACCACTTCCTTGAAGAACAATGGGCAATATCTATCAAAAGTATAAGCATGTATCCTTCTGATCCAGTGATTTATCACTCAGGAATTTATCTGGCAGCATGCCAACATACATACCATGCTACTCATTGTTGTATTACTTGTAATAGCAAACAACTGAAGATGACTTAAATGTTTCTTAATAAGTGACTATTTAGCCAAATGACTGTTCAATAGCATCCTCTGCAGCTATAAATTAAATGAGAAATGTTTTAATGGGGATTTATAAAATGGATTATTAAATAATGTAAAATGCAAAGTAAAGAAGTGCTCAGAAAAATCTACTGTAATGGAATGATATCAGAGAGACACAGGAACCAACTGAAAGAGCTCTCAGTAGCTAAAACTGAAACAATATGTTTAACAAAGTAATATAGTATCAGATTATGTCTCTGCCTGAATTGTGTCCCCTCCAAACTCATATGGTATTGACCTAACCCCTAATATAACTTTGGAAATAGGGTCTTCAGGGAGTGACTATGGTTAATGAGGTCATAAGAGTCAGGCCTTGATCTAATAGGATTAGCGTCCTTATAAGAAAAGACATGAGATAGTTCACTCTCTCTCTGTCATGAGGGCCCAGTGAGAAATTAGATGTCTACTAGCCAATAAACTGTGGAAAATTCTGAAAGAGATGGGAATACCAGACCACCTGACCTGCCTCTTGAGAAACCTATATGCAGGTCAGGAAGCAACAGTTAGAACTGGACATGGAACAGCAGACTGGTTCCAAATAGGAAAAGGAGTACGTCAAGGCTGTATATTGTCACCCTGCTTATTTAACTTCTATGCAGAGTACATCATGAGAAACGCTGGGCTGGAAGAAGCACAAGCTGGAATCAACATTGCCAGGAGAAATCTCAATAACCTCAGATAGGCAGATGACACCACCCTTATGGCAGAAAGTGAAGAGGAACTAAAAAGCCTCTTGATGAAAGTGAAAGAGGAGAGTGAAAAAGTTGGCCTAAAGCTCAACATTCAGAAAACGAAGATCATAGCACCTGATCCCATCACTTCATGGGAAATAGATGGGGAAACAGTGGAAACGGTGTCAGACTTTATTTTGGGGGGCTCCCAAATCACTGCAGATGGTGACTGCAGCCATGAAATCAAAAGACGCTTACTCCTTGAAAGGAAAGTTTTGAGCAACCTAGACAACATATTCAAAAGCAGAGACGTTACTTTGCCGACTAAGATCCATCTAGTCTAGTCAAGGCTATGGTTTTTCCTGTGGTCATGTATGGATGTGAGAGTTGGACTGTGAGGAAGGCTGAGTGCCAAAGAATTGATGCTTTTGAACTGTGGTGTTGAAGAAGACTCTTGAGAGTCCCTTGGACTGCAAGGAGATCCAACCAGTCCATCCTAAAGGAGATCAGTCCTGGGTGTTCATTGGAAGGACTGATGCTGAAGTTGAAACTCCAATACTTTGGCCACCTCATGAGAAGAGTTGACTCATTGGAAAAGACTGATGCTGGGAGGGATTAGGGGCAGGAGGAGAAGGGGATGACAAAGGATGAGATGGCTGAATGACATCACTGACTCTATGTGCATGAGTTTGAGTGAACTCTGGGAGTTGATGATGGACAGGGAGGCCTGGGGTGCTGTGATTTATGGGGTCGCAAAGAGTCGGACACAATTGAGTGACTGCACTGAACTGAACTGAACCAAGAAGTGACCTCTCAACAGAAACCAAATCAACCAAGTTTGATCTTAAACTTCCAGCCTTCAAAGCTGTGGAAAAAAAAATTCTGTTGTTTAAGCTATCCAGTTTATGGTATTTTATTATGGCAGCCTACAAATTATAACACAACATATAATATAAATATCCATGGGTTCATACTGCTATAAATAAATGACTGAATAAATAAGTTGAGAGAAAGTGACACATCTCCTGTGCAAAAGAATTCCAAATAATTTATGCAGATACGTTGCCTTCCGAAACCCTAAAATTTATATGGAACCACAAAAGACTCCTATTGCTAACATGATCTTGGGAAAAAAAGAACAAAACTGAAGGTATCATGCTTCCTGACTTCAGAAATCAAAATAGCCTGATACTGGCCCAAAACAGACACACAGACCGATGGAATAGAGTAGAGAACCCAGAAGTAAACCGACACACTTAAAACTAATTATTCTACAACAAAGGAGGCAAGAATATGTTGTTGTTGTTGTTCAGTCACCCAGATGTCTGACTCTTTGTGACCCCATGGACTGCAGCACTCCAGGCCTCCCTGTCACTCACCATCTCCCAAAGTTTGCTGAAGTTCATGTCCATCGCAGCGGTGATGCCACCCAGACATCTCATCCTCTGACATCTTCTTCTCCTTCTGTCATCAATCTTACCCAGCATCAAGGACTTTTTCAATGAGTCGACTGTTCACATTAGATGACCATAATACTGGAGCTTCAGCTTCAGCATCAGTCCTTCCAATGAGTATTCAGGGTTGATTTCCCTTAAGATTGATTTGATATCCTTGCTGTCCAGGGGACTTTCAGGAGTCTTCTCCAGCACCACAGTTAGAAGGCATCAACTCTTTGGCACTTTACCTTCTTAACAGACCAGCTTTTACAACCGTATATGACCACTGGAAAGACCATAGCCTTGACTATATGGACCTTTGTGGCAAAGTAATGTCTCTGCTGTTCAGCACACTGTCTAGGTTTGTCATAGCTTTCCTGCCAAGAAGCAATCATCTTCTGATTTCATGGCTGCAGTCACAGTCTGCAGTGATTTTCAAGCCCCCCAAAAAGAAATGTCACTACTTCCACCTTTTCCCCCTTCTGTTTGCCATGAAGAAATGGGGCTGGATGCCATGATCTCAGTTTTTTTAATATTCAGTTTTAAGTTGGCTCTTTCACTCTCCTCTACCTCATCAAGAGATTCTTTAGTTCCTCTTCCCTTTCTTCCATTAGAGTGGTATCATCTGCATATCTGAAGTCGATGTTTCTCCCACCTGTCTTGAATCCAGCTTTCTCATGATGTGCTCAGTGTATAGGTTAAACAAAAAGGAACAGCAGACAGTCCTGTTGTACTCTTTTCTCAAGCTTCAACTGATCAGTTGTTCCATACGGGGTGCTAATTATTGCTTCTTGACCTGCATACAGGTTTCTTAGGAGACAGGTAAGATGGTCTGCTATTCTCATCTCTTTAAGAGCTTTCCACAGTTTGTTATGATCCACACAATTAAAGGCTTTAGTGTTGTCAGTGAAACACAGGTAGTTTTTCTGGAATTTCCCTGCTTTCTCTATGATCCAGTGAATGTTGGCAATTTGATCTCTGGTTCCTCTTCCTTTTCTCAACCCAGCTTGGACATCTGGAAGTTATTGGTTTGCATAATGCTGAAGCCTAGCAAGCAAGATTTTTTAAAGTATGACCTTACTAGCATGGGAGATGAGTGCAATTGCCTGATGGTTAGAATGTTCTTTCATACTACCCTTCTTGGGAATTGGCAAGAATATACAATGGAGAAAATACAGCCTCTTCAACAAGCGATGCTGGGAAAACTGGACAGCTACAAGGAAACAATGACAATAGAACATTCTCTAATATCATAAAACTATATATAAAAATAAAACCAAAATGGATTAAAGACTTAAATGTAAGACTGGAAACCATGAAACTCCTTGAAGAAAACATAGGCACAATACTCTTTGATATAAATTGAGGCAATATTTTCTTTGATCAGTTGCTGAAGGCAAAAGAAAGAAAAGCAAACATAAAGAAACGGGGATTAAACTTTTAAAAAGCTAAGAAACTATCAACAGTCCAAAAAGACAGCCTATACAAAGGAAGAAAACATTTGTGAATAGTGCGATGGAAGAGGAGTGAATATCCAAAATATAGAAAGAGCTCATGCAACTCAATGTCAAAAAAATAAAATAAAACCCAAACAACACAATCAGAGACCGGGCCACACCTGTTTTGAAGCTTCCTCATACTCCTGACCCCAAGAAGTGACACTACAAGAGTGCCAAATGGAAACAGGGATTTGGGTGTAGGTAAAGAAAACACCCCAAATCTTGCCCAGCCCTTAACCTAGAGCTCTGAGACGCACTGAGAAAGTTTCATGAGCCTCTTTTGTTTGTTATTTTAGACATGCATGAATATTTTTATTCTTTATACATAATATTCCTTTCGTTGAATGAGTTTTCTGACATTTTCTGACCAACATTGGAAAATCAAGTTCAAGTAGAACTTTCAGACTCTTCAGAGGACCTCGCAACAACACTGTGGCTTGTAGTGAACTGGCCCGCAGCCCTAGTCCCTGGTCACCCAATTACTACCTTTCTGTTTTCTGCTCAGGCACCTTTCCAGTAGACACCCAAGTTCACAGTTCCAAGCTCTTCCTGCTCCTAGAAGTAGCTTCCCTTTGGCTAACCACTGAGTTAGAGGTATGCTATTCCTTTGGGAGGGGAATCCTGGGGTCCTGTGCCCCTAGAACTTGGTCTAGAAGGTGGAACAACAGCTCTGGGTGGGCATGATTCCATGATCTTGGAGATTCTTCATCAAAGTCTGGGGAGAGGTGCAACCAGAGGAGGGCTTAGAGTGGTGCCTCTAAAGTATGGGGCTCAGAACAGCACTTCTCTTGTCTGCTGTTATAAGCTAAATTGTTTGCCTCCCAGATCCATTCTAAATTGGCTGAAGCTCTCATCCCCAACATGATTGTATTTGATATAGGTCCTTCAAGTAGGTAATTAAGGTTAAATGAGGTCTTTAGGTGGGACTCTGACCTTATAGGACTAGTGTCCTTATAAGAAAAGCAAGAGACACCAAATTTTTACCAAATTTCCCTTTTGTGTGTGTGTATGTCATTAACTCTGGAGAAGGCAATGGCAATCCACTCCAGTTCTCTTGCCTAGAAAGTCCTATGGACAAAGGAGCCTGGTAGGCTGCAGTCCATGGAGTCGCAAAGAGTTGACACAACTGAGTGACTTCACTTTCACTTTTCACTTTCATGTATTGGAGAAGGAAATGGCAACCCACTCCAGTGTTCTTGCCTGGAGAATCCCAGAGATGGGGGAGCCTGGTGGGCTGCCGTCTATGGGGTCGCACAGAGTCAGACACGACTGAAGCCACTTAGCAGCAGCAGCAGCATGTCATTAACTCTGTGTGTCTGTCTGTCAGTCCATCTCTGCATGTTTACAGAAGAAAGGCCATGTGAGTATACAGTGAAAAATGTGGCCATCTACAAGTCAAGAAGAGAGTTTTCACCAGAACTCAACTCTGCTGGCATCTTTATCCTGTACTTCCCATCTCCAGAGCTATAAAAAAATACAATTTTGTTGTTTAAGTCACCCTGAATATACTCATTCACCTGGGAATGAGCACAGTCCTGTGCATTCAGTCTTAGACATGCCCTTCCAAGTGGCATGAAGAGGGAGGCTTAGATTAAGTTAGGGAGGTAGGAGGTAGAAGAAGGAAGGCTGATGGATCCAGAGTCCAAAGCATTCCTGGGAAGATTGGGTCCCATGGGGCACTGTTCCTCCATTATATTCATTTAGCAAATACGTGTTGAATTCCCACTTGTGCCATGGTTGTGCTAGGCAGTGGAACAAGACAAAAAAGGTCACTGCTGTCAATGGACCTACTTCCAGTGGGGTCACTGGGTAGTGTTGTCAGAATGGCCCCTTAAATCATAAAGAAATGGATAAGCAGCACCCTTTTAGAAAAGCTTGCTGGCCCAAGGATCTCTCAATCTCACTCTCCATATGTTCCTCATCTCAGTGGGTGACCCAAGAAGAGGAGGGTCCCTTTGTTGCCTTGGTGAGCATCTATCCCCTGACACCTCTGGCAACTGGGGGAGGAGGGGTGTAATAAACGCTTCCAGCATCAGAGCTCAGCTGGGCCCCAGATGTGGCTCTGGGGAGCTGGGCTCTGGGGAGCTGGCTTGGATCAGGAGGTCAATGAGGGGTGAGCTCAAGCAGGCTCTCTGAATCCTGGATGCCTGTACAGAATGGTCAGACTGCAGAGTTTCATCCCCTGCTTCTCAGAAAGTCACTAGACTAGAAATTTCCCAGCTACTTAATCTACCTGCAATTAGCTAAATATTTACCACCCTAAGGAGAGTGTCTTAACACTTTCTTGTTTTTTCCTTTCCTTTTCCCCCACTTGCTGTGTACCCCCTCTCCAAGCAGACCTCGGTTCTAACTTCTCAGGCTCAGCTCAGCATTCCACAAATGGCATTACTCAGAGTTCAGATTTCAGGTAATATGTGATTCTCCAGGCCTGGAAATAAAGCCAATCTGATTAGCATTAATCACCTAAATTTTAAAAGAAGTGAGGGGGCGCTAATTTTCTCAAGAAGAAATTTTCTTTGTTTCTCCCATCTCATCTCTTCATTGTCAGCTCTTTTCAAAGCTACTAAAGCATAGATTGCCTCCATACTGGAGCGTGTCTGGGGGCTTTAGAAATTAGGGGGAAAAGAGCCTAAAACTCTCAATGGCAACTTCCTAGTAAAAAAATGAAAGAATCCCATGTTCATCTCATACCTTGACCATGAGACTAACTTTCAAAAGGCTCTGGATATTACTTTGAACTTCTCTTGTTGTTTCTGGAAATTTTAAGCAAGAAACGTTCCAAATTAAAATGATCTGGAAAAAAAAGAACAACTTCAATATACTAAAACATGGGCCAAATCTCAAATTTTTGCAGACAGTTTTAGCTCTGGAGGGGTGAGCAGTAACCTCTGGTTCTGAACGGTATGGTCAGTCACTCATGTTTTGTTTTGTTTTTTTTTTTTGCCAACAGCATGTGGGATGCTAGTTCCACACTAGGGATCGAACCCCTGTGGCTCCTGCAGTGGAAGCAAAGTCCTAATGGCTGGACCAGCAGGGAAGTCCCAGTTGTGCTTGTTTTTATTGTCTGTCTGTCTTCCTCAATTCTTGGGGTTTGTTATGTTAGAGGCACCTTTAACCACTAAGAACATCAGTGTGGAGGGATTGCTTTGGAAATGGGAGAGATTTCCTAGACAGAAAAGACCTCTTCTGCTTTGCACAGGAGACTTTCACACATCTGTGTCTATCACCGATTCCCCCATTTAGGCCCACTCCTGGGGACCTGCAAAGTCTGCCTCTCACATATTCTTGGATACTCAAGCTTTCAGCCTTGACTCCTCAGTGGCTCTCATCCAAAAACCCCACCTGAAAACTTTATTCCCATCCAGTCCCCAGATCTAAAATTAGTGCCCTTCCCAAGTGTTCATCAGCCTGGTCTCCCAGGCTCTTTGCTCCTTCATTCAATGGGTTGTGTTCCTGGCTAACAATGCAAGAACAAGGCAGAAGAAGTGGTCACACCAATCAGGCTTCTGTGCTTCTCCAGACCCCCAAGAATCCCATGGCCTGGCAAAGGTGTCCAGTGACCAGGAGATATTATTACCATAATATTGTTGTATCCTGATTAGGTAAGGGATCCTGGTCCTGTGCCCCCTTTCTAGCCCTTAACAACTCCTGAGATTTTGCCTCCTCCACAGAGACTCACAGAAGAACCAAGAGGAAAATGAGTGTGGGACTTGCATTATTTAAATAGCTCATCCTCAAAATACATGGCATGTATTGTTGTGGGTTATCTACTCTATCAGTGGAACTGGATGTGTGTTATAGGTACCAGCTAAGTAGGAAATATAGACAGAAAATAGAAAAGTTCATTTCTAATTTTGCAAATGAAATATCTAAGTGGAAAAAACTATTTTTATTTCAACAAAGCTGGTAATTCTTATCTTTTTATATTTGGTGTTTATTTTGAACATTCCATTAGTTTATTTTTCATACCTACAGTTTATTAGTGTCTTACTCTGCCCCTAAATATTGTGGAAACAGCATAGGGGTCAGAAGTCACTGCACAGGAGATTCTAGAACTTAGATGTCCTAATTGGTTTAATGACCTTGGTCAAACTATGTAACTTCTCTGGGCCTTAGGTTTTTTCATGAGGCAAACAAAAATTGATCTCAATGTTTAAAATCCTTCTTAGCTTTAAAAGCCCCTGGTGCTATAACTTGACAGTAATTTATGTTCCTATACACAAACCAGCTGAGGTTTAAAAGTTATAATCAACTGATTACTTCCATGATGGCAGTAACCCTTGGAAGCCATAGTTGCTTATAGATAACGCTTTGGCATGAACTTTTAATGGCTGCTCCTCGGGGACATGGCACATGACTCTGTGTGTTGAAGCGGAATGGAAAATGCACTCTCCATGAGACAAAGGACTCTTTAGGGTCTGGATGCTCAATGCAAACTGAAAACAGAAGACACTGCCACGTTTCAGTGAAAGATCCTGATGGAAAACAGATGCTGGGCCCACAGTTGCACAATTCCTGGTGATGCCCAGCTCTGGCTCAGCTCACAGCTCTGCTCTGTCAGTAATTGAGAAAATGGAAAGACCTTGCCGGGCCTCATTTCCAGATCCAGTACTACCCATGCCCCAGGGGAACCCTGATTAGAACCTGCCTGGGTAGTGACCTCTTGGGGAATGTAGTAAATCCTACTCAGTTGATAATCTTTAAGGAGCCTTCAGGCTTTGGTGCCTTGTGACTCAAAACCCAGGGTCTTAGGGATTGGAGGCTGATGTTCAGGGAATTAACCACAGCCCTAAAATGCAACCCCCAATGTCTCTCAGCCAGCAGCTCTGCCTGGGCTGAGAAAGACGGGCCATCCAAAGTCGATTCGGGCAACAGCAAAAGAAAAGTAACTTCACAGTACTGACATTTTATCTGTGGTGGTGGTGGT
>SJYV01055728.1:3116714-3134449 GCA_006410875.1 Neotragus pygmaeus
GAAGGCTTTCTTATCTCTGCTTGTTATTCTTTGGAACTCTGCATTCAGATGCTTATATCTTTCCTTTTCTCCTTTGCTTTTCACTTCTCTTCTTTTCACAGTTGTTTGTAAGCCATATGATACTTCTGCAGAGATAATCCAAGAAGGCTTCTTAGAGGAAGTGGGAGCCTGGGAGTGTTTTAAAGAAGAGGGGGAAAGGCAGCTTGGCAAATTTGAGATTAAAGAGGAGGCTCTCCACAGGCAAAACCAAGCTGATTAGCTGCCTGAATGCTAGAGGTTGTGAACTCTGTGTACCCTCTCAGTGGGTGGTCTGTGCTATTGTGCAAATTACCTATGGACCCCCAGAAAATTGTGGTCTCTGCTGCCCAGGTTGGGGCACTGCTACTGCTGCCTTTAGCCTGGGCAAGGCAGCCAAAGCTTGACAAGGAGTCGAGGCAGAAGTGAAGGGGGAAAAGTGGTGGGCTTGGAGACAGGGGCCGGCAGGTCAGGCCAGGCACACAAGTTGTCCTGAAGCCTCGACTGTCCACCCATTGGCCTTTCTTCATCTTGCTCTACCCTCACAGGGCCCTGCAGTACAAGCCCTTTTCCCGCCAGATGTTTTGAATCTCCTTCCCTGTCTTAATTGAAGGCAGCTTTTCTTTATGCTGAGCGGGAAGAGGAGAAATACGCCCCATAGCCCTTTCCCCCCTTTCCTCTCCTCTCCTTCCTCTCGGGTGGAGAAGTTCTTCATTTCCAAGCAAAAGGTGGGGTTAGATGGTTCGCCCAGCCCTTTCCCAGCAGAAATCAGGCCTCCCAAGGAAGTGAGCCCCTTTTCCCGGTAGGAGGCAGGTGGTCCTCACCACAATTCCCCCCACCCCTCTTCCCTACAGGCACTCACCTCAGTAAGATAGCAGCAAACCCCATCCACCTAGCAAAGTACTTTCCAGAAGTCAGTGTGAGAAAAAAGCCTCTTTGCCCCAGATCAGATGTTTATCTCTAGAGAGAACTATAGCCAGTTAGAAAAATTACTCTTTTCTCTCCAAGTAGCCCTAGGACCCACGAGCTTAGAAATAACCATAGTTCAACACCAACTATTCCTGAAGGTGAAATCTTCTCAAAATTTATCAGTGGGCCTGTATGGTCATCTGCCAGCCCTGTTGCTTTCGTCAATCAGGTTTGATATGGTGTGATTCTGGGAATCATAAGGCAAAGAGGAAGGATCCATATAGAGCATTGTAGAGTAGCATCCTTTCCTTTAATCAGTAATCTACATTTTTCAGACCACCCAAGCCTGAAGATAAAAATAAGATCCCAAAAGTAAACATAGAACGTCTCCAGGAAACTACACTTATGTTCTGTAAAAGTTTCAGCTCCCTCTCAGATTTTTTCCTGGGTCTCTATCTTGGTATCTCATCAGTAGCCTCAGAGTAGAGGATATTGGAGCTCTGAAAGCCAGTCCTCTGGGCCACTATGTGATATCTGGTGCTTTCACCTGTTTCCATCCTGGATCATGTAGGGTAACGACTCCCATTGCTTCTGAAACTCTGTCACTGATGTCTGCTGAAGACATTCAGATCCTGCCAGGGCCTAACATCAAGGTCATTGATGTCTACGGCAGGGCAACCTCACAAGTTACTACTGAAGATACTGGCATCAATTCTGCAGATGCCCTGCATGCTAGTATCCCAGCCCTTTTGTTTTTACTTTCCTCTTTTACTGGTTCTAAAGAAAAATCAGTTACTAGTATCAAGGAAACGGAATCTTCCTTTTTTCTCTGGAATCACTAGGCTATGTCTTGGAAGCAAACACATGTTCTCTAACATGAATCTCATTCTATGGTTTCTGGAATAAATAAATACTTGGAAGGTTCACCGCTATCGGTCTCCCACATGTCACATATTCTGAATCATAGTACCTGGGTTGTTTCAATTCAAGCTGAGACAGATTTGGAATTACTATGACTTTGGTAGCTAAGAGTTTGGGTTTGAATCCAGGCTCTACCACTGACTACCTTGGAGCCTTATTTTCCTCATCTATGACATACAGATGATATGTTAGGTTAACCCTTGTTGGGCTACATTAAAGACAATGCATACAACTTATGTAATCTAGTGCTGAGAATGTGGTCAATAAACATTGGCTATTATAATTATTGTTATTATTATTTTTTCTTAAGGAAGAAGGAGACAAGGTCGAGGTATGTGAGGTCACTTGTCCAAGATTACACAGCCAGTATGGCCAAGGCCAGACTGGCACTTGACTCACGGTTCAGTCTTCTTGAATAATATCATCTTACTATCACCCACAGTTGAGTGTCTAAATGAACTGCATTTGCTTGGCTGTATTTCCTCTATTTCATGTCACAGATGAGCCCGTGCAGAGAGGACTCAGTACAGAGAGCCAAGGGAAGGAGGTAGGGAAGGAGACAGAGAGACCAGACTACAAATACTGGTGAAGCAGAGGAAATAGTCCATTAGTCATGCGCTTATGTCCAATGTCTTCAGCTCCTTGTTTTATGGAGGAAGTTAGAAGACAAAGCAGCCCCAGAGGAAGAACATGAAGCTTGGAGGCTAGTCAAGCTGTGTTCAGATCCAGACATACGGACCAGCTGTTAGTTGGGGTCTCTTACTAGTGCATTGACCAGCATTTACAAAAGAGCAAGGAGGAAGCTTTCATAATTGATCCCTTACTTAAAGGGGTCACATTTGAGACCTACGAAGAGAAAAGGACTTTGTCGGTGTGACACATTCAGATCTGGGCTGGAACTAGCACTCAGTCTCATCTTGATTCAACGTGGTCCAAATTTATGCTTCCCCAAAGGCTCCAGAGTCGAGCGTTGAGAAGGGACACATGTTCCAAAGTGTCAGCCTCATGTAGGGTGCTCTGCCTGATTGACACAGGTTATCAGGCTGCAAACCAGACACAGGCGGCCATGGTAAGCCAAGAAGCACTCCCTCTTCTAGTCTTCTTGCTGTTGAATCTCAAGTGTCAATGCCTTGATATAAAGAATGTTCTTCAAAAGGCTAGCCTTATCTTTTTTTTTTTTAATTTAAATATTAAAAAGAAATTTTACAGTGTTGTGCTGGTTTCTGTCAAACAACAATGCAAATCAGCCATAATTATGCATACAGCCCCTCCTTCCCTAGACTCCCTCTCCTCCTTGCGTCCCATCCCTTCAGTCAGCAAGAGGGCCAGGCTGGACTCCCTGTGTACACAGCAGCTTCTCCCCAGCTGCCCATCTTACACTTGATAGTGTGAATATGTCGATGCTACTTTCTTCATTCATCCCACTCTCTCCCTCCCCCACTTGTGTCCACAAGTCCATTCCCTACCTCTGCATCTCGATTCATTCCTTGCAAATAGGTTCATCAATATCGGTTTTTAAAAGATTCCATGTATGCATGTGTTAATATATTGTATTTTTCTCTTTTTGACTTACATCACCCTGTATAATAGGCTCTAGGTTCATCCACCTCACTAGAACTGACTCATATGTGTTCCTTTTTTGTGGCTGAGTAATATCCCATTGCATATATACATAACACATCTTCTTTATTGATTCATCTGTTGATGGGCATTTAGGTTGCTTCCATGTCCTGGCTATTAAATATGCTCCTATGAACAGTGGGGTACTTTTTTGCATATTTTTCTATTATGGTTTTCTCAGGATATATGCCCAATTATAGGGTTGCTGGGTCATATGATAGATTTATTCCTAGTTTTTAAAGGAATCTCCATACTGTTCTCCATAATGGCTGTATCACCAACAGTGTAGGAAATTTCTTTGTTTTCCGTATCCTCTCCTGCATTCATTGTTTGTAGATTTTTTGATGATACCATTCTGACTAGCGTGAGGTGATACCTCGTCGTAGTTTTGGTTTGAATTCTCTAATAATTTAATGTGATGCTAAGCATCTTTTCATGTGTTTATTTGCCATCTGTATGTCTTCTTTGGAAAAATGTCTGTTGAGGTCTTTGGCCTCTTTATTTTATTTTATTTTTTGATTGGGCTGTTTGTTTCCCTAATATTGAGCTTATGAGCTGCTTATATAATCTGGAGATTAAGCCTCTGTCATTTGTTTCATTTGCAATTATTTCTCCCATTCTGAGGGCTGTATTTAATCTTGTTTATTGTTTCCTTTGCTGTGCAAAAGCTTTTAAGTTTAATTAGGTCCCATTTGTTTACTTTTGTTTTTATTTCCATTACACTAGGAGGTGGGTCATAGAGGATCTTGCTGTGATGTATGTCAGAGTGTTCTGCCTACGTTTTCCTCTAAGAGCTTTATAGTTTCTGACCATACTTTTAAGTCTTTAATCCATTTTGAGTTTATCTTTGTGTATGGTGTCAGGAAGTGTTCTAATTTCATTCTTTTGCATTGTAGCTGCGCGGTTTTCCCAGTACCACTTATTGAAGAGGCTGTCTTTTCTCCATTATATATTCTTGCCTCCTTTGTCAAAGACAGGGTGCCCATGGATATGTGAGTTTATCTCTGGGCTTTCTATCTTGTTCTAGTGGTCTGTATTTCTGTTTTTGTGCCAGCAGCAAGCTGTCTGGATGACTGTAGCTTTGTAATATTTGAAGTCAGTAAGGTTGATTCCTCCAGCTCCATTTTTCTTTCTCAAGATTGCTTTGGCTATTCAGGATCTTTCATGTTTCCATACAAATTGTGTTCTAGTTCTATGAAAAATTTCATTGGTAGTTTGGTAGGGATTGCGTTGAATCAGTAGATTGCTTTGCATAGTATAGTTGTTTTCACAATGTTGATTCTCCCAGTCCAAGAACATGGTATATCTCTCCATCTGTTTGTGTCATCTTTGATTTCTTTCATCAGTGTCTTACATAGGTCTTTTGAGTAGCTGCTTTCACAATGGTGAGTTTGGAGAGGCAGGTTCATGCTCTCTACTGGTTATCTATCACTGTTTAACAAATCACTCCAAAATTTAGTGGCTTAAAGCAAGCAGTTTTTAATCTGAATTTCTGTGTGTCAGGAATTTGAGAGTGGCTTGGCTGGGTGGTTCAGTCTTGGTGTCCTTCATAAAGTTTCAGTCAAGGTGTCAGCTGGGCCTGCAGTCGTCTCAAGGCTTGACTGGGGCTGGAGGATCCACTTCCAAGATGGTGACCTCACCAACTGGAGGCTGGAGGCCTCGGTTTCTTACCACTTAGAAGTGAAGGGTCAGCTGATGTCCCCCTGAGAAAGTGGCCAAGAGAGACCAAGGAAGAAGCTGTAATGCCTTTTATAGCCCAGTCCCAGAAGCCACATGCTGCTATTTCCCCCATATTCTAACTTCAGAGTGAGTTGCTAAGTCCTGTTCACATTTGATGGAAGGGGTTTTAAGCACCAACTTTTTTTATTATTAAATTATTTATTTTAATTGGGGGATAATTTCTTCACAATATTGTGGTGGCTTTTGCCATTCATTGACATGAATCACACATGAGTGCATATGTGTCCCCAAAACCTGAAAATCCCTCCACCTCCCTCCCTATCCCATCCCTCTGGGTTGTTCCAGAGCACCGGCTTTGAGTGCCCTGCTTCAGGCATTGAATTTGCACTGGTCATCTATTTTACATATAGTAATATACATGTTTCAGTGTTATTCTCTCAAATCATCCCACCCTTGCCTTCTCCCACATAGTCCAAAAGTCTGTTCTCTACATCTGTGTCTCTTTTGCTGCCTTGTTATAGGATCGTTGCTACCATTTATTGACCTTCCATATGTATGCATTAACATACTATACTGGCATTTCTCTCTCTGACTTACTTTGCTCTGTATAATAAGCTCCAGTTTCATCCACTTCATTAGAACTGACTCAAATTCATTCTTTTTTAGAGCTGAGTAATATTCCATTGTGTATATGTACCACAACTTCCTTATCCATTCATCTGCTGATGGACATCTAGGTTGCTTCTGTGTCCTAGCTACTGTAAACAGTGCTGCAATGAACATTGGGGATATATAAGTGAAGTTGCTCAGTTGTGCCCGACTCTTTGCGACCCCATGGATAGTAGCCTGCACCAAGCTCCTCTGTCCACGGGATCTTCAAGGCAAGAGTACTGGAGGGGGTTGCCATGTCTCTTTCAATTCTGGTTTCCTCAGTGTGTGTGCCCAGCAGGGGGATTGTTGGATCATGTGGCAGTTTCAGTTTTTTAGGGAATCTTCACACTGTTCTCCATAGTGGCTGTACCAGTTTGGATTCCCACCAACAGTGTAAAAGGGTTCCTATTTCACCACACCCTTTCCAGCAGTTATTGTTTGTAGAATTTGATGGTGGCCATTCTGACCAGTGTGAGATGATACCTCATTGTGGTTTTGATTTGCATTTCTCTGATAATGAGTGATGTTGAGCATCTTTTCATGTGTTTATTGGCCATCTGTAGGTTTTCTTTGGAGAAATGTCTGTTTAGTTCTTTGGCCCACTTTTTGATTGGGTTGTTCATTTTTCTGGTATTGAGCTGCATGAGCTGCTTGTATATTTTGGAAATTAATTCTTTGTCAGTTGTTTCATTTGCTATTATTTTCTCCCATTCTGAGCCTGCTTTTTCACCTTGCTTGTAGTTTCCTTCATTGTGCAAAAGCCTTTACATTTAAGTAAGTCCCATCTGTTTATTTTTTATTTTATTTCCATTACTCTGGGAGGTGGATCATAGAGGATCTTGCTGTGATTTATGTCAGAGAATGTTCTACCTATGTTTTCTTCTAAGAGTTTTATAGTTTCTGGTCTTACATTTAGGTTTTTAATCCATTTTTGAGTTTATTTTTGTAAGCATCAACTCTTGAAGGAAGAAAAATCAAGAATTTGTGGATGTGTGTTAAAATCATCACAGGTTCTATCATCTTGAGCACTATTCATCTGTTTGAAATTCCACCATTAATAAACCCAAGAGAGATAAGAACATAGCTCATTTTCATTTGCAAACAATTTAAATCTATGCCAATTGTGAGTGTCTGGGATGACACTGCCCAGGAGTTTGAGGTTCAGATTCTATTTTACACACTGACCCTGGCATGCCACAATCCTTGGACATGTCACTTCTGGGTCTCCATTTTTTCTTTTGTAAAATGAGATGCATAAATTGGAAATTTATATTGTCCCTTTGGACTCTGATATCCTCTCCTTGAATACTATCTATCAGATTTTAAAGTCCATTTATGAGAGTATCTCGGGTATGTGTTATCTATCTATCCATGCATATATATATTATATAGATAATATATACATATATATATAAACAACATGGTTTTATATGTCTCTATATTTCAAAAGCTTATTTAAAGAAATCTTTTATGGTCCTTTAGCTTTAGAGGGAAGGTGAGGCTGTTTATGTTACAAGAACATATTTTATTTGCCCACAGCAGCCAAGCACAGCACGCCATTTCTATAAATGGGGCATGATGGTGTTTTGTTATGAAATGCCTTTTGATGTAGGACAGCCACAGTCCAATGACTTCCAAATATATTTCAGCCTACTGTAAGAAATAAAATGATAGATTTTCTCATGGCCATGGGGTCTCTGCACACATTTCCAAGAACTTAAGCCCATTTACGAAATCCAAACAAAGAAACATTGTTTTAATGATTATAGATGTGTCCACTCAGCTTTGAACAAGCCCTCCTGCTTCCTCACTTAGCCCCTAATGTTTAAAGCTCAGCATGAATCAGTCAGCCTGGGTCACAAAAGAAGCAGCGTACCCGAGAATCTTTTCAAGACAAGACCTCAACGTTCCACATTGTTCCAAAGACCACTCCTGACTATTCCTTGACCTACCATCTTATATCTAAAATGCCCATTAATCAGAGGATCTCTATTTCTCTCAAGGACTATCTACTTTTAGAACAAAATACTTAGGGATAAAAGTTTTTTAAAAGTAGTGAGAACAATTTAGGAGTTGAAGAAACTGAGAGAGCTATTNTTCTAAGAGTTTTATAGTTTCTGGTCTTACATTTAGGTTTTTAATCCATTTTTGAGTTTATTTTTGTAAGCATCAACTCTTGAAGGAAGAAAAATCAAGAATTTGTGGATGTGTGTTAAAATCATCACAGGTTCTATCATCTTGAGCACTATTCATCTGTTTGAAATTCCACCATTAATAAACCCAAGAGAGATAAGAACATAGCTCATTTTCATTTGCAAACAATTTAAATCTATGCCAATTGTGAGTGTCTGGGATGACACTGCCCAGGAGTTTGAGGTTCAGATTCTATTTTACACACTGACCCTGGCATGCCACAATCCTTGGACATGTCACTTCTGGGTCTCCATTTTTTCTTTTGTAAAATGAGATGCATAAATTGGAAATTTATATTGTCCCTTTGGACTCTGATATCCTCTCCTTGAATACTATCTATCAGATTTTAAAGTCCATTTATGAGAGTATCTCGGGTATGTGTTATCTATCTATCCATGCATATATATATTATATAGATAATATATACATATATATATAAACAACATGGTTTTATATGTCTCTATATTTCAAAAGCTTATTTAAAGAAATCTTTTATGGTCCTTTAGCTTTAGAGGGAAGGTGAGGCTGTTTATGTTACAAGAACATATTTTATTTGCCCACAGCAGCCAAGCACAGCACGCCATTTCTATAAATGGGGCATGATGGTGTTTTGTTATGAAATGCCTTTTGATGTAGGACAGCCACAGTCCAATGACTTCCAAATATATTTCAGCCTACTGTAAGAAATAAAATGATAGATTTTCTCATGGCCATGGGGTCTCTGCACACATTTCCAAGAACTTAAGCCCATTTACGAAATCCAAACAAAGAAACATTGTTTTAATGATTATAGATGTGTCCACTCAGCTTTGAACAAGCCCTCCTGCTTCCTCACTTAGCCCCTAATGTTTAAAGCTCAGCATGAATCAGTCAGCCTGGGTCACAAAAGAAGCAGCGTACCCGAGAATCTTTTCAAGACAAGACCTCAACGTTCCACATTGTTCCAAAGACCACTCCTGACTATTCCTTGACCTACCATCTTATATCTAAAATGCCCATTAATCAGAGGATCTCTATTTCTCTCAAGGACTATCTACTTTTAGAACAAAATACTTAGGGATAAAAGTTTTTTAAAAGTAGTGAGAACAATTTAGGAGTTGAAGAAACTGAGAGAGCTATTTCAAATGCTTCTCTAGTCTCTGGGTCTTCCCCCGCAGTTCCAGTGCGTATGTGCACCCCAGGGAAATGCTCATACAAGTCCAGAGGGGGCTCTTACTCAGTGTATTCACTCTAGTGGTGTTTGCAGTAGTGGGAGTTAGATTCAGTCAGGTGTCCATGTGCAGGGAACAGACAAGTACATGCAGTAGATGCATACTATGGATACCATGCAATTATTAGCAGTGGATCAGTGATCTATTGCTGTGTAACAAATTACCCCAAATTTAGCATCTTAAAGCAACAAACACTCATTATCTCTGTGGGTCAGGAGCTGGTGTGTTCTAGCTGATTCCTGTGGCTCACAAGGTGCCAGTCAAGTGTTATCTAGACCCACGGTCAGTCATCTTAAGGTGTAAACAGACTGGGGGAAGATTGGCTTCCAAACTCGCTCACAAAGCTGTTGACAGGATTCAGTTCCTCACCCTACTGAACTGAACATCTTGATTTCTAACTGGCAAAGTTTACTGAGATCCAGTTCACGTTCAAGGTGAGGTGATGGTGTGTGCTTGCTCAGTCGTCCAGTCATGTCTGACTCTGCGACACCATGGACTGTACCGGCCAGGCTCCTCTGACTATGGGATTTTTCAGGCAAGAATACTGGAGTGGGCTGCCATTTCCACCTCCAGGAGATCTTCCCAACACAGGGATCGAACATGTGTCTCCTGTTAGCAGGCGGATTCTTTACCACTGAGCTACCTGGGAAGCCCTGAGGTGATTGTCCAAGGGCATGAAAACCAAGAGGTTTTAGTTATATTAGGGGGTGCCTATCGCAAGAAGCAAGACATTAAAAAATCACGCAGCATTAAATACAATACTTAACGATGAAAGTCAGAGATAGAAGGAAACGCAGCAGAGTGCAAAGTGTATACATTAAAATACAGAAGAAACAAGGCCACATGTTTTGTAAGGATGTAAACAAACTCAAGGGTGTATAACAACCACATCATGAGGTTTGTGGACATGGAGAGTGGAGGGAAAATGAGAATGGATAACTGCATAAATCCAGGGTGGGGTCTTTCAGACACAGAAGAAAATGGTGCACCAGAGACTTGAGATCAAGTTCCACTCCCTGCATTTGAGGTTAATCAGAAATAAAAAGTAAAGTAATGAAACAAACACACTAGGTCTTCCCATTCACAGGCCCTCACAGAAGGCTCTCAGCAAAATCCACATCTGTGGGACCTCCCCTACTACAATGTCACAATGCATTAAAGTCACCTCAAGGACTCAGAGACTTCCGTCAAGTAAAAATGGGATCTGTTAGTGTGGCATGACTTAGAGTCTGTAAGATAGCTCTAAAAATTTAGTGTTTATAAGATGTGCCTACAGGGTGACCAAGCATTTTCGAACAGAAAGAGTTCTGATATGTGGCGCTTTGAAACCTATTGAATATAAGAGAATCAGGACAGTCCAGGGAAAATTAGGACAGGTTCATCATCCAGGGAGTTTGTTGAAAGTGTAACCTGTAGTGCCTTCACAAGTTTTTGACTCTGTCTACCTATGCTGGAACAAGAATCTGCATTTCATGCAATGCCAGAACCCCATCTAACCTATGGTCCACAGATCATACTTTGAGGATCACTATAGTGGAAGGATCACTTTGAAAGGTTCTGTTGGTAGCACAAAGACCGTAGCTAATCTCAAATAGTAATCACAGATTTTATGCGGCCACCTGCAGGTAATCCACTGTCACCTGGTGATAATCCGAGGGCTCTGGTTCACAGTTCACTGATTCTAGAATTGTGAACACAAGTCACTTATTCTGTCCACATAAGGCAGACCCCAAGATTAGGAAGTAAAGTTCAGGAAGGGGTCAGGCCAGGACTTTGGGGAGAAAGATTTCCCTGACTGGTACAAGAAACCACACCCCATGGTTGGATTAGCCATTTATAGAAAAATCTCTCAAAAGTCACCCACCCCACAATGAGATCTGAGGAATGTGCTAATAAGATTAAAGAGAGAAACTTTAGGTCTTCAGGAAGCAGCCTGCCTAAAATGTAATCCCTATAAAATATTTTCCATATTTGGAAAATACAAAAGGTTACACAAGTAAGTTGTGTAAAAGATAACGAGGTAATGACGAAAATGTCATGAGATCTGGAATTTGTACTTGGATAGTACGTCTGCAGGTGTTCTTAGGTAAATCCATCCTTAGGAGAACGGGTGTGTCAGACTGCAAAAGTTTGCAAGTATTCCTAGTGACCACTAAATCATTCTCACTCTATTTTTATATTCACTAAGTACCTTTTTAATTTCCCTTTATCCTTTATTCTCCAAATATAGATTGAATAACTTCTATGTGAGGGGACATAATGTTTTAGAGTAACTTACATTCTAATCTTAATTTTCTTTTGGATTTCAAGTCTAATGAGGGTAGACTCTGATTATGAGAAGACTAATGCAAATGAAATACATGTGTGTGTGTGTACATGCCTGTTCAGTCACTTCAGTCATGTCCAACTCTTTGCAACACTATGGACTGTAGCCCATCGTGTTCCTCTGTCCATGGGGATTCTCCAGGCAAGAATACTGGAATAGGTTGCCATCTCCTCCTCCAGGGTTTCTCCTGGACCCAGGGAGTACTGGAGTGGGTTACCATTGCCTTCTCCAATGCATGAAAGTGAAAATGCAAGTAAAGTCACTCAGTCATGCCCGACTCTTAGCGACCCCATTGACTGCAGCCTACCAGGCTCTTCCATCCATGGGATTTTCCAGGCAAGAGTACTGGAGTGGGGTGCCATTGCCTTCTCATATGTATATACACATATGTATATATACATACACATATGTATATATTTTTTCTTTTTCATATGCTTTTCTATTATGGTTTATCACAGGATGTTGAATATAGTTCCATGTGCTATACAGGAGGATCTTGTTGTGTAGCCATACTATATATAATAGTTTGCATATGCTAACCCCAAATTCCCAATCCATCCCTCCATTCCAACTTCTCCAGAGCCCCCTTGGCAGCCAGTCTGTTCTCTATGTCTTTGTTTCTGGCAAAGTATACTAGTGGCTTCAGAAGTCATCTCTAATGGTAAGAGCTGTCATGGCTTTATGTTCCTCCTGAAGCTGATCCTGAAAAAAGATTTCGAGTACCACTAATTTATTTTCTACACACGTAGAAGAGTGAGCAGGGAAAGGAAAGAAAATAATAAAAGGCACATATTAAACCAGTTACCATTAAGGGCAACTGGTATTACAGCCTCCTTGGGAACTCTGAGAGATAATAGAGATTCTATATTGTCCATGTACAGAATGCCTAAATTCTTCAGAGTTATTCCCATAAGGAGTATTCACCCACTAATACTACAACTAACATTGGGTGAGGAGTGCTTCCTGAAGGATTAAGCCTCAACACTTCTGGTCTGTCCTACATGGGAGCTAAGTATACTCTTGTGACTATGCAGAGTCACAAATGTTTCACATAAACAGCCCCAAGATGGTAGGGATGAATACCATGGAGGGAATGTGGGTGGGCAATCAACAGCATCTACTAGAACAGCTCAGACTTACTGCGTGTTTACAGGATCCCATGCACCAGGTTAAATGTGTATCATTTCATCTAATATCTGATTAATAGTTCTGCTTTCTCAGGTCAGGAAACAGATAGAGAGTGAAAGCGAGTTGCTCATGGTCACCCAGTCAGCAAATGGTATAGCTGGAATTTGAAACATATGGTTGGTCTTTGAAAACAAAGCTTTTGGCCACTGTACTCTACTGGATCCCAGAAGAGTTTATATCTATTAGAGAGAATAGAAATCAATTTTAAGATGTGGATGTAAAACCCAGCTGCTTCACAAAGTACAGGTAACATTTCAGTTTGGGATACAGCACTGGTATTGAAGTGTGGACGTGCAGATGGAGTTCAAGAAGCATTAGCTGTTATATTTGTCAGAAATATAAATCAATCACAGGTAGCTGAGGATAAGCAGTATTGAAGGAGATTTTGAAGGTCAAGGTAAAGAGCTTATACACGGTGACTAGGCAACAAGGAAATACTGGGGCTTCTTGAGCCAGAGCAAGGCAGGAGGTGGACTTGAGTAACAGTAAACAGTATTAATAATGTAAATAGTGTTAACACCAAACAAGAAGCAATAATTTGGTTGGATTGACCAAAGAGAAAGGGAAAGATGGAAAACTCAGCAGGAGCCGGCAATAATTCAGTCTGTTGAATTTGTTACAATATTGTTTCTGTTTCTTTTCTATGTTTTGGTTTTTTGTCCGGAGGCATGTGGTATCTTAGCTCCCCAGACCAGGGAATAAACCGCAAAACCGCTCCCCACCCCTGCATTGGAAGGTGGAGTCTTAATCAGTGGACCACCAGGGAAGTCCCTAATAATTCAAAAATTTGAAGGTATTTTTCAGAGATCCAGAGTCAGCGCAAATGGGTGTGGTTAAACAGTGAGAAGAACAACTCTGACTAAAAGCTTCTAGACTAAGTCATGGACACTGAATATTTAATGTATTCTAGACATCAGTATCATTATTGGAGTTTGATAGTGGAGGGAAAAAAAAAATCAATGAATAATGGTGAGTTGAACCAATCCACCATTAATTCACTCGTGATGCATCATCTTTCTAGGAAGGGACTCTTATCCCACTCCTTTGAGAAATAATAGCTATCCTTTCTGTTCTGGAACCTAAATGTACACCCAGTCCAAGATTCTATATTCACCTTTTGCCTGGATATCTTAATCTGAATTCTCAAC
This sequence comes from Neotragus pygmaeus, assembly GCA_006410875.1. Lineage (NCBI taxonomy): Eukaryota > Metazoa > Chordata > Mammalia > Artiodactyla > Bovidae > Neotragus > Neotragus pygmaeus. The sequence goes on from SJYV01055728.1 coordinate 3,130,577, forward strand.
TTGTCTTTGTTTTTCTGGTGACTTTCTAATTCACATCTCTGAAATTCACAGTTTTCCTTGAACATAATTTCTAAATGTAGGTTAGGTATCCCCACCAGGATATTTCACAGGTACCTCAAGCTCAGCATGACCCCAAACCAAGTTTATCCCATTCTTCCACAAACATTTGTTTTTCTGACTTCCCAATTGATATTAACGATCCCATCATTCCTCAACTTGCCAATGCTCAGTACTTGGAACTGTGTTTGACTCCTTGTCAACTGTCCACTCCATCTGCTGCTGCTGCTGCTGCTGCTAAGTCACTTCAGTCATGTCCAACTCTGTGTGACCCCATAGATGGCAGCCCACCAGGCTTTGCCATCCCTGGGATTCTCTAGGCAAGAACACTGGAGTGGGGTGCCATTTCCTTCTCCAATGCATGAAAGTAAAAAGTGAAAGTGAAGTCACCCAGTCGTGTCCGACTCTTTGCGACCCATGGACTGCAGCCCACCAGGGGATTTTCTAGGCAAGGGTACTGGAGTGGGCTGCCATTGCCTTCTCCCCACTCCATCCAGTGTATGTCAAAACTTTGTTGATTCTCCGACTTAAAATTGATGGAGTCTTCTCTCTTCAAATGAGTAGAGTGCTGTTCACTAGAGTTTAGGGTTTCATCGCCTGTTATTTAGTGTTTACTGGGAATGTATTTCCACACTTCATACTTTTCTCTCCCTGAATAAATAAGGTCTCATCCTCACAGTATTTTCGTATATGTTGTACCTATTTCAGTTCTCTTATGATGGGCTGTATGCTCACATGCTTGGCCGTGTCCGACTCTTTGTGACCCCATGGGCTACAGCCTGCCAGGCTCCTCTGTCCATGGATTCTTCATGCAAGAATACTAAAGTGGTGTGCCATTTCCTTCTCCAAGGGGTCTTCCTGACCCAGCAATCGAACACAGGTCTCCTAAGCCTCCTGCATGGGCAGTTTACCACTAAGGCCACCTGGAAAGCCCTCTTATGATAATAATAGCTCAAAGCAATACCAAGTGCCAGGCATTACTTGCATCACTTTCCAGGCTTTACTTACCTTGCTTCCTTTAATATTCACAAAAACCCTTTGAGATACAGACAATTATTAGCCACATTTTGCAGATGAGACAACTGAGGTGCAAAGAGGTTAAGTGACTTTCTCCAGATAACCTGAGTAAGAGACAGGACTGGAATGGAATCTGAATCTCTGTCTCATCAATGAACAAAGGGCTGCTTTAAAACTCTTGGCTTCCTTTTCTAGACTTTAACTCCTTGAAGCAGGCATTGTTCTGTGTAACTCTGTGACTTCTGCACAGTGCCTTACTAATAGTTGCTGATTCTTGATATATTTTTTTGTATGAATGAGGGTTCTGCTTGATGACAGAGTTCAGAAAAACATGAAGCTGGAAGTCATTTGTTCCTGCTGTTCCTGTAGAAGGGAGACCGTACCTAATTTAGTCTGATGACAGACTTTAACCAGACCAGATCCTTTAAGTAGTCCCTGGTTAGAGTAGAAATGACACAAGAGAAACCAGGCTACAGTCTTACATGAAATCAGACGTTGGGCTCAAAAGCATGTGCTAAGCTCTACCTCTCCCTTCAGTCTCATTTTTGATTGACTTTCTTTGTTGCACACCTGGAAACTCATCTTCTTCTTAACCTAATGAAAGAATAGTCATAATTAGAGATACTTAAAAAAACACAGAGTGCATAGTAAGAGAGTGTTTTCAAATGTAGGTGGAGCTGAGACTCTCTTAGAAGCCTGACAAAATTACTTTTTGGCTTGAGTGAGCTTGCAAACCTCTTCTTGAGGCTAAGCAGTGCTATTTCATGCTTCTACCACAAGCATTTTCTCCCTGAAAAATCAATGATGCAAGAAAGCAATTGCTGATGGGAGGGGTGGGGGGGGGGNCACATCTCTGAAATTCACAGTTTTCCTTGAACATAATTTCTAAATGTAGGTTAGGTATCCCCACCAGGATATTTCACAGGTACCTCAAGCTCAGCATGACCCCAAACCAAGTTTATCCCATTCTTCCACAAACATTTGTTTTTCTGACTTCCCAATTGATATTAACGATCCCATCATTCCTCAACTTGCCAATGCTCAGTACTTGGAACTGTGTTTGACTCCTTGTCAACTGTCCACTCCATCTGCTGCTGCTGCTGCTGCTGCTAAGTCACTTCAGTCATGTCCAACTCTGTGTGACCCCATAGATGGCAGCCCACCAGGCTTTGCCATCCCTGGGATTCTCTAGGCAAGAACACTGGAGTGGGGTGCCATTTCCTTCTCCAATGCATGAAAGTAAAAAGTGAAAGTGAAGTCACCCAGTCGTGTCCGACTCTTTGCGACCCATGGACTGCAGCCCACCAGGGGATTTTCTAGGCAAGGGTACTGGAGTGGGCTGCCATTGCCTTCTCCCCACTCCATCCAGTGTATGTCAAAACTTTGTTGATTCTCCGACTTAAAATTGATGGAGTCTTCTCTCTTCAAATGAGTAGAGTGCTGTTCACTAGAGTTTAGGGTTTCATCGCCTGTTATTTAGTGTTTACTGGGAATGTATTTCCACACTTCATACTTTTCTCTCCCTGAATAAATAAGGTCTCATCCTCACAGTATTTTCGTATATGTTGTACCTATTTCAGTTCTCTTATGATGGGCTGTATGCTCACATGCTTGGCCGTGTCCGACTCTTTGTGACCCCATGGGCTACAGCCTGCCAGGCTCCTCTGTCCATGGATTCTTCATGCAAGAATACTAAAGTGGTGTGCCATTTCCTTCTCCAAGGGGTCTTCCTGACCCAGCAATCGAACACAGGTCTCCTAAGCCTCCTGCATGGGCAGTTTACCACTAAGGCCACCTGGAAAGCCCTCTTATGATAATAATAGCTCAAAGCAATACCAAGTGCCAGGCATTACTTGCATCACTTTCCAGGCTTTACTTACCTTGCTTCCTTTAATATTCACAAAAACCCTTTGAGATACAGACAATTATTAGCCACATTTTGCAGATGAGACAACTGAGGTGCAAAGAGGTTAAGTGACTTTCTCCAGATAACCTGAGTAAGAGACAGGACTGGAATGGAATCTGAATCTCTGTCTCATCAATGAACAAAGGGCTGCTTTAAAACTCTTGGCTTCCTTTTCTAGACTTTAACTCCTTGAAGCAGGCATTGTTCTGTGTAACTCTGTGACTTCTGCACAGTGCCTTACTAATAGTTGCTGATTCTTGATATATTTTTTTGTATGAATGAGGGTTCTGCTTGATGACAGAGTTCAGAAAAACATGAAGCTGGAAGTCATTTGTTCCTGCTGTTCCTGTAGAAGGGAGACCGTACCTAATTTAGTCTGATGACAGACTTTAACCAGACCAGATCCTTTAAGTAGTCCCTGGTTAGAGTAGAAATGACACAAGAGAAACCAGGCTACAGTCTTACATGAAATCAGACGTTGGGCTCAAAAGCATGTGCTAAGCTCTACCTCTCCCTTCAGTCTCATTTTTGATTGACTTTCTTTGTTGCACACCTGGAAACTCATCTTCTTCTTAACCTAATGAAAGAATAGTCATAATTAGAGATACTTAAAAAAACACAGAGTGCATAGTAAGAGAGTGTTTTCAAATGTAGGTGGAGCTGAGACTCTCTTAGAAGCCTGACAAAATTACTTTTTGGCTTGAGTGAGCTTGCAAACCTCTTCTTGAGGCTAAGCAGTGCTATTTCATGCTTCTACCACAAGCATTTTCTCCCTGAAAAATCAATGATGCAAGAAAGCAATTGCTGATGGGAGGGGTGGGGGGGGGGCGGTCTCTGAGCTAATCCTTGAGGTTGAGACAGAAACGAGGCTGCTGTGGATTCAGCCTGGGGAG
>SJYV01055728.1:3134497-3272343 GCA_006410875.1 Neotragus pygmaeus
AAGAAAGCAATTGCTGATGGGAGGGGTGGGGGGGGGGCGGTCTCTGAGCTAATCCTTGAGGTTGAGACAGAAACGAGGCTGCTGTGGATTCAGCCTGGGGAGATCAAGGGGAAGCGTGACTGCTCTGTTTGGAGAGGCCTCTCTTCAGTTGGCACTATCCTGAGCACTCAAGTTTTCTGTCAATAAGCACTCTACGGGGGAGATAAATGCATTTGGAACTGGAGATGGGAGCAGGGTGTCTGGGAAAGAATAAACACATTATCTGAGCCCCTCTACCAAGTTCCTTCACTGAAATGCTCAAGGACTCAGACCACGTGTTTGGCAGAGGCTGGCGGGAGGGAGAGAGGTCCTCTTTACTCTTGCGGGTGAAGTAAGCTGCAAAGATCTGATCTAATAATACTAGACAAAATTTGAAGACCAGACCTCTGTAGCTTGCTTCATCTATAGGGGTGCCAGCTACTGTGCTGTGGGATTATCAAATGACTACTTGACTGCCATGTTGGCAGCAAGACTAGAAACAACTGGCTTGTTACAAAGAGAGGATATGAGCATTGGTTTTACTGGGGTAGGTGGCAATATTCTGCAAACTTGGAAGGTGAACACAAATGCCTGGACAGTTTTGCCATGTGTTCTTCTATGATGCCATCCCTTCCTGACACAGTTTTAAATCCAAAAAGAGTCCTTCCTAAGAAATTATTTGGGCCAGTGGTAAATCTAGGAACAAACAGCTCTCAAGATAATAAGTCATTCACTAAGGGCTTCATTTTGTTAAACATGGCCTCCCCACAGAGTACAGGTCAAGGAATCAGGTGATAGTGTTCAGTTTTGAAGAATATGGCTCTGAAAAATGACATATTTAGTTAGACTAACCTACAGTGCAACTCAGGTATTTGCAAAGCTCCTAGAAGACCCTTGCACTTGTAGTATCATTACCGGATAACTATGAAATCTTCACATAAATAACTGTGTAGCTGTTATTTAGATGGCACCATATAGAAACAGCTTCCTAATTCTAGTGCTCCCCTTCTCCTGACACATTTGCTGATAGAATGCATGCACATATCATTTTGTTGCTTTCAATTGCATGTTGCCCTTTTTCTACATACTTTATGATCTAGCAGTACCTATAGCTCTGGTTTTAATGCCTTTTACCCCACTTCTGCCAGAAAACTCTCCTCTGGCACCCCAGGGTCAAGACATTCTTCCCTTCCCATGACATGCAGTCCTTCTGCTATAGAATCAATTGTCTGCTCTCCCTGTATATTCAGTGAAGATGTGGGTGTCTTCTGTCATATTCAACTATTCTTCCTTCTTACATTACTTTTATTTTCATAATTCTCTATTTTTAATCAAACAATGCCTTTTGCCTGGATTTTATCTCATGCAGCTCCACCATAACACATCCTCTGCCCTGACTCTATCACTCTCAGCTTCAGATTTCTCAACTCTGAATAATGTTCTAATGAAATCTGTTACTGAAATGAAAGCATGACATCTTAGATACAACTGTTTTCCTTATCCTCCTAGATTCCTCAGTCATTACAATCACTCATGTCTACCTCTTACCTTTTTTTCCTCCTTCTAGCTTTTGTTCTTATCACTAGTCAACTGGACTATGGATGCAACTTCATAACCCACTTCCATCTATTTGCTACATTGCCTACAAAATAGATACCACAAAATAAGAATTTTTCCTGTGGTCTCACAACTAGCCCACTCATCATCAGTATCACTCCCTTTCCTCTGCCTGATCCCAGATCCATATAAGTAGAAGACAGGGAGATGGTAGAGGAAAGAATGATCACTTTGATGACCCACAGGCTGAGGGGGGACTGCATTATATTCCTTTTACCTAAGCCAAGCAAGGGACCCACTGAAAAGAGTATCTCTTAGAAATTCTGGATGCCCAAGAAGTAGAGACTGGAATCACAGACCCTCATTAGAGCTTTTCCTGGGTAGCCCACTTGATAAGCTTATTGACTCCCTGCATGCATTCCTTTCCAGTTGTCACCGACACCCCAGCAGAGAAAAAGAGAACTGTGTAGAAATGGAGAGACTCTGAACTCCCTCCTTTCATGCTGCCATGAAGCTGTGAGGTTTCTTTGGGTCCAGTGGATACCATAGAATGGGCCTAGGTGAGTGCTGTTGGGCTGCCTTTCCTGCTGTCCATTCAGGATGGGTGGTGAGTGCCCCTGAGTACCCAGCAGCAACAGGTGGTCACTCTGTTGGGGCAGAGGGAAGAAATGTTTTTGAAAAAAAAAAAAAATTGCTGAAGACCAATCTCTCCAAGTCAAGCAACTGATAGAAGTCTCCTTCCATCAGAAAGGCCAGGAAAACATTTATGCAAGCAATGGAAGGTATCCACTATCAGCCAGATACCCTTATTTCTTTTCTCTTTCATTTCCAACATCTTGCATGGACTAGAGTCTTGAAGAGGGAGGTGGACAGGCGGGCCTGACAGACTATTCTTTCTTACCAACTCCTAGAATGGGAACAAGAAAAGAAATAAAAGAATAGGCATCCCCTCTCTGGGCTTTCCTGGTGGCTCAGCTGGTAAAGAACCTGCCTGCCAATGCAGAAGATGCAAGATACTTGGGTTCAATCCTTGGGCCAGGAAGGTCCCCTGGAGAAGGAAATAACAACCCACTCCCCTATTCTTGCCTGGGAAATCCTCTTGCCAGAGGAGCCTGGCAGGGTCCATGGGGTTGCAAAGAGCTGGACACGACTGAATGTGTGCACACACACTTTGGTATTCTCTAATCATATAAGAGGAAGAGAAAAAAAAACTTGAATGGAATATGAGATTATAGCTTTAAAATAAATCATTTCTTATTGAAGGTGATCAATACCTGGCCACCATAAAGTTGTGTCTAAGACATCATTACAAGGCCAGAAAGCATGACTGGAGAAAACTTCCCAAAACTATTTCATGTTTGCAGCCACAGAGTGGACATTGTTCAAAAAATGAGCTGTTGTTATGACATGCAAGTCCCAACATGTCATCATCCTGATGAAGAGTTCCCAATGACTCCTTAGTCCCTACCCTACAGGATACAAATGTACTTTTTGGATGACTCAGAAGGCCATTTGTGATCAAGCTTTTGCCTTACCTTTTGCCTCCATGGTGTCATTTAGCTCTTAATTTCAGGTTTGACATATGCAATTACCCCAAGGTATCAGGCTCTCTCGGCCATATGTGTCTTCACAAACATAGCTTTCTCTATGAGGAGAAAGTTCTTTTCTTGCCTAACCTATAAGTAAAATTCCATCAAGTCTTGATTTAAGCACGATTTCTTCTGTAAAGCCTTTGCTAAAGCTGGTATGCAGAATTACTTATTTCTCCTACCATATTCCCTTTGTACACATAGTTCATTGATTTTATTGAGTTACTTTTGGGGCCAGTCATTGTGTGTCTGTCTTCTCATTAGATTCTAGTTCCTTGAAGGCATCAACTGTGTTCTCTCTTATAACCCCATGCCTGGGTGGAAGGAGTGTTATTTAAAAGAAAACTCCAAAGCCTGAGCCAAGAACTAACCAGACACTGTTAAATCTGTTTGAAAGAGATTGCCTTAAGTCTGCATTGATGTGGTCTTAGTGGTGAATAAGTGAAATCTGATTTTATCTATCAGGGTTCTTTCTATTAGATATGTTTTCTTCTCAAAGTCTAGCTGATCCTGACTTCTTAACTTCAGTTTATTCTAAAAGATCTATATCTAGCCTGCCACCATACTCCATATCTCACTATGGCAAAGTATTGTTTATCTGTATGAAGCTACTTTCTCCATGTCTCTGAACAGTGCTGATATTTGATATTGTTATGATAAAATATATATTACATTCATTAATGCTGTCTTTAGTTCTCTCCCTAGGTAGAAGTCCAATTCCATTTGGAGTATGATCCTCTAGAATGCAGGCCTTGCTTAGTATTCCATGTGGTGGAGACATGTTTAATTGTGCAAATGGTTTCTTGCAGTCCAACCTGGGCTGGACACTGTGCAGAGTAGCAGGTATCAAATGAGGCACTTGTGACCTCTGCTCTTAAGGGCTTCACAGAGGCTGGTCCTTCTCTATCTTAGAAGGTTGTCTTCTTTGACCTTGACAGGCTCCAGAAGGGCCCTATGAGAGCACAGAGAGGTGTCAAAACAGCTGCCCCAGGCCATCGGGGGCATCTGTCCTGCAATCACTGAGATGACAAAACCCAGCCCAAGTTATCCTCACAAACTTTTTGGGTTCTAGCCCTAGAGACCCTTTTCCATACCTCCGTGCTCTGTTTTGACTTTATAGCAACTGCCACAGGAATGTGAAATAGTAGAAAGTGATAGGCTTTAGAATCAGAAATAATTGAATTTAATTCATTTTAGCCTAACTGAGCTCCTTAGGTTTAGTCACTTATTTTTCCCATTAAATTTTGACTAGATTGACCAGCCTTTTAAAGTCCCATTATAAAAATAAGACAGTTGTCAGGATCAAGGTATAAAGCTACAGATCATTTGTCTTTCGCCATTCTCCGACTGACTGCTGCCCCAGTAGAGATTTCCCCAACACACACATACACAAGCCTGTGTGCTCCTAAAATGGGTCCTTTCTCTCATTTCTCTAGTAGGCCCTCTCATTTTCTTTGAAATTATTACTCCATCATCACCTCTCTCAAATATCTTACTAAATTGCAACAGTAAGTTTTTAATTTTATTCTCATAAATTAGGTATTTCAGGTCTCTGAGGTTCCTCATCTCCATAATTAATGCATATTTCTGGAATTCTTTTTTTAATTAATTAATTTATTTTAATTGGAGGCTAATCACTTTCCAATATTGTGGTGATTTTCACCATATATCGACCATTGAAATGAATCAGCCATGGATGTACAGGTGTCCTCCCATTCTGAACCCCACCTCCCACCCTTTCCCTACCCCATCCCTCTGGGCTGTCCCAGAGCACCAGCTTTGAGTACCCTGCTTCTGCAATTCTAAATATAAGTAAATCTGTATTTATATTTCTTTAGCCTTGGAAATAGACAAACATACATCTAATATATATACATAGAGATTGTATATGTATATTTGTATAACATACGTGTATGTATTTATAGACATTAGACATTTAACAAATAAATTAGAAATTTATTTTCTATTTGTACACTTTCGCTCTCATGCTAGCCTTAAACAAAAACCTTTGCCTTTCCTCCTCTTGTTGACATCTCCTCCTCTCTCCTTTCACTCTGGCTTTTTACCTTTTTACTCGCCCTTTACCCCCTACCATCCTCCTCCCGTCATTCATCATTTAAACCTAGTTTTATTTGGATCCTCTTAAAGAACTGCACTGTGATACTCTGAGTGCAGAGACCCAGCCTCCAGGCTAATGCTGGTGTGTCTTTTAGTTACTGAGAACATAAATCTTCCCCTTAGTTCTCTCTGAGGGATTATTTAAATTGGTCAGATTGAGAATCCATCTATTTCTTTAAAGCCCAACCCATGAAGAGCTGTTAACACAATGCAAGAGTTTAAGGCATCAAGCGTGTACCTGCAAGTACACATTTCTGTTCTTCATTTCCTCCTCCCCGCTGGGAGTGCTTTCCAATAGACAGTGGGGAGAGGGGAGAGAGCAGAGCCTAAATAAGCTGACTTACCTGGAAAAGCATTCCCCTCCATCTTTGCCATTTTAATAAAGCTTAGCTCGAGGAGCAATCCAGAATCCTTCAAGAGCAGGCCCCTTTAAAACAATCGAGGAGTGTGTAAAACACAGCTCAGGCCCCGCTCGCCGGGCTGCAAACTGACGTCACCTCGTAAATCCACAGGCTCTGTCCCTGGCCCCAAACTGTGAGGCACAGCCTGGACCCATCAGTGAGCTGATTTTTCTGGAGATTAATTATTTGTTCAGACAGAGGTCATGTAGAGGGTCTTTAGAAGATTGCTTCAGTATTTTGTCCCACTCGCTTGTATTCAGGTTAAAAGAAAAAATGGACTTCCCTGTGCAGCCAGCTCGTGGAAAGGAACACGGTATACAAAGAGACCAAATCAGAAGGGACTAGGCCATCATTTGACCCACACTGTCCTTTAGCAAAGGAGGGACTGAGAGCGACAAGAAGGAGCTGAGTCTTCGGTCCTTCTTAACTTGCTACCTGGAGGTCATAGGTTTTCAAATGTCCAGAGGGCGGTCCATGGTCATGTTGCAGGAAGGGGAATCTTATCCAGGGCCCAAGAGTGGGCTCTTGTCTAATGCTCAGAAATTAATTGTCTGAGGTGACGCACGCTGACAAAGCAAAAGACTGCACTGGCAAGGGGCGGCCAGGTGGAAAGCAGGAGGGGAAGGGAAACCAGGAGGACTGCTCTGCCATGTGTCTCGCAGTCTTGGGTTTTATGGTGATGAGATTAGTTTCCAGGTTGCCTCTGGCCAATCGTTCTGACTCTGGGGGCTCTGGGTCCTTCCTGGTGGTTCACACATTGCTTAGCCAAGATGGATGCCAGCAAGAAGGATTCTGGGAGGTTGTAGGACACATGGCATCTCCTTTTGACCTTTCCAAAATTCTTCCAGTTAAAGGTGGTTTATTAGTTCCGTGTTCCTTAATAAAACCTCCTGTCATAAAATAACTCATCGCATGGTTACCATGGTTCCTGGCTAGGGTGAGTGGTTTTAGTCATTGTGTTTCCCCTAAGAGTCAGGTTGGAAATGAAATGAATTGAAGTAGGTATAGGGTTGGGGAAGCCAGCAGAGGGACATCAGGAAGTGTCCACCTCCAAGGGGCCAGGGAAGCTGTTGGAGGCCTCAGAACTTAACTTACTGTCCAGGCCATGCTGGTATTTACCCATGAACTTTCTGTATCTCTCTCTGGGGAACCTCTTAAACACCCTCAAAGGAAGAACAGCAGTCATTTAGCAGAATGCAGAAAAGAGGAGAAAAGGCTGGAATGCAGCAGTTGTCAAATTCATGAGGGTTTCCAGAGGAAAATAGCAAAGGCTGGGTACCATGAAGGCAGGAGGATGGGAAATAGATTATTTTTTCTAAGAAAAAGAGTAAGAGTTAAGTAACCTGGAGTTGGTCAGGAAGTTACTTAAATTTTATTCACAGATTTTCAGAGAGTGGCAGGCAGTGGTTTGTTGATAAATAACATCTCTTCTGGTTTGCAGCATTTACTGATTTCTGTGGTGTAAATACTTCCATTAACACTGATTTCAAAGACCAATGTGAGGCACTGAATGTGGCAATGAGAAGTGATGTGGAATGGGCTCTTCTGAGCCAGTGAGAGCCAGCTCTTGTCCACTTTTGATTGTGACAATACACTGAAAGATTACTAATGTATAGTGTCAATTCTTGTCCAATAGGAAGCTTCACAGTATAGCTAAGAAGGTTGGAGCCCAGTGCTAGTGTGAATTTTGTCCTGCTGTCCACTTCTAACTGTGCATTTATAATTTGTACATTTTCCCCTGTATGTATTAGATTTCAATAAAAAGCTGAAATATTAAACAGTATAGTCTTTTCATCCCTTGCAATCATAGACACAGCATTTCTCATCATCTCTCTAATAATTCTCATCTTTGATAAGGCACAGGATTGGGTTGCATTGTCAAGGGGTGAAAAGTGGAATTTCAGACAGCAACTAGTGTGTGGTCTTCTTTTGGGGGAATTGGGAAGAGAAAACCTAGCTTCCTTCCAGGTAAAAGGATCTGATTGACATACCTTGATGGGAATCACGGAGAGCTCTGGAATGCAGCTCTGTTCATAACCCTTGGCTCCTCTGCAAGCCCCAAATAAACACAGACTTTTAATGCTGGTTTCAGATGAATCCCCTACAAATGCTGGCATAGCAAGCTGGGCAACCATGGGGTCTTACCCTCCCAGGAGGAGCCCCAAACATGACTGCTGCACAGGAGATGAAGGGGGCAAAAGGAGAGGGTGCCTCACAGCCAATCTCAGCATCCTGTGGTTTGGCAGATTTCCTGGGAGCCCTGGGGCCTTCTGGGGAAAAGCCAGGAAGAGAGAACGGGGTGAGGGAGAGAGGGAGGGAAGGAAGAGGACCTGCTTTTATAGGCAGGGTGGGGCTGCATGTGCCTGTCAGGGCCAGAACTGCTGCTCTTTCCTGGACTGACTTTCTACAGAGAGGAGGAAAGTCACCCGACCTGCACGATCTCCTCTTAACCTCGCAACAACCAACTGCATGCAGTAGATTTTCACACCATTTCTCAGGTGGGGAAACTGAGGGCTGGAGGTATGAACTCATGTCCCACAAATATTAAATGCTAAAGGAGAGATTTGATCTCTCCCCTTACTTGTGTTGGCACTTCTGGATCAAACCCTTTGGATCTACTGGCTAATTGAGTACAACACCCATTTGTCTGATATCTTTTGTCTCATTCTCTCCTTTGTAAATGAGCCCCTCCGGTTGTTGGAATGATTAACCAGATGATCATGGTGACCTCTTACGATGACAAGGGAGGGCTTCTTAGCTCACAGCTTCTCTGTAGGCGTGGTTCAGTGTGAAATCAGTATCAGAGAATCTTAGCTTTGTAGGCACAGCCAGGGCAGCAGTGCAACCCTCCCACCAGGAGACAGTTAATAACACCAATGATTTATTTCTTCAACTTCTGGCTTGGGAGACCAGCAGCTTGTGCTAAATCAACTGTGTGTCTTTACCAGAGCATCAGCACCATCAGCCACCCTGTTATGAATCCAAGCACGTCTATCTCTCTGTCCATCAGTCCTTGTGGTTGTGTTCTGCCCTTTGAACCTTTCCTGCACAAACATGAAACTCAGCACGGACTCTTCACAAGGGCACTCGCCTCTTGGCTCTCACTCAGAATAAATAGGCAAAGCTCTAAAACCCTGCTAAAACCCTGCCCCAAAGTGAAACAAAGCCAGCATGGACACCTGCTGCCGCTCTTCCTGCACCCATCACATTTTCTGTCTTTCTTTCTCCTGCTGTCATTTTGCACTTCTCCATCAAACACTAAAATTCCTAATGGCTTTCTTTGAAGAATTTTTGTGGATGGCTTACATGTTCCATTTCCCCTGTTGATGTGGTGGTAGTGTGGGGGCTGGAAGGAACAGCAGGAGCTTTTTCTCTAGTTGGAGCAGGTCTATTTTATTGTTTTGCAAGTAAGAAAACACAGAGATGAGAGTGATAACACCTCCCAGCAATAAAAATCATAGCAGCTAACAGTGATTGAACACTTACTGTGCTGGCAAATACATCAAGTGCTTTATAAGGATTATTTCTTTAAATCCGCAGGACAACTCCATGAGGTAGAATCTATTATTATTTCCATTTTCCTATGAGGAAAATGAGGTTCAGATGAGTTAAGTATTTAAAGCTTCCTTAAGGTTTTAAAACTAGTAAATAATAATACGTCTGGTGCCAGAATCTGTGTCTTTAACAAATGTTCTGTGTTGCTATGAACCACAAAATATCTTTGTGCAGGCATGAGTAACATTAAGCTGAACCACACAAAAAGGTCATTTTGTAAGTCAGAAACTGTGAACCAGAACACCAAATGCAAAATTTGAAATCAAGCAAGACCCTAACCCTCCACCCTACCCCACTCCCGGTACAAAGTCCCTCAGTATCCCCTATTTCTTGTTTGGAGTAGAAGGCTTTAGTCTGTTAGGACTTCTGTGAGTTTCAAAGAGCAGACTCAAGCAGTTACTAATTAAGGAAGTGGAGGAATGCAGAAACGAGGGAAAGTAGTCAAGAAACAATAGTTCAGGAATAAATCAGAACCCTAGTTCCTCCCCAAGGGATGTACACAACAATCCGACATGTATCCTTGATTTGTTCTGCAGGAACTAAGACCCCCACTCAGGCAGAGGATGGTGACTAGTGCTGAGCATAAGCACATAGAGCCAGGACTGGTTGGAACCAGAGGTTGATGGTTAAGATTCCTGAAAATCCACCCTTTTACCTCACCACCAACTTATCAGAAGAAAGTCATGCACCCTGCAGCTCTTACCCCAAATGTTGCCTTTAAAAATCCTTCCCTGAAAGCTGCTGATGAGTTCAGTTCTTTTGAGCATGAGCTGCCCATACTCCTCACTTGGCATCCTGAAATAAATGCTATACTTTCCTTCACCAGAAGCTGGTGTCAGTAAACTGACTTTGCTGCACAGTGGGTATGTGGATCAAAGTTCTGCTTGGTAAAAAGTCCTCTGAATGTGGTCACCAGGCTGGATTATCTTTATACTTTGCTGCAATCCATAGATCAGGCCCTCAATCAGTATTATGTTTCCTGAGCATAAAAATGAGAGTACATGAAAGGGAGAGACATAATATATGAATTATCAGAAACAAAGACAGGCTTCAGTTTCAGAGAGAATGAGCCAGGGGCAGGGCAAGGGCTGTGTGTGTGTATGTGAGTGTGTGCATGTGTGTATATGTGTGTGCTAGGACCAAAGCCATTGATGGGTAGGGGTCCAAGCTTCTTAAAAAAGTTCCACCCTGTCTTAACCTTCCCTGCATGGTTGTCTCACCACTCATGTTTCCATCCTATATTTCTCACTATGCTCGTTGTCTATTTTTTTTTTTTTTAATCAGAGAATCAGCCCATTACCTCCAAAAGAACTTTCTGAACAGATGTCCTTTTGAAGAAAATGCCAGAGTCTTCTTTTAAATTTATTTATTTATTATATTTGTTCATTTATTGGCGCGGTCGGGTCTTCATTACTGTGCTGGCTATTCACTACTTGTGGTGTGCGGGCTTCCCTTGTTTGCAGTGGCTTCTCCTGTTTTGGAGCACAGTCTTTGGGGTGCATTAGGCTTCAGTAGCTGCAGACTGAGAGCTCAGTAGTTGTGGTACACAGGCTTAGTTGCTCTGCGGCCCATGGGACCAACCTGGACCAGAGACTGAACCTGTGTATCCTGCACTGGCAGGCAGAGTTTTGACCACTCAGCCACTGGGGAAGCCCCCAAAGTGCTACAGTCTTAATGAACTCCTATAATTCATTTCTGATGCCAGGAATGTAGGTTGGCAGAGTATTGGTTTCTATTGAGTGGGAATTGACTTGAAAGAGTCATTTTGTGATCATTCCCGAGCCCCTGGAATCATTCTACCGTTTCATCTCCCATTCCCGAGCCCCTGGAATCTTCTACCTTCTCATCTCCCATTGCTGAGCCCTTGGAACCAGGATATCTTCCCCTCTCACTTTTGCTTTCCCTTTTGTCCTTATCACCTGATAAGACTAATGTAATGCAAACTCAGTTCTCCTCAGTCACCTTCACAGCCTAAGCGGTGTTTCATAGTGAGAGGATGGAAGGAGGTGCTGGGGAAAAGTCTGAAGGAGAACTCTGTGCCTTGGGGTGGGAACTAGACTTTCAGAGAAGAAGACATGTGGGAAAGGCCAGGGGAGCCCAACCTTGCTAGAGACCGTGTTCAGGTTATCCACCGAACAAGGACACCAAATCATAAGATTCAAGAAACAGGAAGCCAAAGCTTATAGCTTCCTTTCTCCTCCCTGGGAAGCTTTTGGACATGATTCAGGAGAGAAAATGAATGAAAGTCAGTAGCACAAAGGAGTGGAAGAAGGGTCTCACACCCTTGGAAGCACCACAAAGAGGAGGAACCGAAGAGAGACAGGAAGACAGACCCTCTGCGCACCCCTACACAGCCTGGATCCACATATTTTCCTTTTTTGTGGCACTTCCCTATCAGTAAAAATGTATTTCCAAATGAACATATGTTCTTTTATTGCAAAATTTACATATTTTCTTCTATATTTATGGATTGCTTTTATCTGAGACTGACTCAATACTAGAAATAACGATATGAATAAGATAAAAATGAGTAAGACGTCATACCTTCTTTCATACCCTGGAAGAATCACCTTGTGCATCCCCGGGGTGAACTCATACAAGTTTGGAGGCCTTTGGGTTAGAACTGTGCTGCCAGTAGGAATATAATGCAAATTGCATATGCAAGGTATAATCTTCTGGCAATCTCATTTTAAAAATGTAAAAAAAAACCCTGATGGAATTAGTTCTAATAATACATTTTATCTAATCCAATATATTCAAAGCATCATTATTTCTATAGGTAATAGTTATAAAAACCATTAAAGCGTTATTTTATATTCATAACTGAGTACTTTGAATCTAGTGCATATTTTCTACCTACTCCACATCTCCATTTGAAAACGTTATATGACCATCAGCTATACGTGGCTTTTAGCTGCTGTATTAGAGAGCTCTGGGCTACAGGACTCTGGTGACAGAAGTAACAGAAGTCCTAGGGGACACTGGACACAGGATGTGTTTGCAGTCAAGGCTGGGAACGGCAGAATATGTATGATAATCTGCCATTGTCACAGTGTGAGCTGTAACTCTCCAGTTCCTTTAACTAGACAACCTTAAAGTAAGCATATCAAGTTCAGAGTGACGTGATCCTACTAAGAGAGAATTTTATGGAAGTACATAAACACTTGGTCATAGTGAAGATGTGCGTAAATACACAGCAAACAGTGGATATTGGTCACTATGGGTAGATAAGATTGGAGATCAGCAAGTAGCAGACTATTCAAGTTTCTTTATATGTGTCTATAGAGTTTGACTGTCAAAACGTACAATTAAAAAATAACATTAAATGACACTATTCTTTTAAAAAACATGCACATTCCCCACCCCACCCCCCTGAAAGTGTATAGTCTTAATCCTCATTGACAAAATATTTCTTTAGTCATCCAGATCTAAACCTATCCATCTTACCCACACAGTCAATATATTCCTCTTAATGAATGAAAAGGGCTTAAGGTTTTTGTTTTTTGTTTTGTTTTGTTTTTGGTGAAAAGAAGGTTAGGAGAGGGATGTCGTTTACAGTTGCTTGATAAAATACAGAATTCTCAGTTAAATTTGAATTTCAGATACACAATGATTAACTTTTCAGCATAAGAAGAAATGTGGACTATTACCCAGATGGGATCCAATGACAAGGTGCTTCTAATTCCTCTTGCCATGACAAAATAATTATGGAAGTAGATTCATTTTCCTGTCTTAATCTTTCTCCCTATTTTATCAAATAAGGCCTTAAGTTTACTCAACCTGAATTTCTTCTCTACATGTATTTTCAGAAATTAGACTGAAGAGAAATATTACAATTCTTGAATATTCTGAATAAGCACATTACTAATCGTGGCAGGAGAAATTACACATTTTGGTCTCAGCCTTTAAAAAATTTACATTTTACAATGAATATATTCTGCTATTTTTGTTGCATATCAATCTCTAACACAGTGTCCGAATTATGGCAAGTGGTGTGTGTGTGCATGTGTGCATATGTGCGCACATGTGTGTGTGCATGTCCTCACTCTACATCCAGGGAAATTTCACTTTTCCACTGGTCATCACAAATTGCTGGTATTCAGTTGGACATTGACTTACATCAGGCTTCTAGGAAACCAAAGAGCATGAAATCTTATGTACCTCCATTCATTGAATTCAAGTTTTAGATTTACCAGCCAAGGATTTATTCTTTTCTTTGAATAATCCAGGGATAACTTTAGTCTCCAATAACTAACTTGTCAATCCACCCCCAAATGCAAATCCTTAAGAAATTAGCCTGAGCACCTGCTTTAGAAACCACTGTACTCTTTTCCTGAGGTTTTAATGATGCAAGAATCCTTTGATCCAGAGCTTTCTAATGTCTAATCCATTAACAGAACTGCTTTTTCCTCTGTATCCCTTTTTACCAGATTCAATTAGCTCTACCTATAGAATTCAAACCACAAATAGAAGAACAAATGCTTACCCTAGTCTCCAAACATCCCTGTATGCATTCTGAATGTGAGCCAAGGATTGAGTGATAGTCACATGTTACATTGGCTCTTCTGAACTCATGCCTTCATGCCCTAACCCCATTCTCTTAAGCAACAATAACTTCAGGGCCAGAGAACTAGAGTCAGTAAGATCTCAAAAGAGATAGGTCACATGAGGAAGAAATTCCAATTTTAAATTAGGGATAGCTCCTGCAAAGTCATGTTGTTTATCCTCTTGTTCCTGGAAAACAGCAGAAATCATTAAAAGGACAAGTTCTTGGATAAAAGTAAACATATTAAAAGCGTCTGAGTGAGAGGCTGCAAAAACAGAAATTGTGATAAGGCCAATACATCAAAAAGGGCAACAGAAACATTTGAACTTCTTGAGAATCTTGGAAGAAAAAGAGTACTGCTAGCTTCTTTTCAAATATAGCTGAATAAAGTAAGATTAAATGAGCTTAACTCCCACTACAAACAAGGCCATCTTGTTTCCAAGTCATTTCCTAGTCATAACAAGTGGCCATCCCCATCTTCACCTTGGGCTCTTTTTCCCTTGTCCTGAACTTTTTGTTCTATTATTTCTGTCCAGTTTCTTACCCAAAATCTTTTTCTATTGTGGGGAGGGGATGAATTGATTCATTTGCTGTCCTCCTGGAGACAAGGAGCCAAGTCACTCAGGAACTGTGCTTACTTTATGGGCGTGAGTTCCAGAACACCATAAAGGCTAAAGTCTTTCCATAACTCAGCTTGTAGAGTTCAAATAAAAAATTTGAATGCAGAATATTCTCAGTAAAGACAAATGTATTTCCCTAATAATATAAATGATCACTTAAGCTGAGTTCTTTACAATATGGATCATGTTGATGATGCATCTGAATCCACATAGTACCCCTTCTTAGGACACTTTATATATCAAGGAAGGATTCATCAGTTTGTCTTTATAAGTTAATTTCTCTAAGAGACTAGACAGTAGCTGGGTCCTCTTTTGCAAATATATACAAAACAATAAGCTAACCTCAGCTGATGATGTATCTCAATAAAAAGCTGTTGAATGAATACTTAAAGAATAATAGTTTTGCTAATGGTTTGTGTTATTCTAGAAAGAGAATAGTCCAGGTCACAGAATAAGGTGGTGGCATAAGAGAGATTTGGGGGCTCCAAGGTCACTGCAGATGGTGACTGCAGCCATGAAATTAAAAGACACTTACTCCTTGGAAGAAAAGTTATGACCAATCTAGACAGTATATTCAAAAGCAGAGACATTACTTTGCAGACTAAGGTCCATCTAGTCAAGGCTGTGGTTTTTCCTGTGGTCATGTATGGATGTGAGAGTTGGACTGTGAAGAAGGCTGAGCACCGAAGAATTGACGCTTTTTAACTGTGGTGTTGGAGAAGACTCTTGAGAGTCCCTTGGACTGCAAGGAGGTCCAACCAGTCCATTCTGAAGGAGATCAGCCCTGGGATTTCTTTGGAAGGAATGATGCTAAAGCTGAAATTCCAGTACTTTGGCTACCTCATGCGAAGAGTTGACTCATTGGAAAAGACTCTGATGCTGGGAGGGATTGGGGGCAGGAGGAGAAGGGGACGACCAAGGATGAGATGGCTAGATGGCATCATGGACTCGATGAACGTTAAGTCTGAGTGAACTCCGGGAGATGGTGATGGACAGGNTCATTGGAAAAGACTCTGATGCTGGGAGGGATTGGGGGCAGGAGGAGAAGGGGACGACCAAGGATGAGATGGCTAGATGGCATCATGGACTCGATGAACGTTAAGTCTGAGTGAACTCCGGGAGATGGTGATGGACAGGGAGGCCTGGCATGTTGCGATTCATGGGGTCGCAAGGAGTTGGACATGACTGAGAGACTGAACTGAACTGAGCTGAATCCATTACACTGCAATCACATGCTTCACATACTCCATACATATGTAACTTTTATGCAAACTACTTTAAACTTCTGAATCTCAGTTTCCATAACTATTCTGCCAATCTCACATGGTGGTTATAAGAATTAATGATACAATAAAAATCTATAGAAATATTCAGTTCAGTTCAGTCGCTCAGTCATGTCCGACTCTTTGCGACCCCATGAATTGCAGCACGCCAGGCCTCCCTGTTCATCACCATCTCTCGGAGTNGTACAGTTCTTCCATGTATTCTTGCCACCTCTTCTTAATATCTTCTGCTTTTGTTAGGTCCATACCATTCTGTCCTTTATTGAGCCCATCTTTGCATGAAATGTTCCCTTAGTATCTATAATTTTCTTGAAGAGATCTTTAGTCTTTCCCATTCTGTTCTTTTCCTCTATT
Organism: Neotragus pygmaeus; assembly: GCA_006410875.1. NCBI lineage: Eukaryota > Metazoa > Chordata > Mammalia > Artiodactyla > Bovidae > Neotragus > Neotragus pygmaeus. The sequence goes on from SJYV01055728.1 coordinate 3,150,539, forward strand.
TATTTGCACTGATCGCTGAAGAAGACTTTCATATCTTTTCTTGCTATTCTTTGGAACTCTGCATTCAGATGCTTATATCTTTCCTTTTCTCTTTTGTTTTTTGCTTCTCTTCTTTTCACAGCTATTTGTAAAGCCTCCCCAGACAGCCATTTTGCTTACTATGGTAAATTAGGCCCTTGTGAGTTTTATCTGCCACCAGACTCTCCACTCTTCAGCCATTTTTCTCCATTCAAACTGATAAATTTGAAATTTCCCAGGCATTCTTAGAGGCTTCACACCACACAGATTATTTAGTTTTGGTCCTTGTCTTTGTGAGTGTTGTCACATTGGGAGGAAAGGATCTCTACTGTCTTTTTTTTTTTTTACTGTTTAAAATTCAGACTTTCATAAGAGGAAGTTTTCCTCACTTCCTTCCCAGAACCATTTTGCTCACCTCATCTCTTTCAGATCCTTTAATTGATTAGTAATGTAAGTACTGACTCCACTCATTGGACTGAGTGGAAGGTACCATTGGTAGTGGAAGGGTATGAGGAAGGAACGGAAGTTGTGAGAAGAAAGATAAATAACTCACAAGCAAGAGGGAGATCTGAGGGAAGACAAGCATGAGGGAATGTGTATGAGGCATCTTTTGTTTGTGGGGCAAGAGATGGCAGAAGGGCTTGCAAACAAGACAAAGTGAGACAAAAGACCCCAGGTCCAAAAGTGTCTCAGTCTGGACCCTTCTGGCAATAGAGTCTGTGGTAGGGTTTTAATTGCCTCTAAAAACAATTGTTTCCCTATTTGTCTTGGGATGTTAATTTACTCTCTGGTTTACTACAGGTCAGATGAGTTTTCACCAGAATTCATCTTTGCAGATGTTTGAACTTTTGGTTACTATTAGTTTTTCATGTTGAAAGTGTATCTCATCCACTTGACCTAAGTCGTCAAGTGAAAAGGAGATGCCGCCACACTGCTGAGTCCTTGGAACTTCATAGTCTACCTACAGTTTCTCAGTTACTCAAGGCAGTCCCTTCCTGCATTTGACAGAGCAGGAGGGCAAATTTTCTCCAAACCCTGGGCATCCTTTTCTGATCTCATAGATGCCACTTCCATTTCCTCTGGGGCCACCTTGCCTATCCCTTACCCCCAGAGAGTTTTGCCTCTCACACATCCCAGATCATAGCAAGAGAATCATACAAAGTCAAATAATAATAAAACATTTAATTACAGTCTCTTATGTTATAGCGTGCTAATTGCCTTCTTAACAAATACAACATAATCAAAATCAAGTTAGCAAAACCACTGTTACTCTGGGAAAATAAAAGTTGTTGACAAGAGAATTGCAGATTCACTTTTTTTCCTTGAAGAAATATTTTTAAAGTTGATTTTTAATAGTTTTAAGTTATTTTGTTGTGATTAAAGTAAGCAAAAATAACAACTTGAGACCAAATAAATCTAAATATCCCTGAGAAAAATTCTCAAGGGAGCAAAAAAAAAAAAAAAAGTCCTAAATTAGCAAATATCTAGGTAAATTTTAGACCAGTTCCCAGTTATCAGTGTCAAACAAAACACAGCTGCTAAATGATTAGCTGGCTACTCAGATGAAGCAGCTGTGGATTCTTATAATATCTTTGAAAATATTTTTCCCCAATATATGCCTGTGTTCTGTGCTAGTCACCAATTGCAAAATCATTTTAACCAACAATAGAGGGCATGGTGCCAGGTACATGTAATGAGGTTATGTAACCTTGAGTAGTGATAGAAAATGACTGAAATGCAAAAGGATGATATTTTGTCTGGAGGTGAGGGCAAAAGACGATAATTAGCATCCTCAAGTGATTTTTATGGAAGTCCAAAGATGCTTACAAAATGGATTTTATAAAGCTTTGAAGGAAATATGTCCACAGCAGCACAATATGATTTAAACTGAGGAGAAAAGGTGATTACCAGGCAGGTCAGGATTGTTTAAATCTAGGGAGAGAGATCCCATTTCAAAAAGAAAGAAAGAGCTATTTTCTTCCTTTTTTTCAGTCGCATCTTTTTCAGATAAATATGGCAATTCAGGAGGAGAATAGCTGGGTCATATGGTAGTTATGGGCTTCCCCTCCTGTGGCTCGGGGGTAAAGAATCCACCTGCAGTGCAGGAGACCCAGGAGACAGGAGTTCAAAGATTGTACAGATCCCGGGTTGTGAAGAGTCCCTGGAGGAAAGTATGGCAACCCACTCCAGTATTGTTGCCTAGAGAATCCCCGTAGACAGAGGAGCCTGGTGGGCTACCGTCCTTGGGGTCACAAAGAGTTGGACACAGCTGAGACCACTGAGCAAGCATGCGTGGTAGTTACATTTTTAGCTTTCTGAGAAATTGGTGTACTGTTTTCCGTAGCAGCTGCACCAATTTACATTGCTATCAACAGTGTGCCAGTGGCCCCTTTTCTCTATACTCTCACTGACATTTACTTGTAGACTTTTGGATGATAGCCATTCTGACCATAGAATATCACTCAGCCATAAAAAAGAATGAAATTCTGCCATTTACAATGACATGGATGGACCTAGAGAGTATTATGCTGAGTGCAGATAGACAGGGAAAGACAAATGCTCCACATCGTCATTTATAAGTGAAACAGAAAAATTATATAACAAAACAAAAACAACTCAAAGATATAGAGAACAAGCCAGTGGTTACCACTGGAGCAAGGGAGGAAGGGAGAGGCAAGACAGATGAGGGATTAAGAGATGAAAACCGCTATGTGTAAAATAGATAAATGACAAGAACATATTGTGCGGTGCAGGAAAACATAGCCATTGTTTGAGATAACTTTAAATGGAGTACAATCTATAAAAATATTGACTATGTTGCACACCTGACACTAATATAATTGTAAATCAACCCATATGCTTCACTGAAAAAAAAAAAAAGAGCTGAATAGGAAAAAGGAACTGAAAAGGTGAGCAGCAGATACACATGTGGCAGGGCCAAGGCAGAGGGTCTGGAGTGCAGAGGTTAGGAATGGCATTGAAGGGCAAGAGAGGAGACAATCCAAGATCTTAATTTAGGTACACATGATCTTGAGAACAAAACTGGGGCCCTACTAGAATGATCTTCAACTCAAAGAATGTTAGGGTGGAAGAGATACGGCACTCACTGAATCCAAACCATTCATTGCCAGAAAGATAAATTTAGGTACCAGGAGGAACATGACTTGCTCAAAGTTATGGAACCAAATGTCCAACTTTAATTCAATGGTTTCTTCACTATACCATAAAGTCAATTATAGGTCAGGTGGGAATACCTAGGCTCTTTATCAGAATGCATCTTTCTCTTCTAGAAAAAGAAGGTAGAAAGATGATCCATTCCACTGGGAAGGAGCAAATGTGATAAAAGATCCACCCCCAAATCCACAGCTGAAATGAACATCTGACCCTCTAGCACTCAAGTTCAAGGCATGTGCTGGGCGCAAGGCAGAAGCCACAGACTCCAAACTTATTTCCCCACTGGACTACAACTGGATCAGGAATTGATTTCATTTACTTGTCCATCTCTAACACCTGGGCAATTGTCATCTTTTAGTAAATATTTGTATCTTTTAACAAGTCATTAATTTTCCCTAAGTCCCTTGCATCCTAGTTTCCCTCATAGGGCAGAAATTTACTCAGATTCAAAAGTAAAAGCTCTACAGTCACAGAGTGAAGTAAGAACATCACTCAAGTTTAACCTGGGCTCCCCTCGTGGCTCAGCAGTAAAGAATCTGCCTGCAATGCAGGAGACACAGGTTCGATTCCTGGGTCAAGAATATCCCCTAGAGAAGCAAATGGCAACCCACTCTGGTATTCTTGCCTAGAAAATCTCATGGACAGAGGAACTTGGAGGGCTGCAGTCCATGGGGTTGCAAAAGAGTTGGACACAACTTATCAACTAAACAGCAAGTTTACTCTACATTTTCTCTTCACCATTGCTGTTGCCATCTCTTCAAAGGTAAGAGCTGAAGCAAAACTGGATACAGAATTGAATCAAATACTATTAGTATGAAGAGTTGCCGTTTATATAATAATAATCTGAAGGGCAGGATCTAAATAAAAGATCTGTGAACAGGAATAGGAATACTCATAAGGACTTTTTCTGAGTCTAAGTTATGACCAACCTAGATAGCATATTCAAAAGCAGAGACATTACTTTGCCGACTAAGGTCCATCTANGGCGTGCTGCAATTCATGGGGTCGCAAAGAATCGGACACGACTGAGTGACTGAACTGAACTGAACTGAAGTTTGGGACTGTTCCTAGCCTCTTGGTATCCATAGTATCTAAAACAAGGCTTAGCAATATAGCTCCACATTGATACTAGAGGTATAACTCCATTTTTGTCCTTTTTATTTATTTACAACTCTAATGTTAAGGTCGTAAACAGTATATTCTGTAGTTAAATTGCTCACCAGCATCTTTTGAGTGCCAGCTTGGTGCTTCAAACTTGAGTGAAGTGGCCAGAAATCTTCAAAACAATATTGTGTGAGATAAACACAATCGCTGTAGTCTGTGGCCTGAAATTTTTTTCTCTGTGGGAAAGTCAGTTTCGAAAATGATTTGAAGGTCGAGTGAGGTCAACATCAAAACAACACAGCATGTACTGGATTGTGGGCAGTGGGCAAGGAGATGGAAGAGATATTTTGGATAACTAGACATTGGGGAATATCACGCTCCTTGATAACATTACCCAAAGATGGCAGCAGTTAGTGGAATGGAATAATCAAGACTCCAAAAGAACACAATTTGAGCTATGTGTGGAGGAGAAAGGAGAGCCATGTTTTAGGGTCCTTTCAAGTTTTCTCAAATCTTTAAATATCCTCAAAGAAGGGATCCCCACAGGCCCCCAGAACCATCATTTCAGTTTACTATATCACAAGTTAATTGTATGATTAATGACATTTCACCAGAATGGATAGTAATTCATACATATGGATTGGATTTTGGTTTTTAACTACTAGGGGAAAATAAATTCCAGTTGATTTTTTGCCCCAGCAAGAGCAGGTTTTATAGAAAAAGAAAGAAAAAAAAAACCATGGATAAAGCAATCTTGATGAAGAACAAACAAAATCATCTTGGTGAAGAAATATCAGATGAGAATGTAATTCCCTTGTTCATGTTTTTCTTAGAAAGCATTTTCCTTCTGCCTGGTTCTGGGAACAAAGCCAAAGTCTGCTTCAGAGGAACAGAGGTTTCCAGTAAATTGTGTGAGTGAGGGTGGCTGGGTGGGTGAGAGTCTGGGGGAGATTGGTAGGGGAGATAGTTCAGAAACTTATGTGCCACCCGGGGAAGGATAAGATAGCAGGTCTGCCTCTTCTTCTCTGAGTGACATGGCCTCTGAGAAGTGTTGAATGCAGGGGAGAGGTAAAATTGAATCAGAAAGCAGAGCCTAGACATTCCCTGGCCTCAAAATAATTAGCAAACCACAAAATTAGGGTGGGAAGGGAGAAAGGGAACGGAGCTGACACAGAGATAGGCACTCTTTCCCACCCTTCCTGATGGTGGGACCTACCAAGGTCTTGCGAGATGCTGGGCTTCATAATAACATCAGTCTCATCCTCATAAGCTTGTCTCAGATCCATGTTCAAGTGCTATCATTTCCCCCCTTTTCTGCTCTCCAGATCACTCCCTTTATCTATTTTTCCAGCATGGTGGCTGGAAAGAGAGCAGCAGAGCAGGATTCAGAAAGGAAATGAGGAAAGAGGCTAATGCTTTCTGAACACAGAAAATTCATAAGACATTCTGTGAGGTGTTTTATCTATCCACCTAGTTCATACAGTATTTCCAACTAGAGTTTGGGAATTCAGACAACTTGAGCGTTAAGGTTTTGAACTTTCTTACACCAAGAGTTGAATGGCTATGGAGCAATCACGTAACCTCCATGCTCCTTACTAAGGAGCTCTGCATGTGTATAACATGAGGACAATGGTATTTTCCCATTAATCCCAAGAGAACCAATGTAAAAATCAAATAAGATAATATACAAAGAAGCACTTGGTGAGCTGTGAAATACTGAACATGTGGGAGGAATTATTGTTTAGTTAGTAAACCACCCTCTAAGACACCAGTCTCTGAGATCCTCCTGCTTGCTAGATGGGTGTTTTCTCCATTTATCCCAAACATGTATCCTGACTTCAATCCAAAGTCACTTGGAAACTGGCCTTAAAGATCTAACCATATCTTTGGCGCCAGCCAGCAACTCAAAACTCAATTCCTGCTCCTGTCTTTATTTACAACGTGGCTTCTGAAGCAAAAAACCAAATATCAGCTTCCTCTAATAATGAAACAAGGGGGATTAGAGCTTCACATTCTAATTTTGTGCTTGACAGAGAAGGAGGAAGAATCAGATGGTGATGATGAAAGGTACAAGTACAAGGTGAAGTGGGAGGTATCAGGAGGATATTGCCCTGATCATGAGAGTAGGGGCTTAAAGGATGGTGTCTTCTGTGGAGCAAACTTTCTTATGGGTGATTAGAAACAGACATCATTCCAGGATAAAATAAGAGTTACTAGAGGAGGGAAATAGGGAGACTGGAAAACTGGCAAGAAGAGATTTTTTAAAGCAGGGGAGAACATCTAATCACTTGATCACCTGCAATGTGCCTGCTATGAGGCTCTATTATACATCAGATCCGTGATCTCATGACCTCCGGCCTACCTCTTGCCTCTCTTGCTGCTGTCTTACATCATTGGTGAGCAGACATCTCTGGGTGGGAATGTTCTAGTAGCACAAACTCTTTAGGAATCCAGACATGACCCACCCTTTGACTGCAAGTTAGTCTGGGTCAGGAAGAGAGTCGCTAGAAGGGTGGAGAGAAAGAGCTCAGGGTGATGGTGGTGGTGGAAGAACGTCTCATTCTATCGGGAAAAATTACCAAAGAGCAACTCAGATTCCTTCCCAACCAGAGCACAGTTTTCACACAGGACCCTTCCTTTCCTCCCTCCCCAGCTCTGGCCTCTATGGCACATCTGCCAACACTGGGCTCAGCCACTAGACTATTATAGTGGTTAAAGCTGAGAGAATCTTGAATTCAAATCCCAGTTTCTTTACTGACTAGCTGTGTGGCCCTGCTTTGTTGGTTAACTCCTCAGACAGCTCCCCATCGCCCCAACAGAGTTAATAATGCCTATTGGGTATCCAGGTTTGATCCCTAGTTCTGGAAGATCCCCTGGAGGAGAAAATGGAAACCCACTCCAATATTCTTACCTGGAGAATCTCATGCACAGAGGAGCCTGGTGGGCTGCAGTCCATAGGGTCACAAAGAGTTGGACATGACTGGAGCAACTCAGTATCATCTATCATTGGGTATCCAGAAAAATCGAGATCTGTATGTACAGAGTTGAATGCAATGCCTAGTTCAGTAGTTGGAGTGTTTATTGTTACTTTATTATTAGTCATCTGGCTGTCACCTCCTAACTATCATCTGTTTCTCCAGGACTAGCATCTATTAGGGAAGGCAATGGCAACCCACTCCAGTACTCTTGCCTGGAAAATCCCGTGGACAGCAGAGCCCGGTGGGCTGCCGTCTATGGGGTCGTACAGAGTTGGACATGACTGAAGCGACTTAGCGGCAACAGCAGCAGCATCTATTGAAGACTTAGTCCATGCCAGGCCATGGTACTAGTCACTGAGCCTGTGAAGATAAAACAGACAGAACTCTGACCTCAAGGAGCAAACAATCTAAGGAAAACAAATAACGAGAGTTTCAGACCTCAGGAAAATGTAGCAGCTGTGTTCTTGTGTTTGAAGGTGTGTCCCATGGACAAACAGGTAGGCTTGTTTGAAGGGCTCCAGGGGACTCTTGGTGGGGTGTGGAGGGTGGGGGTGTCCAGGGGAAGCTCCAGTTGCTCTGAAGCTGCCGTGAAGTCCTGCAGAGACCTTGTCATGGATTATTCTCTCAGCACTATTTAAGCTGTTTGTGGTTGATGGCTCTAGGGCTCTGAGGAGACATCTCAGAGGCCACATGGCAGAGAAAAGTGGGCAAAGAAGGGAGGTCCTCAGCCCCTTATTTGGACCTCATCCAGAGTAGCTTTGATTGTTATCTGTTTTATAAATTGGGAATCTGAGTTAGATTCAAAGAAAAGATGAAACTGATTTAAAAAAAAACAAAAAACAGAAAAACCAGGAACCCTCGGGCTCAGGCTAAGTGATTTCTAAGATCCTTACCAAAGATGGGATGTTAGCATCCTCTTCAGCCTGTATCAGTCCCGAAGTGCCTGGAACTGACCCATCTTGGCTTCAAGTGCATCCATCTTCAGGGTCTGAAGCCTCCCTAGACAGTAGCGGTTCTCTCTCCAGAATTCTTTCATTCTATCACGCTTTTCATAAGTATTTCCTAATATTCCCTTATCATCCCACTCCTTTTCCACTTCCTGCATCAACATAGCTCATTCCCACGAATTTAGAAATCAGAGAAGAGGCCAATTGATCCAAAGAGAGACTTAACCTGATGAGAGTTACTAGAGAAGCAATCTTTCTGTTTGCAGAAGAACCAAGTGAAAACATAACAGTAAGTCAGGGAACTGTTGACTTAATTTAACTTGAATACCATTCCATCAGCCAGAGTCATGACCTTTAGGTCAAAAGTCAGGTTGTCAGAAATACGCGAAAACAAGCCCTTCAGGGTAATGGGAGGCTGAGTATTCCACTAAGGAGCTTTCCTTCACTGTGAAGTCCCCGAGGGGCTGAAAAGGTACTCTTAGCTTGAAAACAGGACCTGGTGTGAATTTTCTCACTATGTGAAGACAGTTCTTAGATTGAGTTGAGTTCTATGTCGCAAAATAGTTGGAATATGAACAGTAATTCAAGGTCATTGTTGCTTTCTTTAGTGATTTATGATAAAAGGCAAACTCCCTTGTTTAAAAAAAGAAAGAAAAAAAAAGGAGAGAGATGAGGGAGGAAGGAAGGGAGGGAATGAGAAGAAGAATCTTTAAAATAAGAATCACATTCAGTAAGTGAATTCAAGACAACAGTCTGTGCTACAATCTTGAATCTGAAGTTTAAAATTTGTAAATATTTTTAAATGGGGCAATAAATTTGAAAAAGAACATAGAGTTGTCAAGTCCCATTTGCAACCTGATGTTAGGAGCAGATGATCAGGCCATTCAGCCTCAGTTTACATAGCATAGAGGACACAGGATATACACTGTATACAAACCTCTTCATGTTCCTAGTGGTTCTATCCAAAACCACCTTCTTATGTCACATGTCACGGTCACATGTTAAGGAAAATAGCCAGAAGTAGCAGTGTGAAATAATTACACAGTAAACTTTTCTAGTTTCAGTAATCTGTTTTTTATTAAGTAAATGTCAAAACCCAGTTATATTGGTTCATCCATGTCTTTGAGGAAAATGGGCTGTAATTTTGATTTTATGATGCTTCAAGTGTTTAAAATTAAGAAAAATTTTAAAGTCATTCCTTTATAAGGGATTTTTTCTCAGACACAATATGAATATTTGCCCATCGTTCCAAGAACTCCGCCTAACTAGAAAGATGCTTTGCCTAGGGCGGCTCATCTGCTGCAAAGGGAGGGGAAAGTTATGTGACACTGTAAAAGTAAGCTGGCATGGAGCCGTACTCTACATATGCAGAAATAAGTAGAGGGAATATCTGTGGGCGCATTTCCTTTTTACTCTAGAGTTATCTACTTCTGTGGTCATTCTCAAACCTTCAGAGAGACACTCTCTAAAATGTAGCTATCTCATGCATTGATAGAGCAGTGTTTTATTTATCTGGCTTTGACAACATTTATTGTGATATGCAGAGACATCACTTTGTCACCAAAGGTCCATATAGTCGAAGCTATGGTTTTTCTAGTAGTAATGCACAGATGTGAGAGTTGGACTGTAAGGAAGGCTGAGTACCAAAGAAGTGATGCTTTTGAATCCTGGTGCTAGAGAAGACTCTTGAGAGTCCCTTGGACAGCAAGGAAATCAAACCAGTCAATCCTAAAGCAAATCAACCCTGAATATCCATTGGAAGGACTGATGCTGAAGCTACAATACTTTGGTCACCTGATGTGAAGAGCTGACTCATTGGAAAAGATCCTTAGGTTGGGAAAGATTGAGGACAGAGTAGAGAAGGGGATGATAGAGGATGAGATGGGTGGATGGCTCACTGACTCAAGGGACATGAGTTTGAGCAAACTCTGAGAGATAGTGAAAGACAAGGAAGTCTGATGTGTGGCAATCCACTGGGTCACAAAAAGTCAGGCATGACTTAGTGACAGAGCAACAACAACAAATTGTGATACATGCATTTTAAAGTGTCAAGTAAGAAAGAGCCTCAAGATTTAGTTTCTTATAGTCAATATCATGGGACAGAGATCACTGTATTGCCTTGTGAGAATTAACTAGAGATCACTGGCTCAATTGCTTATGAAATTGAACTGGCAAGCTCTTTGAATGTGAAGCCAAACAGATTGCCTTATACTTGACCTCACACTGAACCAAGTCTGAGTTCAGTTTGCAGATCTTATGTATATTCGGTCATCCCATGCACCTTGCCCACGGGATGGAGAGTATTCTAGTGGGTATAGGATGTGGATAGATGGTAAATTCCTATATGTTTCTGAACTTTAACTTGCTAATCACAATCAGAAATAAGAATTGATGAATGATGATCCTCTTTTTCTTTAATCAAATAAATACCTCCTCCCAGGAGTTGAAGCCAACCGAGGTTGGAAGGAAGGTAAGAGGAGTTCTCAAGAACGATTTTGTTGTGGCAAAACTTACTTCTCTTTCAGCCACCAGGAATGGGGAGGGAGAGAAACACAGTTATTTCTATACCCTTGACATTGTACATAAGAAGACAGTGGATAGAGATAAGAGTGTGGGGGCTCTGGATGCTGACTGCCTATGTTTAAGCTCTCTTTCTTTCACTGATTAGATGATATTGGAAAGGTTCTTTTATCCTCTCTAAGCCTCAGTTTCTTCAGAAGTAAAATGGGAATAATAATAATATTATTTTCATAGTACTTAAGCCTTAAAGAAGCAATGAATTAAAATCTTCAGCACTATGCCAGGGCAACAAGGAAAGCGAAACATACAGCACGCACTGTTGTTAGTTGTTTGGGTCAGAGCTTTCTTGCCTTTACTCTGCTCTCATGCTCAAGTTTCCTTCTTCACACCCATGCTTCTGTGCTTCAGTGACGGCCTAAGCATAAAAGAAGTCAAATCTGTTGAAATGGGAGGATGTAGGCAAAGATGAACAGCTTTCTCTTATAGTCTCAATCTTTCACAAATTAAGCGCCCATTTCGTGTAGAGAGAGTTGGAGGCTTATGTGTCCTCCTAGGCCTAGTGACTGCCTCTTCACTTGTGACTGGCCCACATTCGCCCAGATGACTGAGGAAGACACTGGCTTTCAAAGAAAATGTTTGTTGGTGAACATCACTTGTCTGGATCGTCCTCACATTTAGAGGACAGAGCTAAATCAAGGAACATCACTTGTCTGGATCATCCTCACATTTAGAAGACAGAGCTAAAATCAAGGATCATCACTTGTCTGGATCATCCTCACATTTAGAAAGGAAAGTGAAACGTGAAGTCGCTCAGTCGTGCCCGACTCTTTGCAACTCCATGGACTGTAGCCTACCAGGCTCCTATGTCCATGGGATTTTCCAGGCAATAGTACTGGAGTGGATTGCCATTTCCTTCTCCAGCAGACCTTCCCGACCCAGAGATGGAACCCAGGTCTCCCGCATTGTAGACAGACGCTTTACCAAGAAAAAGTTAGTGAAGCTCATTTCTTTGGGAAATCACTTCCCTCAGGGCACTTTTGGTAGTCAAACTCTGGGGTCATTTTGAAGTAATCTGTTGAACTGAATTGAAGGAGAAAGACCAGAGTTCCTTGAATAAATCTAAAGGAGAGATGGTGAGAGTTTTAATAAATTGTGACTATGAGAATGATAAATAGGATAGTTTGGAATCCGCATTTTAATAGATTTTCCAAATTGTGTATGCTGCACTGGTTTTGTTTAAATAAGTAATTCTTGGGTTTAGTTATCAGTTGTATTGGATTTGGTTTTCATTCCACAGTTCATTGATTTCTGTACTTGCTATATTATATCATTGCTCTTATTTTTACTTTATTTTTCCAAACTAAGAAAAATACCTAGTTCATTTATTTCTATTCTCTTTTGCTAAAAAAGAGAAAAGTTTAAGATTATTAACTTACTCCCTCAGTAAGACTCTGACCACAACCTGTATATTTAGTAATGTAATATTTTGTTGTAGTTTACTAACAGTATTTTCTAATGAATGCTAATTGCAATTTTAATCTTCGCTTATATCCAATACTCATATAGGAGAGAGTTTCTTATTCATTAACAATAGTTATTTGTTTTATACATTTTTTGTTAGAAGTCAATATTTGTTGATGGATCAACTATGCATTAATAAAAAAAAAATGTTGTCTGGGTGACATTAGCTTCAATAATCTCAGATATGCAGATGACACCACCCTTATGGCAGAAAGTGAAGAGGAGCTAAAAAGTCTCTTGATGAAAGTGAAAGAGGAGAGTGAAAAAGTTGGCTTAAAGCTCAACATTCAGAAAATGAAGATCATGGCATCTGGTCCCATCACTTCATGGGAAATAGATGGGGAAACAGTGTCAGACTTTATATTTTGGGCTCCAAAATCACTGCAGATGGTGACCGCAGCCATGAAATTAGAAGACACTTACTCCTTGGAAGAAAAGTTATGACCAACCTAGATAATATATTCAAAAGCAGAGACATTACTTTGCCGACTAAGGTCCGTCTAGTCAAGGCAATGGTTTTTCCTGTGGTCATGTCTGGATGTGAGAGTTGGACTGTGAAGAAGGCTGAGCACCAAAGAATTGATGCTTTTGAACTGTGGTGTTGGAGAAGACTCTTGAGAGTCCCTTGGACTGCAAGAACATCCAACCAGTCCATTCTGAAGGAGATCAGCCCTGGAATTTCTTTGGAAAGAATAATGCTAAAGCTGAAACTCCAGTACTTTGGCCACCTCATGCGAAGAGTTGACTCATTGGAAAAGACTCTGATGCTGGGAGGGATGGGGGCAGGAGGAGAAGGGGACGACTGAGGATGAGATGGCTGGATGGCATCACGGACTTGATAGACATGAGTCTGAGTGAACTCCGAGAGATGGTGATGAACAGGGAGGCCTGGCGTGCTGCAATTCATGGGGTCGCAAAGAGTCGGACACGACTGAGTGACTGAACTGAACTGAACTGAATTTATTAAGACCATTTTTCTTTCTGGTGTAGTATATTGTCAGTATTTGAGAGGCTAGTGTGGACAAATGAAAAGGAGATATGCAGCCTATTTTTCAGATTAAGAAAATCTATATGTATCATATGTATATTTATATATATATACACATATTTTTCAGACATATATGTGTACACACATATTCATATACATATGTACTAACATAATATTAGTAATTTTGTTTATATTTTCACTATTTTTCATCTGCAAAATTCAATATATGTGTTAGAATCTCTCACATAACTGCGTGTTCATTTCTCCTTACATGTTTTATATTTTATTTCTCGCTATTAAAATTTTTAATTTTGGTTTCTATATATATGGATCATATGATAATTCATGTAATCTTTTTCAAATCATGTTGTTCTTTGCCTTTAATTCTACACTTTATTTGAAATTTATATTTACACTGGTGCTTTGAGTTTTTAGTTTTTGTTCTTTTTATATCTGCCTGATAAACACATTGTATGTGTTTGTGTGTGTGTCTTTCTAAGCTCATTTCTCTTAAAAGAAGCATGTCATATTTCAAGTCTTTGTTTGTAAATCGGGGAATTCATAATAGATACATCTGGTCTCCCTCCTTTTATCGTGTTTTTGGAGGTGGGAAGAGCAGTGACTGAGAATAAGCCTGTGGGCCAGATAAGCCAGGGTTTAGACCTTGAAACTGCCATGTACATCTGTGTGACCTCAGAAAAGTGGTTTATTCTCTGTGGGTTCCTGCTAATTCATCTGTAATATTGAAAAGATAATATTACTAAGGTTTCTATAAAGAGCCAATAAAAAATAGGGCAAAATCCCTAATAGTGCCTGATACATCGTGGTCATGCAATAAATGTTGACCACATTTTATATATAATAATAAGTATAAATATTATGTTATTCTGTACATACATCCCATTATGTTAAGTTTTGTGCTTGTTGTTCCTGTTAATTCCTTATTCTTTTTTGATATATGGACTAGATTTGTTTGCTTTTCTCTTCGTTAATAGTTTGAAAGGCAAACATTTGTTTTTAATCAACTAGTAGTCATCTTCATGTTTTCCAAAGATCCTATTTGAATTATTTTTCTGTGATTATCAAAGCCAAAAATCACTTCTCCTTATGTAATATTTATAATTTGGAATAGCTTTATTCATTGACCTCCTTTGCCTCCCCAATATTTTTAAATATAATTTGGAGTTTCTACTGCTAATTATTTAGAATAAATTTAACATTTGTATAAAGTATGTTTTCTTCATGAAGAGAAACTTTTGTTTTATTGTGTATCCATATTGATAATTATTTAGAGACAAATCTATGTTTAACACATTTAATACTGACCATGGGTCCTAATATACCCTTTATTTAATTTTTAATTTTTCTTTGTTCATTTTCTTCTCAATTTCTTGGAGTATGTCATCAAGAAAAATTTTCAAGATGAAAATATATATATGCATATATAGAGAAATGTAAAAATATATATGAAGCACTCATATATCTGAAATGTTTTCACACAAAAGTATTATGCTGCAACCCTGTTTTCTAACTCTCTGAGGACCTTGCCCTAGTTTAATCTGGTTGCATTACTTCAGATAATTCTGCAGTGGACATAGATTCTGGTGCTCTTTTGTTTTATTTTGCTTTGTTAGTATGGATCAAATGCCTCCTTGCCCTCACCTTGTCGCACCAAAATGGAAGTCAAGGATGGAGACCCACAAGGACTAAAAATTGTCATGGTTTGTATTATTCAGGCAGAAGGTAGCTTTGATAGAGAAATCCAGTTAAAACTTTCATTTTTACAATTAATTGTACATATCTGAGTTCATGCAGTGATATTCTGAGTTGCTACGTAGATCTAATAGTTACAGCCTTAGGAGAAAATGGGGCATCTCCTGCAACTGGAGGATAGGTCCCTGAGAAATGGAGGATTAGCACCGCACAGAGTAGACTATGAGGCCCCATGAGAAAGTTCAGGTTTTAATCCTTTTCCAGGCCTGGCTCTGTATCTTCAAATAGAAAGTCCCAGAAGATGTTTATTTGAATTTTCTTGAATTAATTTAGTGATTCATCTGTCAGTTGGACAACCAAAATAAATAAAACACAATCCCTGCCCACAGAGTACTTAAATTCTGCCAAAGGGAAAGAGAAGAATTGCATACAAATTTTGTAACACATAAACATCAAACGTGAAAAGCATTTTAAAGAGTCAAAGTTCCCTGTTGATTGGGGTTGGTGGTCACGTGGACTGTTCAGAATCATGATTTTAGCAAGTTATCTGGATCTGGAAGCAACCAAAGGAACACTGGATAACCATTAATGTGGCTGCATCTATAAAGAAATAGACCACTAGTCTTTAAGGACTTGCCCAATTCTGAGGTTGAATGAGAATGAAGGAAGTTTAAATAATACGGTGTTTTGGAAAATCCCAACCCAAGTCTCCCATTTCCTCAAAACTTCTATACCGCCAGTCTTGGTGGGCACCCCCAAACCTCCAGAATTTTCACCACTTCACTCCACAGTGGCAATTTCATCTCAGCCTCTTATAAAATTCTTGTTGTTCAGTTGCCAAGTCTTGTCCAACACTTTGTGACCCTATGGACTGCAATACTCTAGGCTCCTCTACCCTCCACTGTATCCCGAAGTTTGCTCAAATTCATGCCCACTGAATCAGTGATGCCATCTAACCATCTCATCCTGCTACCTGCTTCTCCTGTTGTCTTCAATCTTTCTCAGCATCAGGGTCTTTTCCAATGAGTGAGCTCTTCACATCAGGTGGCCAAAATATTGGAGCATTACAGTCCCTTCAATGAGTATTAGGATTGACTGATTTTATCTCCTTGTTGTTTAAGGAACTCTCAAGAATCTTGTTCAGCACCACAATTTGTAAACATTAATTCTTCAGCACTCAGTCTTTCTTATGGTCCAAATTTCACATCTGTACATGACTACTCGAAAAACCATAACTTTGACTATAAGGACTTCTGTCAGAAAAGCAATGTCTCTGCTTTTTAATATGCTAAGTTTGTAATAGCTTTCCTTTCAAAGAGCAAAAGTCTTTACATTTCATGGCTGCAGTCCCATCATCCACAGTGATTTGGGACCCCAAGAAAATATAATCTTTCACTGCTTCCACTTTTTCCCCTTCTATTTGCCGTGAAGTAATCGGACCAGAGGCCATGGTCTTAGTTTTTTGAATGCTGAGTTTTAAGCCAACTTTTTCACTTTCCTCTTTTACCCTCATCAAGAGGCTCTTTAGTTACTCTTTGCTTTCTGCAATTAGAATGGTATCATCTGCATATTCGATGTTGATATTTCTCCCAACAGTTTTGATTCCAGCTTGTGTTTCATCCAGCCTAGCATTTCATATGATGTACTCTGCATATAAGATAAATAAACAGGGTGACAATATATAGCCTTGTCTTACTCCTTTCCCAATTTTGAACCAGCCCTTTTTTCCATGTCCAGTTCTAATTGTTGCTTTTTGATTTGCATACAGATTTCTCAGGAGACAGGTAAGGATGTCTGATACTCCCATCTCTTTAAGAATTTTTCACAGATTGCTGTGATATGCACAGTTAAAGGCTTTAGGGTAGTCAGTGAAGCAGGAGATATTTTAAAGGAATCCCCTTGCTTTCTCTACGATCCAATATTGGCATTTTTATCTCTGGTTCCTTTGCCTTTTCTACATCCATCTTGTACAGTTGAAAGTCCTTGGTTCATGAACTGCTGAAGCCTAGATTGAAGGATTTTGAGCATAGCCTTGCTAGCACATGAAGTGAGCACAATTGTATGGTAGTTCGAACATTGTTTTGCATTGCCCTTCTTTGGGATTGGAATGAAAACTGACTTTTTCCAGTCCTGTGGCCACTGCTGAGTTTTCCAAATTTGCTGGCATATTAAGTGTAGCACTTTAACCATATCATCCTTTAAGATTTTAAATAATTCAACTGGAATTTCATCACCTCCACTAGCTTTGTTTGCAATAATGCTTCCTAAGGTCCACTTGACTTCACATTCCAGAATGTCTGGCTCTAAGTGAGTGATCATACCATCATGGTTATCTGGATCATTAGGACCTTTCTTGTATAGTTTTTCTGTGTATTCTTGCCTCCTCTTCTTAATACCATCTGCTTCTGTTAGGTCCTTATCATTTCTGTCCTTTTTGAAATATTCCTTTGACATCTCCAATTTTCTTGAAGAGATCTCTAGTCTTTGCCATTCTATTTTTTCCCTCTATTTCTTCTCATTGTTCATTTAAGAAGGCCTTCTTATCTCTCCTTGCTACTCTTTGGAACTCTGCATTCAGTTAGGTTTATCTTTCCCTTTCTCCTTTGTCTTTGGTTCCCTTCTTTCCTCAGCTACTTGTAAAACCTCCTCAGACAACCATTCTGCCTTTTTGTATTTCTTTTTCTTTGGCATGATTTTGGTCACTGCCTCCTGTACAATGTTATGAATCTCCGTCCATAGTTCTTCAGGCACTCTGTCTACCAGATCTAGTCCCTTGAATCTATTCATCACCTCCACTCTATAATCATAAAGGATTTGATTTAGGTCATACTTGAATGGCGTATTAATCTTCCCTATTTTCTTCAGTGTAAACCTGAATTTTGCAATAAAGAGTTCAAGATCTGAACCACTCTTACATACACTACAATTATTTCTTTTCATGCATGTTCTTTCCTCTAAAAGGAGTGAAAAACAGTGGTAACTTTTTAAAATTTTTATTTATTTTTAATTGAACTTGCACAAGTGACTCTTTGGAGCCTGGATTTGCCCTGAAAGCATTACAGTATTGCATTGGCTTCTACCAAACATCAACATGAATCAACCATTGGTTTACTTATGTCCCCTCCCACCTCCTTCAGTAATAAGTCTTAAAGTCTGAGGTGGCAGAAAGATGTGAAAGTATACCTATCACTCTTTTAGCATTGCCTTCCATAGGAGGATGGGATGGAAACATCATCATCTTGCATGGAAAATCCCATGGACAAAGGAGCCTGGTAGGCACAGTCCATGGGGTCACAAAGAGTCGGACACGACTGGGCAACTTCACTTTCACATAATTGGACTTGTTTCCTCAAGTACCTAATGTTTTACTTTCATATTAAGAAAGTCAGTGAAGGAACAGAAAGAATAAGAAGAAATGAAAAGTTCCATATATCCTCCCACAATGTCCTACCCAAAGAGAAATTGTGACGACATGTGAAGTCACTTCTCTCTTTGCCCACTGACTTCTACTCCTGGGCTCACCTCTGGCCTCTGTTCTCCTGTCACTGATTTCACTGAGATGAGGTAGACCCGTTAGCGTCACTACAGCTTCATTTTATTCTGCTTACTCTGGCCCCACTAGACCTCGGGTACTCCCAAACCCACAGAAGATCATTATTATTATTTTTTCCCCTCTACTTCCAAAGGGGGAAAGAACTAAAAGCCACAGATAACAGAGGAGCATTTCCTAGCAGGCTGAGGGCCCCCGAGTGGAAGGAAATGCAGGGCCTTCGATCATTCACGCCAGCTCCTGGTTTAGTGTGGAACAGACCAATGTGGTGGTTTGAGGCTGAGGGCTGAGCTCTTTCTTCGACTCAGGATCTTAAAGAGCTTCCCAGCTGACCAAAGCCTCAATTTCCTCCACCGCACCCAGAGGCAGCTGAGTCAGGACTGGCCCAGGCATCATGATGAAAGGGTTGTGTCTGCCTTTGGTTCCAACCCTGTCTCCCTTCCCAAGCCCTCTGGCCCTCTCCTGGACTATCCCGGGCACTTCATCTGCCTACTTTGCTTCCTCTTTTCGGCCCAGAAATCCAGAGATGGCTCCTCTTCCATTCTGATTGAAACTTGCAGAGAGAAGTGGATGTGGGGAGCAGGACCCTGCACGCAGACAGTCTGTGAGCTGTGTGATCTTGCACAAGCGACCCTTCTGAGCCTGGATTTCCCCTTAAAGCAGAGAGGGTTGTGGAGCATCAGCGACCAGCAGGTTGAGCTGTCAGGGCGTACTGCACACACCATGGCCATTTGCCCATTTGTAAAATGAGCATAAGAATTACTGCCCACGGGGGAGAGTGGAGAGTTAATGAATCAGCCAATGGCACACGACTGATGCCCCATATGAGCTCTTCACAGTATTCTGTTTCCATCAGGGCTTGCTCTCTGATAATTCCTTCACATCCCCTAGCTCACGCCTGCAGCTAAACCAGGGGTATGGCTTAATAGGAGAGTCGGGTAACAGCTGCACTTTCTTGCAGTGATAGCCTTCTGAGACGTGACTCTTGCTTTTGTTATCTAACCTATTAGAGCCTGTAATGGAGAGAGAGAGGCAAATACCTGTGGATTTTGGAGACTGCCAGTAACAAGATATTTGATACATAGGAGTCTTCAGCTTTGCTTATATGGGAATCTCTCATCACCTCCTCACAATCTGATCTTTGTCTGCTCTACCAAAAATGAATGATATCTTACCTAGCCCTTTCACCAAGTCCATTAACAGACAGATGGATCTTAAATCTATCCCCCTGGGCATGGACATTCTCCAGTCACATATTACTTAAACCCGCATCTGGCAAGTTACATTCTTCTTGCAAAGAAAGCAACTAAGATGAAAGAAAAAGAAAAGAGCAACAAAAGAGAAAGGCCTCGAGGATAGGGGAACACTCTAGAGTGCTAAAGAAATGCTGAATAAGCCAACTGACTCTTACTTTTTCCTGTGGGTCTAAATTTCCCAGGCCAGAGGCTCAGGTCCACACTTTCTCCTTGGAGGATCCTCCACTATCTCAGCAACTCATAAATGGGACATTTGGGAAGATGGGGTTAAAGGGAGGAAGAAAAGGACAAGGTCAGTGACATGTGATCCATGACTTTCTCCTGAGTTTGGGCTTCATAAAAGCTCTTTTCCTGTTATTTGCCAGCCACTTGGCTACTTAAGGGGATTAACTCATCTAATCATAGGAAGCCCATGAGAAAGGTACTATGGTGACCTCCAGTACAGGGGCTCAACAAGCTAGGAATCTAGCCCATGGTACACATCTGGGAAATGGCAGGGCTGTGTCACTCACAGGATTCAAGCTCTGTTCTAACCACTCTCCTGTTGTAACTATTCCCCCACACTATCAGCTTACAGTGTGATCCTAGACCACCTATGTCCCCGCTCTGGTCTCACTTTCCTTCTCTACAGAATGAAAGGGGTGAATAAAATGTTCTCTCAACATTCCCTTCTACCTTCACCCCATTAGAGCTCTTTCCAGTCTTCTCTAATGCAAAGGGAGATTAAACAAAGCCCACTTTTCAATTCTGGGAAAGCTTGCTAGATTCCACACTAGAAATGAAATGTATAAACATTTGTTGGTATACCTAGACTGCCACAGACTTTTTAAAACTTCTCCCATAAGTCACCACCCTAGCCCACCTATCCACTGCTCCCTGCTCCTGACCTTTAACACCAAAACTCACCTGCTAATGCAGGAGACATGAGAGTTAGGGGTTCGTCCCTGGGTTGGGAAGATCCCCTGGAGAAGGGCAAGGCAACCCACTCCACTATTCTTGCCTAGAGAATCTGATGGACAGAGGAGCCTGGTGGTCTACAGTCTACAGGGTCACAAAGAGTCAGACACGAAAGAAGTGCCTTAGCGTGCATGCACACAAAGCAGTATAATGTTACAGATGAAAATGTTTCTTTCTTTCTTTTGGATCTTCCAGGAGGCTATGGGCATATCTATGATCTCTGAAAGGGTTCCCAGGACCCTCCTTTTCCATATTTTTTACCTCCAGCATCCCATTTTCTCTGAAGCCCACAGACAGGCTTGGGCAAGACAACCCCGAGTCATATTTATAAAAATAATATTCATTTCCCCCCTTGCATCCAAAGTGAAAGAGGAAGGAACTAACTTCATTTGGGCATGGAAAATAAAACTGAACACAACATATGCCAGTTCCAAAGCCCCAAACCAGTCCCTCACATTTGGTTGTGGTTGCATCAAGTTGAAGGAAAAGGGGAAAAATGCTATTTTAAGTTTCTGTGAAGCACTGAGGAAAAGTGCAGAAATACATCCAGACCCCCAAGTTTGTGCAAAAGATATCCAATTCCTTCATTCAGTGGAATAGCAGTCTAATATTAGAATTTCTGCCTTAATAAGCAGCTTTTTTAAAAAGAGGAAAAAGCTACCTTATTATTGGGAGGCACTTTTGTGTTATTGATGGGAAACTCCCAGGAAGAGTATGGGAAGGAGTCTGCAGCCAATATACACAGCCTTAAATGTTACTTGCAATTCAATTTTAAAAGGGGGATTTAGCAGCAGTGATTAAAGTCTCTTGTCTCTGAATCTGCAAACATAAAAATATGCTGCTGAGGAATTTAGTCATTTATCATGGGATTTAGATAGCTGCAAACCTTTCAGCTGCCTTGGGATGTTTTAAAGATGTACATGCCTGCTTTTCTTTCCCAAAATATACAGCATTGGATTTATTTAGTAGAGGATGAGCATATTCCTATAGCAGAGAATTTCTGTTGTGTTGAGAAAGATGGAGGGAACTGAGACGATAAACAAAATTCTTAGGACTTCTTGTTCTTTGCTTTTTGACTCAGTTAGGACTACAAATAGAAAACCTAATTTTAAATAGCTGAAGAAATGATAATTGTTGTTTGGTGTTCAACAATTGTGACTACAACAACAAAGTGACTGCTCAGTCATGTCTGACTCTTTGCAATTCCACGGACTGCATCATGCCAGGCTTTCCTATCCTTCACTATCTCCTGGAGTTTGCTCAAACTCATGTCCATTGAGTCGATGATGCATCCACTGTCCATCCAACTGTCTCATCCTCTGTAGTCCCTTTCTCCTCCTACCTTCTATATTTCCCAGCATCTGTGTCTTTTCCAATGTGTTGGCTCTTCACATCAGGTGGCCAAAGTATTAGAGCTTCAGCTTTAGCACTTGTCCTTCCAATGAATACTCAGGGTTGATTTCCTTTAGAATTGACTGGTTTGATCTCTTTGCTGTCCAAGGAACTCTCAAGAGTCTTCTCTAGCACCACAATTTGAAAGCATCAATTCTTTGGCGCTCAGCCTTCTTTATGGTCCAACTCTTACATCCATACATGACTCCTGGAAAAACCATACCTTTGACTATACGGACCTTTGCAGGCAAAGTGATGTCTCTGCTCTGTTTTTTAATAAGCTGTCTAGGTTTATCATAGCTTTTCGTCCAAGCAGCAAGCATGTTTTAATTTCATGGCTGCAGTCACTGTCTTCAGTGATTTTGGAGCCCAAGAAAATAAAATCTGATCTTCTATATCCACACTGAATTCATGTTCAGTTGATTTATTAATTCAAGAGAGAGGAGTATTACAGTCTCAGACCAGAAGCATTGATTTGTCTAATTCCCCCTTTAATTCTTTCATTCTGTGCTTCTTGTATTTTAAAATTCTATTATTAACATGCATGCATTTGGTTCATATGTGTTTAAGACTGTTATATCTTTCTGGAGAACTGACTTTTATCATACTGAAATGCCTTTCTTTATCTTTCTCAATCCCCTCTGTGTTAAAGTATACTTTTCCTAGGATTAATATACTGTTTCATCTCTTTGTGCTTATTCTCTGAATCATAAATCTTTTCCCCATAATTTTTTTTTAGGCCTACCTGTGTCTTTACATTTAAAGTGTATCTTGATTTTTTTATTTAGCTTGGCAATCTTACCTTTTAATTGAAGTGTTTACATTTACAACTTAATATAGTTATTTATGTATTTAGATTTAATTCTACCATCTTGCTGTTTGCTTACTATTTGTTCCATCTCTTTTTCTTTACCTCTATTCTTCCTTTCCTTCCTTCTTTTGAGTTAATTGAATATTTCTGAGTATTCCCTTTTTGTCCTCTATTGGCTTTATAGGCTGTATGCCTTTGTATTTTTAAGTGTTTCCTCCAAGAATTTTGATACCCAAGGATTACGATTTTAAAAGTTAACATCAGATTACCTAGAGTTGAGATTGCACCACTTCACATAAAAGGTAAATCTTACCATGTTAAAATTCCATGTATCTTATCTCCATTTTTTCTGCTTCTTTGACATGTATTTTGTAACTATTTGTGTAACAAGTCCTACAATTTAATATTATTTTTATTCAACCCATTTTTTATCTTTCAGAGAATTCAAGAGAAGAAAATAAATAGTCTTTATATTTACCCTCATGATTGATATTTCTGGTACTCTCCACCCTTCCTGTGGATTCAGCTGTCACCTAATGTCACTTCTCTTAAGCCAGAAGAATCTCCTTTAATATTTCTTGTATTGCAGATCTGCTGGCAATGAATTCTTCCAATTTTTATTTATCTCATGTGTTTCCCTTCTCTCAAGGATAACAGTCCTGCAGTAACTGTTGTCCAAATATCTAAAAGCAGTTCCCTCACATATGCTGTCCAGTTTCATAGCTGTTTTCAATTAGAAAGTGTCTTAGTTTACTAGGGCCACCGTAAGAGAGTACCACAAATTGTTGACTAAAACAACAGAAGCATATTGTTTCAGTTCTGGAGACTAGAAGTACAAAAGTAAGGTGTTAACAAGGTTGGTTTTTTCTGGAAGCTCTGAGGGAGATTTCATTCCATATCTCTCTCCAGCTCTTGGTAGCCTCAGGCATTTGTCGGCTTGTAGGCAGAATTCTTCCTGTGTTTCCATAAGTATTTCCTTCTATGAGTGTTTCTATGTTCAAATTTCTTTCTTTTTTTTTTTTCAGATAGTCATACTGGATTTGGGTCAAACCAATGACTTCATCTTAACTTGATCATCTGCAAGAACCGAAGTTCCAAATAAGACCACATACACAGGTACTGGTGTTAGGATTGCAACATCATTTTTGGAGATACACTTAAACTCATAGCAGACATTAAGTCTAGTGCAACTTAATTCTATCATGGTTAGAAGCAGAAGACACCCGTGAATCTTTTTTGCCTGTATCACTTTGTTCATCTATAGACACGTTGAAATTTAGTGGGGATGTGAGGATGGATTGCAAAAAGATGGAGGATGGAGATGGGGGCTGGTGAAGTTTGACCCAAAGCAAGAAAAACCATTTAGATCATCCCAAGGGAAAATTTTTACTTTTCCAACTTTTCCTTGAGCCTGTGCTGTAGACCATGCCTATCACAACTGATATGGCAACAGAGACTGGAGCTACTATGTCTATTCACTTATTCATTCTAAAACAAGACACAGCACATACTGAGCACTCACATCTGCCAGATCTCCATCTAGTTGTGAAAGATACATTAGTGCAGGAAACAAATTGGGTCCCTTCACTGTAGTAATAGTAGAAATTCAGAGTTTATTTACTTAGATTTGGTTTTAAAAAATTAACCAGAGAATAAAATTTATCTTTTGATCAAGATAAATACAGTGCAAGAAAAATGTTGAAAAAAGAGTAATTTTCTCTTTATTCCTTCATTCTGCAAATACTCTTGAAATCATTTTGGATTCAAGAATAGAGATTCCAAAGGATTTGTTAGTGTATGAAGGGAAACGCTGCTAAAGTTGAAGCTCCAGTACTTTGGCTGCCTGACGCGAAGAGCAGACTTATTGGAAAAGACCCTGATGCTGGGAAAGATTGACAGCAGGAGAAGAAGAGAGCAACAGAGAACTAGATGGTTGGATGGCATCACCAACTCTATGGACGTGAGTTTGAGAAAACTCTAGGGGATGGTGAAGGACAAGGAAGCCTGGCGTGCTGCAGTCCATGGGGTCATGAAGTGACTGAACAAACAAACAAACATAGAAGATCTGAACCACACTATCATCCAATATAACCTTAACTGAAGCTTGTAAAACCTTCTATCATATATCACAGTAAGATGCATACTATTTTTAAGTGCAGATGGAACATTCACCAAGATGGACCAATTACTGGGCAATAAAATGTCTTGAATTTCAAAAGATTTAAACCTTCCAGTATATATTCTCTGGGCACTGCATTGTTAAATTAAAAATCATATGATGCCACAAATCCTCAAATATGGAAATTAAACAACATGATCTAAATAATCCATGAACAAAAAGGAAATAACAAGGACATTTAAAATATTTTAAGTGAATAATATTAAAGATGCAATATACAAAAATCTATGAGATGTAAGAAAAGCAGTACTTATCAGGAAGCTTCACAATTAAATAGTCACATTAGAAAAAGATAAAGGTTAAAATCAATGTTGTAACTTTCCACCTTAAAAAGCTGCAAACACTAAACCTAAATAAAGTGGAAGAAATAAAACTTTCTTGAAAAGATGAATATAATTGTTTTAAACTCCAGCAAGACTGATCAGGAAGAGAGAGAGGAAATGAGTAAGTTGATAATGTAAGAATGAAAAGGGAGCTATCACTGAAAATTTTATACACATTAAAAAGGTAATAGAGAATATTATGAAAAGTAAAGCCTTTGAGTTTGAACAAACTCTGGAAGATAGTTAAGGACAGGGAGGCTTGGCATGCTGCAGCCAGTGGGGTCTCAAAGAGTCAAACACAACTGAATGACTGAACCACAGCAAAAGCCTTAAGCCAATAAATTCAAAAACCTTGAAAAAATGAATAAAGACACTGAAAGACACAACTTAATATAACTAATAAAATCAGCTGGAAAATCTGAATATCTTCTAAATAAATTAATTATTAAACACCTTCCCCAAAGATAGCCCCAGGCCCAGATCATTTTGCTGATGAATTCTATCAAAAACTGTACAAAGTTCTACTAGTCACAATACCAAAGAAAATAAATACTAGCAATAAGCCCACAAAAAAATTATTTACCATCTGAGCCACCAGGGAAGACTGTGATATAATTAGTCTTCAGGGAAATGCAAGTTAAAATCCCACAAGATATTACTTCATACATATTGGAATGGTTAAATTTTTAAAAAGCAGTTGTGACATCAAATGCTGGCAAGTATGTGGAGCCACTGGAACCTTCATACATTGCTTATGCACTACTACCCCTCTGGAAAATTTTCTGGCACTTTCTTACAAAGTTAAAAATAAGCTTATTCTATGACCCATAAATTCCACTTCTGGGTATTTGCCCAAGATAAATGGAAACATATGATCATGAAAATACTTGCACAAGAATGTCTACAGGAGCTTTTTAAAAATTGGGTACAAACTTTCAATTGTAAGACAAGTCCTGAGGATCTAACATATAGCATGGTAACTGTAGTTAAAAATATGGAATTATGCACTTGAAATTTGTGGAAAGTAGATCATGTGTGTTCTCAGTAGACACACAAAAAAGAGTTAACTATGTAAGGTGATGGCTGTTAATTGACTTGAATTTGGTAATCATTTCACAATGTATATGTGTATCAAATCATCACGTTATACACTAAATATACACAGCTTTATTTGTCAGTTACTCCTCCATAAAAGTGGAAAAATAAATTAAAATCAATAGCTCCAAATTGGAAGCAAATGGATGTCTTTCAACAAGAAATTAGGGGAAAAAATACAGTTTATTTGTACATTGCAATGGTACTTAGCAACAGAAAGGGAACAAATTTCTAATAAATCACAGCACTGATGAATCTCACAGACATTGATGGAAAGAAGCAAGATACAAAATGTAATTCCATTTACATGAATTTCAAGAGCAAGCAGAAGTAAACCTATATTGATTTGCCTCTCTGGGAATGGGAGATTGACAAGAAGGGGCATGAACAGCATTTTGCTGGTAAACTGGCTTTCAGGGGGATGTGAGGGAATCTCTGGTTTGTAGTATATGCTGTCGTATATCCCATCATGGCCCACTTTTAGCTAACAGTAGGAAATGGGGATGAGATGTGTGGAACTGTCTGAGCGCGAGGTAGCTCCTATACATCACTGGCCCTAGGGGACTTTTCTAGGGTGTTGGAAATGCTCTGTACTTTGACTGGGGTGATAGTTTATTTGGTGTACACAGTTGTCCAAACTCATGCACTATATATAATAAAGATCAGCATGTTTCACTGTGTGTAAATTTTGTCTTAGTAAAAAAGAAAGGGGTACCAATGTTCAGCTATAATGAAGTCTGAGGATCTATGTAAAGCATGGGGATATATTTGATAACATTGTACTATATATAGATGTGTAGAAAGAAAAGACTCAATGCGTTATTCCCAAGATGCGTGCAAGCATGCTGAGTCGCTACAGTCCTGTTCGCCTCTTTGCGACCCTATGAACTGTAGCCTGTCAGGCTCTTCTGTCTACGGGATTCTCCAGGCAAGAACACTGGGGTGGGTGGCCATGCCCTCCTCCAGGATATCTTCCCAACCCAGGGATTGAACCCATGTCTCTTATATCTCCTGCATTGGCAGGCAAGTTCTTTACCACTAGCACCACCCAGGATATAGACATATGAAAGACTTTCAGTCTTCAAACCCATGGAATGTCCTTTTCATGTCAATGACAGGCATGAAGGCGAGGATCCAGGAAGATGCTGAAGTTAGAATGCACGTGTTCCAATTACAGCACCTCTACTTGGTATCTCTCCAGTTTGTGTCTCTGTTGCTCTCCTGAAAGTTGGCTTGATTGTGTACATAAACCAACCCATTCTAGGAACTAAGTTGGCCCCGTCTCCACGGCTGGATAAACAGTCTGAGTTAAAGTATGCCCCTCACAGTGCCAATCACTGGGGTCATTATCCTGAAACCCATTCTTCCTTCTGGCATGATTCTTACTGTGTGTTCTTTGTATTCTCTGTGTTCTTTGTATTTTTCTCTCCAGACATTCCTGTCTTAGTCTCCAACTTCCAGGAGCAAATTCATTATGTTTCACTGAATACATTCACTCATTATTAAAACTTTTCCTAAATGTCGACTTTGTTTTTGGACTGCTCTGTGGGGCCATGTGTAGCTGGTTAACACAAACCCTTTGAAGATGGTGTTAATGACTCCAAGCGACCAAGAGCTCAGCAGTGAATAATGAAATACTCTCCCTTCAGCAGATGACTCTGGAACAGAACTGAAATCCTGCTTCCCTACTGTGAGGGTCTGAGTTGCCCCCCACTCCCAACCTCCTGCCAAACAGATCTCCCATTTAGACTTCCCCAGTCCTGGGATAGATAATAGTGCTCCATTATTAAGGGATTTGTTGCTGAGTATTATTGGGTATTTAATTTTATTTTGGGTCAGAGACTTCAAAGCCTCACCTCCTTGTGTGTGTGTGTGTGTGTGTGTCTGTAAAACTCTCATTTCTCCTTATAGATCTGTCATTGATATGGGTCTATAAATACACGTGGCTTTGTTTATAAAGACATACAATATGTGCACCCCATTGCTATCTGTGTGCACCAGGCTTGTATTGGGAGAAACTTCTCAGAGCCAAATTTGATATAGTGCAGAGGCAGCTGATGGGTTAGGAGACCCTGAGGGACAGTTACTGATTATCAGCATAGAAAGCCTGGGTGAGGCATGGATATTCCACATGCCAAGTCAGACTGAGAGTGCAGGGGTAAAAATGAGAGAGAAAGACAGAGAGAGAGAGAGGCAGACACACTCCCATTCAGCCCCTCTTTTGTTTAGCTTTTCCTACCAGTAGGGACATGCTCAAAATCGTTTTAGCAGAGGGACCTCACAGCCCAGGTCTGTCAGACAGTTGTCTCTTGGCGCCTTCAAACTTAGCTGCCTGAATGAGAGAGTCACTTACTCCTAAGCAANAGGGAGGAGAATAATTAAAATAAATTAGAGGGTGAATGGGGGATGGGAGATCATGCCTGGTCCTGCTGCTCAGCCTGAGGCGCTAAGGTTTGAAAGGTGCAGGGCAGGGCAGGATTATTCCCAAGAGACGGGCTTCCCCAAACCCAGTCCCCCACCACCAATGATGAACATTCCTCCTCCCAGAGCTCTGCTAGTATCCCCCATGGTTTGGGGCCCTAGAATCTGAGAGTTTTGCACTAAGTAGCAGCAACTGCCAATTTGTACCCATTTAAAACAGTTCCACATATTTTTCTCGGTCATTCCTATTTTACAAGTATTTTTATTTATTTATTTTTATGAGGTAGATTAGTGGTTCTCAGCCGAGGGTGATTTTCGCCTTCCAAGGGACATTTGGCAATGTGTGGAGAGGTTTTGGTTTGTTGTCCTTGGGGGTGAGGGTGGGTGTATGCTACTGGTATCCAGGGTAAAGTTGACAGATACAATGCAGGACACCTAGTTCCATTTAAATTTCAGATAAAGACTCACCTTTTAAAAAAATTTTTTTTTAATATCGTTTATCTGAAATTCAGTTTTAACTGGGTTTTCTATGTTTTTATTTGGTGGATGCTGCTAAATAGCTGAAGGGCATAGAATAGTGCCCTTGCCCCAGAGAAATAGCCCAAATGTCAACAGTGCTGAGGCTGAGAAGCTTGACAGTAGGTGGTAGCAATATGAGTACAGTTCAGATGCTAGAGGGCTGAACATACTTAGTGTTGAATGGACACACATCCTTTACCGGGCCACTGTGTGTTTAGTTGCTCAACTGTGTCCCACTCCTCGTGACCCCATGAACTGTAGCTTGTCAGGCTTCTCTGTTCATGGAATTTTCCAGACAAGAATACTGGAGTGGATTGCTATTTCCTGCTCCAGGGGATCTTCCTAACCCAGGGATTAAACCCACAATTCTAGTGTCTCCTACGCTGGCAGGTGGAGTTCTTATACCGCTGCGCCACCTGGGGAACCCTTATTGGGCCATTAATATACACGTCTGTACACAAACTTTTTCAGCTCTAATTTGTGACATTCCAGGAAAGTTGTCATGGGCTGTGATCCTCCAGCTCTCTGCAGAATGGGCTGGGAGGTGTTTGCAGTAGGCTGGATAAAGGTGCCTAAAGATATCCTAATACCTAGAATCTATAAATATCTTATTTGGAAAAGGGGTCTTCACTGATGTGATTGAATTAGGGATCTTGAGATGAGGGGATTATTTTGGATTACCCAGTAGGTCCTAAATGCCATCCTAAAAGTCATATAAGAGAGAGGCGGAGAGAGAGTTGACAGCCATGATGGAGAAGACAAGACAGAAGCTGAGAAGGATATGGAGATGGTGACCTTGATGCTGGAGTGAAGGAGCCACAAGCTAGTGGCTACCAGCAACTGGAAAAGCAAGAGACTACTCTTCTTCAGAGCCTCTGGAGGGAGTGCCACCCTGCAGAAATATCTTGATTTCAGCTCGGTGAAACTCATTTCAAACTTCTAGAATTGTAAGAGGATACGTTTCTGTTGTTCTAAGCCACCAGATTTGTGAACAGTTGTTACAGGAAACTCATGCATGTTTCTCCTGAGGATCAAAGCCAGCATCCATTCTTTCCAGGAAGGCAAGGATGGACCAGTGGGCCAAACAAACACAGCTTCCTGAATCCAGGACAGGGAACTAGAGATGATATGGGCCCTGTCGGTGTTTATGTCCTCACACAGGGTATTTCTAGTGATGGACTGTGACCTCTGTAGTGGTCTAGAGCTGGAAAATAATTGACGCCTTAGATATCCCTACGATTATAGTAGGGAATATGTGTATGCCTAGCTGTGAAGCCCGGGTCTAGGACTTTGGAAGAAAGTTGCCTAAATGGAGGGTTAGTTATGCCTGCTCCCCAGCAATCGAGGAACTGAGCTACGGCCTTTGAGCTGGCTTCTGGGGGACAGAAGACTTTATGCCATGCAGTTTCATCTTGGGCTGTCTAAGCATAGAGTTGGGGGAAATGAACTTTTGGTTCAGAAAGAAAGCTATCATATACTGCAATGGTATGTTTGTTTGTTTGTTGTTTCTGAAAGGTAAGTCCTTTGGGGTCCTTGGGAAATACCCTGAGAAGGGCTGAGTTTCAGGGGATAGCATTTCTTTGAAAGCCTTTGGACTTTTGGCTGTGCTGTCAGAAGGGTGGCCAACAGCAGGAAAATTACATACTTCAGAATGAAAAATAGAAAAACATGTGGAAGTGCCAAGAACGATATGAATTTCTTATCTGTGGAGCAACTAGAAAACATCCCGTGGTTGTAGGAGGGAAAAAAACAAGCTGAGATCTTGTGGTCTGTTCTGAGTCTGCACCTCTCCCTGTCATCCCAACTCTTTCCTGCCTGCTATAGTCAAAGCTGGGACTTGGATATTTTCAGAAAAACCCACAAGTGTGGTGGGCTTTACCAGTTTGATACTGGGAGATCAGCAGTTGTCTCTTTGTCGCGCTAATTTCCGGAGGAGATGTCAAGTTACTCACTTTACTAGAATGCATTAGAGAGAATGGTCAGAGGCTGGGGAGTAGGGTGTGTAGACTTGAAATGGCTACAGCTCAAACAGCTGTATCCAGCTGGCCTGAATATTCCTCGAACAACAAGAAGATGGCCAGAGTTCAGTGAGTGGTCAGCCTTACCTCCAAGGGATAGGATGCTCAAGGGAAGTCTTGCTCCAGATGGCCTCTTGAAATCACTCATTCCTGTTGACCAGAAAAACCAGGCTTTGGGTCAAATTTGAGAGTCTTGGGAAAAGTTTTCATTCCTGGGTTGCAATCTAGGCTCTGCATTCTCCTAACATTGCAACTGTGGAATAAATTGTTAAGAATCTCCCTAAACCTCAGGGTTCTTAAGTGTGAAATTGAAAGAAAAATACCTACACTATAGCATTGTGACAATCATGTGAGAAAACATACATAGGTGCTTAGCACAAGGGCCTGGTGAACGGCACGAGCTCAGTAAATACAGCTATTAGATGGTCTGTTATGGGACTAGGCAGTCATCAGGGAGGAGATGGGTGAAAATTACTGTGCTTTATCTTGGTCAAACAGATTTTCCATATATGTTATACTAGTCTTAATAATAGATACTATGAATTTTTCCAAATTGGTCTGACAATATGGAACACATTATCATGTTAAGCAGCTGTCACTGTGCTGCCTTTATAGGACCCCACCTGTCACAAAGAATGAAAAACATGCTCCACAAATACCTGGGGTCATGCCCTGCGTGTGTATGTGTATGTGGGTGTGTTGAAAATATCGGGATGCTACCATTTTATGTGAAAGTCAGCTAACACTTTAATCCAAAAGCTTTTATTTTTTATGCCTTTGGCTTGAGGACACCAAAATGGTGAGATATACACATGTGCAGATAAAAATAATTATTTTACTTTCTTTTCTTTACAGCTTCCCATCCCTCATTAGTCAAGAAAGGATAATACATCAAAACTCTTGCAGTGGCCCTTTTATTCTGACATCACATGTGTTTCTGTGGCAGGTTCACTGGCTGAAGGGCATTTTTCTCCTATCTCATCTCTTACTGACAAGACTGCAATACATTTTTTTTCCATCACATGTGCTGTTTCCAAAGCACCTTGCCCACTCACCTCTCTTTGTTTAGAGTAAAAGCTATAAAACAAAATCTAATCTTATCTCTCTCCTTTTGTGAGTCCTCTGTCCTAGAGGAGGGCTTCTCAATATTGGTGATTGACATTGTGTGTGTGCTCAGTTGCTAAGTCATGTCCAACTCTTGTGACACCATGGACTGTAGCTTGCCAGGCTCCTCTATCCATGGGGACTTCCCAGGCAAAAATACTGGAGGAGGTTGCCATTTCCTTCTCCAGGAGATATTCCCAACCCAGGGATGGAACCCACTTCTCTTGCCTTGGCAGGCAGATTCTTTACTACTGAGCCACCAGGGAAGCCTTGTGGTTGACACTGAAGGGAGGATAAATCTTTGTTGCAGGAGTGGTCCTATGTGTTGTGCACTATTTCGGTGTATACTTTGCCTGTCTGCAATAGATGCCAGTAGAACTTCTGGCGTTGTGACAACCAGTAATATAGAGAAAGGTTGCTAAGTGTGCCCTGGCAGAGCCAGGTCACCCCTGGTTAAGAATGGCCGTGGGAGGGTGCTTTCATCTTCTTGCCTGGCTGACACCGTCCTGCAGGCTTCCAGTCCCCATTGCTGTGTGGGCTGCACTCTCCTAACTGCCCCTCCTGTGAGGTGGCCAAGTGAAACTGCTTCAGGCCCCTGACCATGGTTCTTTCACTTTTTCTTCTAATTCTTCTGCTTCCTTTTTTTTTCTTTTAGCTGCACTGGAGGTTTGCAGGACCTTAATTCCCCAGCTAGGGATTGAACACAGTGCTCTGACAATGAAAGTGCAGAGTCCTGATCACTGGTGTGTGTGTGTGTGTGTGTGTGTGCGCGCGCGCGCGTGCGCGTGTGCGCATGCTCAGTCATGTCTGACTATTTGGGACCCTGTGGACAGTAGCCCACAGGCTCCTCTGTTCATGGGATTTTCCCGACAAGAATACTGGAGTGGGTTGCCATTTCCTCCTCTAGGGGATCTTTCTGACTCAGGGGTTGAACCTGAGTCTCTTGCATCTCCTTCACTGGCAGGCAGATTCTTTACCTCTGAGCTACCTGGGAAGCCTCCTAATCACTGGCCAAACCCTCAATATTTTTCCTCCCTTAGCACTTATTTCATTATAACTGTCTGTATGTTTTTCTATAACATATTCCCTTTCCACTGCCCTCCCATAGCCTATAAGCCAGATGAGGGCAGGGACCCACCTCCTATGCTCATTTCCACCTCCTATGCTCATTTCTGTATCAAGGTAGCTTAGCACAATGCCTATCATGACATAGATGCTCAATAAATATTTATTTAATATGCTTCTTGAAAAATCTGTCTCTGGAAGAAAGGAATTTTTCCTTTGGAGCCCTTTAATTTGTGGAGACCATAAGTAGGTCTTGCTGACCTGTTTGTCCATACATTTGTGGACCTTAATTATAGGATAGATGTTCTGGATTTGGTGGTTGATTTCATCAATCCCCCTGACTCGATGCAAGTTTATGCTTGAGCATTCTGGGCAGATGATTGTCATTAGCTCTTAGCATATGATCATCAAAACATTTTTAAAAGGAAAGAAGGGGCCTGGAGCCAGCAAGTCCCATGTCTGGCCTCTGAGCTCCTAAAAGAAGCAAAACCAGGAGGGCAATGGAGCAGGATAAAAACCCAGTTCAAGGCAAACACAATTAATAAGAGAGACCTAAAGTATGAAAAGTTGCTGACAAAAATCAGAACTATTTAGTCTAGAGGAGAAGATTGAGAAGCAATCTGATAGTGGTGTTTTAAACCACCTGTAGCCTGGGGCTGTTGCAAACTATTCAGATGGATGGTCTGTTTGAGGTGAGAGGACAGGCCCGAACTTGTGTCTACTGAGAGCAGATTGCTTGTTAAAGGAATTTAAGTAGGCACTTTCTAAGGTGTAATTTCAACTGAGCTTTTGGAGCAAGTCTGAGAGTAAAAAGTAAAACAAACTTTGCTTAGGGACTGTCCCCAAATTTCCCACTAATAGACTGTTTACTATGTATTTAAATTTAGGACTTAAAGGAGAATTACAGGCCTTCTGGCTTTTCCCCTTGGCTGCAGACAAAACAGCATTCAAACTAAGGCAGATGCTTGCTGCTTCTAAAACACACGCACACATGCACAAACGCATGTGCATACCCCCTACTTGTGCACACAAGTACACACTAGTTCGTGCTATTCCCTAGGATGTATAATATTACATGTTCCTTTTCTTCCCAGGTCCATTTCACAATTGGTTCTTTTACTGTTATTTATTTATCTGGTTGCCTTTGTTCAGGTGAATTGCAGAGTTCTGGACGAGAACTTAGAAGTCTTAGTGCAAGTTCTTTTTTTAAAAACTTTTTATTTTATATTGGAGTGTAGCTGATTACCAATGATATGATGGTTTCAGGTGGTCAGCAAAGGGGTTCTTCATTCTCCCCCAAACTCCCATCCCATTCAGGCTACCACATAGCACTAAGCAGAGTTCCATGTGCTATACAGTGGGATCTCGCTGGTTATCCATGTTAAATACAGCAGTGTGTACGTGTTGATTTCAAGCTTCCTTACTATCTCTTCCCCCATTCTTCCCTCCCTGGAAACCATAAGTTTATTCTCTAAGTCTGTGAGTCTGTTACTGTTTGTTATTGTGTAGAAGATGAAGCTGAGGCATAGAAACGATAATGAGCTGTTCCAATGCTCAGAGAGGTTTAGAATATTAGGTCTGCTGCCAGTTTTTTGGCCAACTCCCAGCAACATCCTCTACTTAAGAGTAGTAAAAAGCTGGCATAGAGAACAGGAGGGCCCTAGAAAGTTAGATCACAAAATAATCGGTAGAACACTTAGGGTTTTTAAGGGGGAAGCAGCCTTTCTTGGCCAAGGTTTTGTGCAAAAACTAGGCCCTACAGAAAGTGATTTAGCTATCTTCTCAGTCAGTCCCAATACTATGCAAAGACAGAGTCCCTGCCCCTGTATAACTTAATATATTGAGGGTAGGGGAGGGGATATAGAGTCTAATTTAAATGCAAAATTATAATTTTGATAAATGCGGCAAAGTAGCAGGAGAGGGATCCATCATAAATGCAAGTAAAGGAGTTGTAGATATGATAAAAGGAGTGATGGAAAGCTAAAGAAATGGTGATTCTACTGAATCCAAAAAGGAAGATCTGAGTTAAGAAAAAGAGGGAGGAAGTAATGGAGAAGAGCATGCTCAGTGAAGGGAACAGCATGTGCAAAGAGCATGTGGTAGAGGGGAACATGAAAGAAAGCTGATGTGGCTAGAGCACAGGGTCGGCATGAAATAAAGGTCCAGATGAGGCTGGAAAAAATGAAAGAGGCCAAAATGCATGGAGTCTTGTAAGCTCAGGTTAAACTTTTAACTTTTATCATAAGAATCTTAGGAAGCAGAATGGGGAGCTAGTTCAGATTTACCAAAGATGAAATTCCAATTGCAAAGTAGAAAATTTGAGTTTGAAGGAATGGATAATAGATGAAGAGGTCAGTTTGTAACCTGTTGGTGAAGACTTCATTAGAGGTGATGGTTGTTGAGATGAAAAGAAGTACTGGATTAGAGAGATACATAAAGAGTAGAAGAGGTTAGAAATAATTGAATGTGGGGAGGGGGAGAAAGAGGGAGGTGTAAATAAAATTTTCTATGATTACTCAGTTC
Source organism: Neotragus pygmaeus (assembly GCA_006410875.1). Classification (NCBI taxonomy): domain Eukaryota; kingdom Metazoa; phylum Chordata; class Mammalia; order Artiodactyla; family Bovidae; genus Neotragus; species Neotragus pygmaeus. Next base: position 3,186,715 of record SJYV01055728.1, read on the forward strand.
AGTTCAGTCGCTCAGTCCTGTCTGACTTTTTGTGACCCCATGAATCGCAGCATGCCAGGCCTCACTGTCCATCACCAACTCCCAGAGTTCACCCAAACTCATGTGCATCGAGTCAGTGATTCCATCCAGTCATTTCATCCTCTGTTGTCCCCTTCTCCTCCTGCCCCCAATCCCTCCCAGCATCAGAGTCTTTTCCAATGAGTCAATTCTTCTCATGCAGTGGCCAAAGTACTGGAGCTTCAGCTTCAGCATCATTCCTTCCAATGAACACCCAGGGCTGATCTCCTTCAGAATGGACTGGTTGGATCTCCTTGCAGTCCAAGGGACTCTCAAGAGTCTTCTCCAACACCACAATTCAAAAGCATCAATTCTTCAGCGCTCAGCCTTCTTCACAGTTCAACTCTCACATCCATACATGACCACAGGAAAAACCATAGCCTTGACTAGATGGACCTTAGTCGGCAAAGTAATATCCCTGCTTTTCAATATGCTGTCTAGGTTGGTCATAACTTCTTCCAAGGAGTAAGTGTCTTTTAATTTCATGGCTGCAGTCACCATCTGCAGTGATTTTGGNCACCAATTCTTGGGCGCTCAGCCTTCTTCACAGTCCAACTCTCACATCCATACATGACCACAGAAAAAACCATAGCCTTGACTAGACGGACTTTTGTTGGCAAAGTTATGTCTCTGGTTTTCAATGTGCTATCTAGGTTGGTCATAACTTTTCTTCCAAGGAGTAAGCATCTTCTAATTTCATGGCTGTAGTCACCATCTGCAGGGATTTTGGAGCCCAAAACAATAAAATCTGACACTGTTTCCACTGTTTCCCCATCTATTTCCCATGAAGTGATGGGACTGGATGCCATGATCTTCGTTTTCTGAATGTTGAGCTTTAAGCCAACTTTTTCACTCTCCTCTTTCACTTTCATCAAGAGGCTTTTTAGCTCCTCTTCACTTTCTGCCATAAGAGTGGTGTCATCTGCATATCTGAGGTTACTGATATTTCTCCAAGACAAAGCAATGTAGAAAAAAAAAATGTTTGTCATTTTCCCCTTGATGCCTCAGACCGCTTTCTCCTTCTCTAAGGCTCTGGACCCCTTTCTCCTCCTTGGGGACCCTGGACTTATCAACCTACCTAGGAATTGACTCTCTCACCCCAATATTTCCATCACTCCCCAAAAGCTTTCTCTGTCCACGTGCAGTCTCACAATCCAATTTCCATGTCTTGGCCACCAATGACTTGTTTTCCATCCTTACAGATTTGCCTTTTCTACAAAGTCACTTAAATGAAATCTCAGTCTTTTGTGTCTGGCTTCTTTCACTGAGCATAACGTTAATCTATGTTGTAGCTATATAAATAGTTAGTTCCTTTTTTTTTTTTTTTTACTGCTGAATAGTATTCTATTATATACACTAAATCTTCTTTATCCATTTACCAGGTGATGAACATTTCATTTATTTTCAGATTTTTGCTATTATGGATAATGTTGTTGTGAATATTTACATAAACTCTTAATGGGGATATGCTGTCATTTTTCTAGGGTTCTGCAAGATGAAACTGTTGAGTCATGTTATAACTGTTACGTTTACCGTTATAAGGAACTAACAAATTGTTTTCTGAAGTGACTGTACCACATTTTACATTCCCAGCAGCATGTATGAGGGTTCTTATTTCTCCTCATCTGTACCAACACTTGGCATCATTAGATTTTCTGATGATCTTTATTCTAATAAATGTATAGTGGTATCTCCTGTGATTTTGATTTGCATTTCCCTAATGACTAGTGATGTTGATCATTTTTTAACATTATTTCTAGCCACACAAATATCTTCTTTGGTAAAGTATCTATTCAAAACTGTTGCCAATTTTTAACTGGGTCACTTGCCTTATTGAGTTATAAAAATTTTTTATCTATTTCAGATACAGATCCTTAATAAGATATATGATTTGCAAATATTTTCTTCCAGGCTGTGGTGTGTATTTTCTTCTTTTAAATGATATCTTTGGAAGTGCCAATTTTTTTTATTTCAATGAATTACAGCTTAGAAAATTTTTCTTTTATAAATTGTGTTTTTGGTATCATATCTAAGAAATTTTTCCCTGAATGAAACTCACAAAGATTTTTTCCTGTGGGTTTTTTTTCAGGTTTTATAGTTTTCAATTTAACATTTAATCTGTAATTGATTTTGAATTAATTTTTACATGATATAAATTTTTAAATTTATCTTTTCGCATATGGATAGCCAATTGTCCCCAAACCATTTGTTAAAAAGAATATCTTTTCCTAGTTGAATTCTCTTGGCACTTTTGTTGAAAATCAATTTACCACAAACATAAGGATTTTCTAGACTTTCTCTTGANCATGATATAAATTTTTAAATTTATCTTTTCGCATATGGATAGCCAATTGTCCCCAAACCATTTGTTAAAAAGAATATCTTTTCCTAGTTGAATTCTCTTGGCACTTTTGTTGAAAATCAATTTACCACAAACATAAGGATTTTCTAGACTTTCTCTTGATTTCCACTGATATATATCTATCATTACACCATTATAACACAGTCTTGACAACTATTATTTTATAATAAGTTTTGAAAATGAGTAAAACAGTACCCCAATTGTGTTGTTGATTTTGAAAATTGTTTTGCTATTCTGGTGTATGGCATTTCCATATAAATCTTACGGTCAGCTTGTCAATTTCCACCACCAAAAAACTGGTTTTGGACTTTGATTCGAATTGTATATATAATTCAGTTTGGGGAGAGCTGCCATTTTAACAGTAGTGACTCTTTCAATTCATGAAAATGGTATACATCCCATGTAGATCTTTTAAAGTTTAGTGAGCAGTGTTTTACAATCTTTAGCTCTCACACATCTTTTGTTATATTTCTGTTAAGTATTTTATTCCTTTCAGTTCAGTTCAGTTCAGTCACTCAGTCGTGTCCAACTCTTTCCGTGATGCCATCCAGCCATCTCATCCTCGGTCGTCCCCTTCTCCTCCTGCCCCCAATCTCTCCTAGTATCAGAGTCTTTTCCAATGAGTTAACTCTTCACATGAGGTGGCCAAAGTACTGGAGTTTCAGCTGTAGCATCATTCCTTCCAAAGAAATCCCAGGGTTGATCTCCCTCAGAAAGTGTGCTATATTGTAAAGGCATTGTTCTTCATTTCATTACTAGATTGTCCATTATCAGTATGTANAGGTGGCCAAAGTACTGGAGTTTCAGCTGTAGCATCATTCCTTCCAAAGAAATCCCAGGGTTGATCTCCCTCAGAAAGTGTGCTATATTGTAAAGGCATTGTTCTTCATTTCATTACTAGATTGTCCATTATCAGTATGTAGAAATACTGGTTTTTGTATCCTCTGACATTCTCATTTATTTGTTTTAATTGGTTTTTAAGATTCACTAGGATTTTCCAGATAGAGGATCAAATCATATGCAAACACACACAGTTTTATGTAATATTTCTTCATCTTCAACCTGGAATACCTTTCATCTATTTTCCTTATCTTCTTGATAGGCTAGAACATCCAGTATGCTATTAAACAGAAGTATTGAGAATAGACATCCTTGCTTTCTTCTTACACCTATGGAAGACAGTTTAGTCTTATCATTAGTAAGTCCGATGTTTGCTGTAGGTTTTTTCTTAGACTCTTTTTTCACCTGCCTGAAGAAATTCCCTTATATTTGAAGTTTGAGAGTTTTATCATGAATAAGTGTTGAATTCTGACAACTGCTTTTTCTGCATATATTAACATGACCAAGTATGTTCTCTCCTTTATTATATTAATATGACATATTGCCTTAATTTTCCAGATGCTAACTCTACCTGATTAAAAGATGCTTACTCCTTGGAAGAAAAGCTATGACCAACCTAGACAGCATATTAAAAAGCAGAGACATTACTTTGCCGGCAAAGGTCCATCTAGTCAAAGCTATGGTTTTTCCAGTGGTCATGTATGGATGTGAGAGTTGGACTGTGAAGAAAACTGAGTGCCAAAGATTTGATGCTTTTGAACTGTGATATTTCAGAAGACTTTGGGGAGTCCCCTGGATGGCAAGGAGTTCAAACCAGTCAATCTTAAAGGAAATCAGTCCTGAATATTCATTGGAAGGACTTTTGCTGCAGCTGAAACTCCAATACTTTGGCCACCTGATGCAAAGAGCTGACTCATTAGAGAAGACCCTGATGCTAGGAAAGATTGAAGGCAGGAGGAGAAGGGGACAATAGAAGATGAGATGACTGAATGGCATCACCGACTCAATGGACATGAGTTTGAGCAAGCTCTGCCTGGCGTGCTGCAGTCCATGGGATTGCAAAGAGTAAGACACAACTGAGTGGCTGAACAAATTCCCAGGATAAATCTCACTGGGTCATTTTTTGTTACTGGATTTGATTTTTGCGTCTACACTCATGTGGTACATTGTCATGTCTTTGGCCTCAGTGAACTTGGAAGTGGATGCATTCCCAGAGCCGGTAGATAAGAGCCTTGTCCAGCTGACACCTTCATTTGAGCCTGTGAGACACAAAGGCAAGAGCCCAGCCGAGTCTACCTGGGCTTCTGACTGACACAGGTCTTGAGTTCTAAGCTGCGAAGTTTTGGGTAATTTGTTACATACCGATAGAAAACTAATACACCAACTTTATCCAGTTTTCCTCTGCTATAGAAGACCTGCCTCATGGCACAGTTAACTTTGAAAAAAATAAAAATAAATCAAGATTTCTGGTTTCTCATTTGAAAAATTTGAAAACATAGGCAGACTCTGCAATTCGAGATTTGAATTTCTCACATGTCAAACGGTCGTCAAGAGCAGAGCAGCGCCTCTCCCCACCCTCCTTGCTGGCCCGGGTCTGGGTCCTCCAGGCTGTCAGCCCTCACCCTTCACCCTAGGCCTACATCTCTAATTGCATGCCTGGCCCTGGGACATCTGAATCGGTAGCCATCCTGATCAGCACATGCCCAGCCTGTAGTATGTGTTCAGTAATTATCTGTTGAAGGAGTGAATCAAACCCCCAAAATGGGCAACATGCAGGCGAATCTGACAGAAGAGCACATGAAGGGCTATCTGGCACCACTGAATGGACCTAAGGCCGAGGGCGCCATAACCTCAGTGCACTTTGGAGAGGTCGAATGCATGGACCCACAGAGCCTGTCCACCTGAAAGAGATTTCCTGGAAGTCCCATCAACCTTCACTTACACTGCATTGGCCAAAAGTATGTCATGTGAACAGTCCTAGTTCCAAAGCAGGTCAGGAAATGTTTTCATCTTGTCACATGTCACCGCAGCCCCAACAAGGATGTCAGGGCTCCAGTAAGAGAAAAGGATGAATACTGGTTAAGTGACCAACAGTTTCAACACCCAGATCATAGAAAAGAACAAGACCAGCACCTCCAAAGCCCTCTTGTGCCCCTTCCCCATCAGTGTTTTCCCAAAGCATATCCACTCTTGAAACATAGTGTTTCCTCCTTTTCAGCTTCGTCTAAATAGATTCATACAAGGAATTGCTGGGCGGTCCAGTGGTTAGGACTCCACACCTTTCCTGCCAAAGGCCCAGGATCCATCCCTGGTCAGGGAACTAAGATCCCACAAGCCATGTGGCATGGCCGAAATAAATAAACGAAATCTAACAAGAGACTTATTAATTAGCCTTGAGGAAACCAAGACAATCGGTGAGGGAATTAACCCACCGCTCCTCCTCGAGCTGGTTCTCATTAACTACTCATCTGCTCTTCAACCATGAACAGTCAGGGGAAATGACCAGTGAGTATATCAAGTATTCTTTCCCAGGGGAGAAATGAAAAATATTTTAAAAATCAGACCACATGACCACTAAATGTTTGAACACAGAATGGACAGCCATAGCGTTGGCCAGAGAAGGGTCTCTGGGCCCCACTCTCCAGTGTAAGGAGGCCTTCGGCAGGCCAGGTGAGCTGCTGAGAGAGGAGGCAGGATGACCACGCAGCAGGATTCAGAGGCTCCAGGGAGCAGACCTGTATCGGTCAGTGAGAGTAAGCTCAGTGTTCTCACCTCACCACAGAGTGCTAGCTGAAGGTTAGCACTTTGTCATTCAGTTGCTAGGTCGTGTCCGACTCTTTGTGACCCCCTGGACTGCAGCATGCCAAGGTCCTCCATCCTCCACTATCTCCTCGAGTTTTCTCAAATTCATCTCCATTGAGTCCATGATGCTATCCAACATCTCATCTTCTGCTGCCCCCTTCTCCTTTGCCCTCCATCCTTCCCAGCATCAGGGTCCTTTCCAATGAGTGCTCTTCACATCAGGTGGCAAAGAATTAGAGCTTCAGCATCAGCCCTTCCAGCAAATAGTCAGCGTTGATTTCCTTTAGGATTGACTGTTTTGATCTTCCTGTTCAAGGGACTCTCAAGAGTCTTCTCCAGGACCACAATNCTCTTTGTGACCCCCTGGACTGCAGCATGCCAAGGTCCTCCATCCTCCACTATCTCCTCGAGTTTTCTCAAATTCATCTCCATTGAGTCCATGATGCTATCCAACATCTCATCTTCTGCTGCCCCCTTCTCCTTTGCCCTCCATCCTTCCCAGCATCAGGGTCCTTTCCAATGAGTGCTCTTCACATCAGGTGGCAAAGAATTAGAGCTTCAGCATCAGCCCTTCCAGCAAATAGTCAGCGTTGATTTCCTTTAGGATTGACTGTTTTGATCTTCCTGTTCAAGGGACTCTCAAGAGTCTTCTCCAGGACCACAATTTGAAAGCATCAGTTCTTCAGCACTCAGCCTTCTTTATGGTCCAACTCTCACATCCATACCTGACTACTGGAAAAACCATACTTTTGACTATATGAACCTTTGTTGGCAAAGTGATGTCTCTTTTGCCAAAGGAGTGTGAAGGTTGTGTGGCCTCTGGTGAAACTATGGCCACAAAATATCCTGGGCATCATATGGGATCACTACAGTTCAAATGCAGTATCTCTTCATGAAGGTGAAACTGATCTGTCTCCTCACACATGGAAGCAGACATGATACTTGGCAGCATGGACCCCAGCCCCGGAGTTGGCATCTGATAACTGAACGGAGCCAAGCCAAACCATCATGGACATCAAAACAGCTAACGCTTATTTCTTTACGGTGGTCTTGCAAATAAAGCTTTCCTCATTTCCAGCTCACAATTCTGTTTAGCTGTCCCACCCCACTTCCAAATCAAGGAGAGTTAGACTTCATATAAAAATTAAAAAAGTAAAAGCAGAATAGGGAAAGTTGGTTCAGGACTTAAAACCATTCTTCTGGAAACAGAAGCCCTAAATTCACTTCCAAACCCCAGTCCCTTGACAGCCTTGACTGCAGAGACCAGCAAAGTGACTTGCTCACTTCCCAGCCTACCTTGCGAGGAGAGATGGCCATGTGATCCAGTCTGGCCAGTAAGATCTGGGTGGAATTCAGCTGGAAGTAGGGGTGGTACGGGGAAAGCTATTGCTGTTCTGATACAAAAGGACAGCTGCAGCTGGCTCCGGCCTTCCCCTTTCTTCCTGCCCTGACAGTGGGCGTAATGCCCGGAACAGGAGCTGCCATCTTGCAACCATGAAGGGGAGGCCAAGAGAATCAGCGATGCTGGCTCTGGACCTCATGAGCTGCTGAACAAATGCTAACAGCTGCCTGCTCCAGACTCTGTATTGTGAAAAAAATTGAAAACTGTTCTTTATGCTTGTTTACAGCAGGGAAAGCATTTCTAACAGAAACAACTCTTATAAATCATTACTTGTCATAAATAGGCCAGAGAAGATGTTCCAAGTTACTACCTGGTAAAGTAGCTTTGGATGCTTGCTCTCAAAGCAAATAGGTATCCACTCCCACTAGGGTCAAGTCAAAACACATAGAAGCCAACTTGAAAGCACTTTCACTGGCCAAGGAGGGGACAATGTGAGCGGCTAAAAACAGTGATTACGGTGGATTAAAATACATTAAAAATGAAGAAAGGGAAATAACCAAGCATGTATCCTGCTTTCCTTGTTTGAACTGAATTTCAGAGAAACCAAAGACATGCTGTTGCTCAGTTGCTGCTCAGATGCTCAGTCGCATCTGACTCTTTGCGACCCTATGGACTGTAGCCCACCAGGCTCCTCCATCCATGGGATTCTCCAGACAAGAATACTGGAGTGGGTTGCCATTTCCTCCTCCAGGGGATCTTCCCGTCCCAGGGATCGAACCCATGTCTCTTAGGTCTCCTGCAGTGGCAGGCAGGATCNGTAGCCCACCAGGCTCCTCCATCCATGGGATTCTCCAGACAAGAATACTGGAGTGGGTTGCCATTTCCTCCTCCAGGGGATCTTCCCGTCCCAGGGATCGAACCCATGTCTCTTAGGTCTCCTGCAGTGGCAGGCAGGATCTTCACCACTAGCACCACCTGGGAGGCCTGAAGAGATGACAGGGAGAAGAATTCAAGCTGACAGAGACAGAAAGAAGGACAGAATTAGAAAACCACAGCTTTGGAATACGTGTTGAAATAAAGAATCTAGGCAACAACCATCAATAACTTAAGTAGGGACTTCCCCTGGTGGCCCAATGGCTAAGACTTTTTGCTCCCAATGCAGGGGCCCTGGGTTTAATCCCCAATTAAGGAACTCTTTCCCACATGCCACAACTAAAGATACTGCATGCCACAACCAAAAGATGCCACGTGCTACAACTAAGACCTGGAGCAGCCGAATGAATGGATAAAATTAGATAAGAGGGTGACGGAATTTTGGATGGACCATGCTGATAATACCTGAGCCCAAATTCATCAATTTTCACATCTCTAAAAACGGGACAATCAGGCTTGTGATGGTAATATGCCAGAAAGCACACAGCATCTTCTGTGAAGTTTTCTAGAAAAAACAACAACAACAAAAATACCAACTCTAATCCAGTTTACAGGAAACAGCAGCACAAGTTAAATGACACCAGGAGGAAACCACCAACCAAGTTCAGAACGCAGGCTATTCCAGTAGAAAATGACTCGTTTCTCCCGCTCCTCAAGGGAATGGCCTTAAAAGAAAATGGGGGTTTTTACAGCTGAGTGAAACAACTGTAAAAATACGAGTTAATTAGGAAAATATGGTACATTATGAATATTACTTCCCATAATAATGGCATTGTGGTTATATATTTTTAAAAAGTTCTTCTCTGATAGAATACTTCTTGAAATATTTATGGATGAAATGCAATAATGCCTGGAGTTTCCTTTAAAAATATTCCAGCAACAGCCAAACAAATATTGTGTGTGGTGGAGCTGAGAAGAGAGTAGAGAGGAAACAGAATCAGGTGATTCCCAAAAGGGGTTCATTGTAATTTTTCCTCCACTTAGATATGGTTGAACATTTTGTATAAAGTGGTTTTTTTTGAACTGATTACTTTAATTGGATTTTCCTGAATTCTAGATGCCAACAGCAACAGAAATGAGAAAGCAATTTAAAAAAAGAAAATCCTGTCAAAGTCCCTGAATTCTGGTACTTTCCTTCATGATGTTATTTTCATACAAGCTAAAACAAATGCTACAATCCCAAAACTGGAATATAAAGCAATGTCATGTGTCTGTACTTGAAAGCACAGTGTTTCTGGGGGTGCTTAAGAGATGCTAGTCCTCCCAATACCTGTGTTCTCATCTGTCTGTGGGCTTCCCAAGGCTGTTTACCCTCTCTCCTCACATGTTCCCAAAAGCACTTTGCTTTTGTCACTGATGTCTAATAACTCCTTCATTCTTTTCCATCAGTCTGTGAGCCGTCCTCTCTCCCTCCCACTCTCAGTCAAGGACCAAGAATCAATTCCCATTACTCTCTCTATAGTAGGCTGATATTAACACACAGTGCATGTGTGCGAGGAGGTGCTCAATAAATATTTGGGGACTGTATGAACACAATCCAATCTGCTATGTTTTATACCTGTGGTGTCTGACGCACCAAGGGTTGAAGTTTCTAGGCTAGGACCACAACGTTTCAGAATCAGAACCATTCCTGAGAACTTACACTTCTCATTCCTAACCCAAGGTTACTCCTGAATGTCATGGCTGATTCTAGAAGTCATCCTCATTATGAGCGGAGCCTCCCTCTACCAGTGTCCAATGTGCCATTCCAATGTTCCCCAAACCCCATTCTCACAACAAATTCATCATGTGCTCTGCTGTGACACTTCTGTATCTTTCCAGAAGACATCACCCAAATCTGTCATAGGCAGAAGGGATTATAAGTAATTTTATAACACAGACAACAAGGTGTTGTTTCTCATCACCACCATCGCCATTCATGAAATCCTCAGCACTCACGCTTTCAGAGCAAGGAACTCTTTCCTTCGGTTCTCCTTTGGTTGACTCAGGGTTTTTTTGCTGAGTCAAGAAAAGGAAACCAGGAAATAGCTTCAGTGTTTCTTGAGTTTGGGCCCCAGCATCATGGGGATATATTGTGGCATGCATGGCAATCCACTCCTAACGGAAATGACCACAGTTTTCTCTGAGCCTTGCTCACCACTCTTAGATAAGTCTTCAGCAAGAGGTTCACACTCAGGGAGTCCACCTGGCCCATCTTCAGGAAAGTCCTTTTTTAAAAAATTTTTTTTAATTTTTACTTTATTTTGCTTTACAATACTGTATTGGTTTTGCCATACACTGACATGAATCCGCCACGGGTGTACATGAGTTCCCAATCCTGAACCCCCCTCCCACCTCTCACCCCATATCATCTCTCTGGATCATCCCCGTGCACCAGCCCCAAGCATCCTGTATCTTGNCATCATGCACTTTATCCTCCATCATATGCATTCTTTTTATTCAAAGCCTCCAGTGAATCAACTGATTCTGGAAAGGTTATCTTTTCCTTTTAAACAGGAGCAAAATCATCCTTTCTCTGTCAGATGACTATTTTCAATGCTCTTTCCTACCAATAAGCAAGGTGGTGACTACAACTTCAACAGTGTACTTTGAGATTTCCTGACCCACATTAGTTGAAAGTTCTTTCTGATATCTGATCTCTTCTTAATTTATTCCATCACATCTTATTCAATTAACTGGAAAATAATAAAGGGAGACCACACTGTCCTATGACCATTTATAATTCAGAAAGATGCAGTTCAGAAACTATGAGAGTGAAGTGAAAATGTTCATCACTCAGTCATGTCTAACTCTTTGTGACCCCATGAACTGTAGCTCACCAGGCTCCACTGTCCATGGAATTCTCGAGACAAGAATACTGGAGAGAGTTGCCATTCCCATCTCCAGGGGATCTTCCCAACCCAGGGGTCAAACCTGAGTCTCCTGCACTGTAGGCATATTCTTTACTAAGAGAAGCTCTTAAAAACTATAATATCTCACTATTAGACTGTGCTTTGTCACTAACATGTTGTGTGATTCATGATAAATAAATTACCATCTCTGAAACTCCATTTCTCCATTTACAAGGATAGTAAGAGCAACCTCATCTATCCTATATGGCTACTTGGAGACCTTGGTATAAATAATCTAAAAATTATTTGAAAATTATAAAATGTGTTTGCACATGCAAATTGGTGTCATGACCTAAAGACAGCAAAGGCTGGGTCATTATTGATTTAATCTTTAAATTAAAAGATTCATGTTTCAGAAATTTAAGAAGTAGTAAAGGAATCTCCTGCAATCCTTTCTTTGCCAGAAAAAAAAATGCTTCCAGAACATTTCCTTCAATTCACATTCCGTCTTAAAGACTCCTTGAAAATCACAAGTTAAATTTCAGTTGTGGGATAAATATTTTGACTTTATCTGGAAGGGTAAATGTCTGTTTCCATTAAATGATCCCAATTTCAAAGGTTTCATCTGAGGCATAAGCCATCATTCTCTACTTGGAAGGCAGAGGAATAAATTCTGACACAGGATGGAAACTCAAGAGGTTGGCAACTTACAAAGATTCTTCATTTTTAAAAAACTATGATGAGAATTGCATTGGTAAATAACAACTTTGTGGGTGTATTTATGTGTATGTACAAGTGTGTTTTTCCATTTTAGAATAAAAGTAAATAATAAGATGAAAGAATTAAGTAATTTTTATTTTCCTGATGTAGTTCCAGGGAAGCATGGCTGACTTTAGAAAGGGACACCAAGAAAAATCAAAAGAAAGAAAAGGAGACTCTGTAGCATTTGAGTTTAGTTACTGGCTTTAGTGTCTGTAGGTTTTGTTGGTTCCTCTCCACCAAGTCACCTCATTCTTCATTTCTAATAGAACCCTGCTGTAGATCAGAAATTCTCCTCTTCTCCTCAAAGCCATGTGTTTTACATCACAAGCATGGTGATCCCATTGACTTTCCATCAATTGGTTTTGAATGGGCATGTGCCCCCATGTTCAGTTAGACATTGATATATGAAAGGCAGTCTTCTGGGAGGTTCGTGGGAAAGTTCTATTCATTTATATGATACAGCCTCTGGCATGGCTAAAATGATGCAACTTGCTCCTGATCCCGAGAGGAACTAGCTTAAAGATGACAGATCAGAAGAGTAAATAGACTCCTACAGGAAAGTAAAGAGGTTCTCTCAGAATGGCTGAATGGCCAGTACTGAAATTGGTCTCCTCCTTGGTTTATTCTTGTTTAAGATACAAACATCCCTGTAACATAGGTCAATTTGAGTTAAGTTTCTATAGTTGGCTGTCAGTATTATCCTAACTGATTCATTGTCCATCTACACCTAAAAGTTGATGCTGATATAGTGATGGTATCGAAATGACCCTGAATGAATGGGAGGTAAGTAAAGTGAGTTGGTGCCATGGAAAGAAACAGTAATCAATTTGAATGACTTGAAAAATAGACTAAATGCATTCTCTGTCCTGAGCATTGTGCTAGATTCTTGAGTTAAAGACCCAGTTTCTGTTCTTTGAAAGCACAAGATCTAGTGCTCCCATAATTTCAAGTATATGGCTCTGTCTTCTCACAAGCCATGAAGTATATGCATATTGCTCTGAGCCATAATTTCTCCCACAAAAGAACCTCTGCTTCTTTGTGTCTCAAATTGCTTATTTGCAATGATGTACTTGGTATGTATGTGTGTGTGTGTGTGTGTATATATATATATATATATATATATATATATATTTCTTTTTCTCAACTCATTCAAAATAAAAAGGAATGTTTTAGAGTACTGCCTCTTGGCTCAATTAGGCACTGCTAAATGGATTATTGTTTTCCATAAAACACCTGTTATGTACTAGGCACAATGCCAGTGGCTTTAGGAGATATAAAATTTAAAAACACAATCTTTGTCTTCAAAACGTCTACAATTTAAGGGGAAAGAACCATAGATTGGTTACTGTAGAAGCCAATTTGTACCCTTTCAATGGCAAGAATGAGCAACTCATAGGAGCAGAGGTGGACAAGCCACTTCTGGTTGTGTTATCAGGCAAGTCTCTATGAAAGACATGGGGTTTGAGCTGCACCTTGAAAAACTTTGGGAGTCCAGACATAAGCACTATCCTTGGAAAGAAAAGTGCCAACCCTGGTGATGGAAGCAACCTGCAAGGCAAGTTCACTTATAGGACTGATCAGATGTTGAAATGGCATAGAACAAGGAGGGCATGGCTGAAATATTTGGATGACATAAACTAGACTCCAAACTGTCTTTATAGGCTGAAAAGATAGTTTAAATCTAGCATAATGGAAATGAACTGATCTAAATATATCCTATATCCTTTACATTTAATTATTAAAAGGAAAGAATATTCACAATCACAGCTGCTTATGAGAAAAGATCCTGTGTTTTTGTTGAATATAAGCACCACATAAATCAACACTAATCATTGCCAAAATAGCTGAGGCACACTTAGGTCATATTTTCCTTAAAAAATATATGATTCCTTTACCTTTCTCTTCAAAACAAACCATAACAGACTGTATCAGTCTTCTAATGCAATTATAAAACATTGCCATAAACTTAGCAACTTAAAAGAACATAAAATTGTTTTCTTACAGTCAGAAGTCCTGTCAGCTCTCACCAGACTAAAATCTAGGTGTTAGTATTATTTTCTAGGACTCTGGAAGAATCTATTTCTTGTTTGTTCAGGTTTTTAGTAGAATTCTGTTCCTTGGGTTAAAAGGATCAAGGCCCCTATTTTCTTGCTGGCTGTAAACTGAAGACCATCCACAGCTGCCAGAGACCACTACATTCCTTGGCTCATGGCACCTTCTCCATCTTCAAAGCCACCAATGGCAGGTTGAGTCCTTTGAAGGTCACATCTCTCTGATCCTTTTCTAGCATTGCATTTCTCTCTTTGCTACCAGGAAAGATTCTCTTGTTATAAATTGTTATTATATTGGGACAACCTGGATGATCCAGGATACTTGCCTCATCTCAAGATCTGTAACCTTTATCACATTTGCATTGTCCCTGTACATACAAGGCAATACATTCAAAGCACTGGGCTCTAGGGCATGGGCCTCTTTGTAGAAGGCATTATACTGCCCTCTCATCTATAATGTTGTGCTCAGTGCTGGGTGCCAACCTTAGGCTTTACATGGTTAAACTGGGGTGGATCTACGGGAGGGTGACTACAGTGATTGGAAAACTCAAAGCTGTATCATGTAAGGCATGTTTGAGAGAACTGGGAACATTTTTTCCCCTGGAAATCTGGGAGTAAGAGGATGCATAATAGCTGCTTAAATCTTCTTAACGCTTGTCATATAAAATGGACTTGTTCTGTGTTATATAGAATGTAGAGCAGAGTCAAGAGAAAAAGAAATAAATTTTAGCTCAATATGGGGAATTAACTGCTGGCCTCTGAAAATGACCCTGATGAGATGAGCTATTCCTCTTGGCATTCATGCTTTTATTAGCATCCCTTCCCTCTACATTGAACTTTTAGACTGGCCTAGAACTCACATTAACCAGTGGAATGTAGCAGAAGTGACCATGCAGGACATCTGAGAGTCCAGCCATTAAGAAACCCTGGAAATTTCCATTTTCACTCTTCGGTGAACCATGAACCATCATATTAGAAGTCTAACTACCCATGTGGAACCATGTAGACATGTCAGATAAAGAGGAGAGGACCTAAGAATACATAGAAAGGGAGAGAATCCTCAATGCCTAGTTGAGTCTCCATTTGGCTTCAATCTCATAAGTGACCCCAACCAAAATCAGTAGTCCTGTCCAGCTGAACCCAACTCAAATTACCAATGCACAAATTTACGAGCTAAATAAATGATTGTTGTGTTAAACCATTAAGTTTTGGGATGATTTGTTATCTCCCACAAGCTAATTCACACACCTGCTTGGCTAATTGTGTGTGTTTGTGTGCATGACAAGCACATTTTGAATTTTTCACCTTACAAACCAGAGCTTGTTTTTCTTTACTTTTGATTGCAAAACAACACCACTGGCTTTCACAAATTATTTCAACTTCTTGCCAACCTTGCGTTTGTTTTAATGTGTTGGGTATAGACATATGCCCACGTATATTTGCTTTTCATGACCTGATAATTTCCTTGATTACCCAAATGTATGGAACACTCTTAGTCATTTTGCTGTCACAATTCATCCATCTTTAAAAAATTAGCCATATCTCAACTGCAACATAAGTCAGTAATTAAAAACAAATGGTTTAAAAAGTATGCCTGAAGCAAGTGAAAACATACACGATAATGAAAAGAAGCAGAGAAACCAGAAACTCTCCAAAGTTTTGTTGGACACAATGTTGTCACAGCAAAGATGAATTCGACACCAGAGATGATAGCACTTCCTCAAGGAAAACAGAAATAAATTGAGAATAAGCATAACTCATCAGTTTAAAGAAACAGGGACACACTTGTATCTTGGGTTTTATTTTTGTGGCAATTCAAATTAGCCTTAACCTTGGTATTCTTCCTCTAAAATAACTGCATGAAACTATAAGCTTTGCAGTCACCCACATATACACAGATACACACACACGCACACACACACACGTACAGACCACGCATTCCCAACATCAGTGTAAAGGGCTTCAATTTCTCCATGTATTCTTCAGCAGTTGTGTTTTGTTTTGTTTTGATAATAACTGTCCTAAGAGGTGTGATGGGATAATCTCACTGATTTGCACTTTCCTGATGATGGGTGATGTTGAGCACTTTTACATATACCTGTTGGCCAGCTGTATGTCTTTTTCTAACAAAATGTTTATTACAGAGGCTCCTCAAAAAGTTAACACCAGTGCTATCATATGGGATCTTGCAATTCCACTTCTGAGTATATATCAAAAACAATTGAAATCATGATCTTGAAGAGGTATGCTTCCATGTTCACTGCAGCATTATTCATAATTACCAAGATATGGAAACAACCTAACTGTCCCTCAGCAGATAAATGCACAAAGAAAATTTTACATGGCTACATAAAATTACATATAAATACATACAATGAAAAATTATTCTTAGGACTATTCTTAAAATTATAGTCTTAAAAAAAGATCTGTACTGGATGATGAATGTTAACTAAATCCATTGGTGATAATTGTTTCACAATATATGACAGCCATGAGATTAAAAGACCCTTGCTCCTTGGAAGAAAACCTATGACCAACCTAGATAGCATATTAAAAAGCAAAGACATTACTTTGCCAACGAAGGTCCATATAGTCAAAGCTATGGTTTTTTTCCAGTAGTCATGTATGGATGTGACAGTTGGGCCATTATGAAACCTGAGCATCGAAGAATTGATACTTTTGACCTGTGGTGTTGGAGAAGTCTCTTGAGAGTCCCTTGGATGACAAAGAGATCAAACCAGTCAATCCTAAGGGAAATCAGCCCTGAATATTCATTGGAAAAACAGGTGCTGAAGCTGAAGCTCTAAAACTTAGGCCACCTAATGCGAAGAACTGACTGATTGGAAAAGATCCTGATGCTGGCAAAGACTGAGGGCAGGAGGAGATGGTGGCAGATAATGGGATGGTTGGATGACATCACCAACTCAATGGACATGAGTTTGAGCAAACTCTGGGAGATGGTGAAGGACAGGGAAGCCTAGCATGCTACAATCCATGTAGTTGCAAGGAGTCGGACATGACTGAACAACGCCAACCTATGTAAATCAAACTATCATTCTGTATACCCTTAAAATTATATAGTGATATATGCCAGTTATTTCTCAATAAATCAAGGGGGAAAATGTAAGAAAAAAGAAGGAAATCCTGCCATATGAAACAACATGGATGAACTTGGGAGACAGTACACTAAGTGAGCTTCCCTCGTGGCTCAGATGGTAAAGAATCTGCTGGCCATGCAGGAGACCCAGGGTCAATCCCTGGGTTGGGAAGATTCCTTGGAGAAGGGAATGGCAACCCATTCCAAAATTATTGCTTGGAGAATTACATGGACTAGAGGAGTGTGGTGAGCTACAGTCTATGGGGTCACAAAGAGTCTGACATGACTGAGCGACTAACACACACACACACACACACACACACACACACACACACACACACAGACGCGCTAAGTGAAATAAGCTCATCACAGAAGGACAAATACTGCATAATCCTACTTATAAGAGATTCCTAAAATAATGAAACTCATAGAAGTAGAGAGAAGTGTGGATTCCAGGGGCTAGTGGAGGGTGGGGAGAAATGGAAAATTATTGTTCAAAGAATATAAAGTTTCACTTAAGCAAGGTGAGTACTTTCTAGAGATAAGCCATATAGTAGTGACTATAGTTTACTGTTTACAAACTGAAAATTTTGTTAAAAGAATAGATATCAAGTTAAGTGTTCTTACTACAAAAAGGAGAGGGCAGAAGAAACTTTTGGAGGTGATGTTCATTATCTTGACTGTGGTAATGGTTTCACAAGTATATGCAGAATGTTTGAGCCTATCATTCTGTTACATAAAATGTGCACAATTTTTTGTATATCATTTACACTTCAAACCTGTTAAAAATGCAAATTTTAATTACAATCTTCAAAGTTTTAGACATTTGGAAAAAAAGGAAGACATAAAGGCACTGAGTATTAGCAATGACTATTTTTGATGCAGTAGTTACTATTACTAGGCCCTATGCAGAGTACTTTAGGCAGAACACATTTTTAAAGCTGACAATAATCTTGTAAGTCAAGTATTTTTTATATTTTACAGGTAAGAACATTACCACTAAAGAAAAAAATTTTATTCCTTTTCTAATTGCACACTTTTAATGAACTTTTTAACAGATGAGTTCCAGAATCACCTTGGTTAGGAACACTCAAACAATAAGAAAATATGATGAAATTCTGTACCATTGGTATGCCAAAATCTATTTGGGATGAGAGAAGAAGCATCAAGTTGAAAAAAGTGTCCTCATCAACTAACACTAATAAATATTCTTAAAAGACATGTTGATAGCCACTTGAAAAAAAACAAGTCTTTATCCTGTAGTTCAATGAATGCCTTGATTTAATGATTTTACTGTTCCACTGAGTTTTTTATGCTTGGATACTTATAATGAAGATGTTTGTAAAGCAATGAAAAGAAACCTGTAGTCTGAGGAAAGGAATGGGAATGCTATAGCAGGAAAAAAGCGATGATGCTCAGCTCTTTAAATGCTGCCACTTAATCTTCAAAAACATCCTCTAATAAAGGTGCTATGACATCTACATTTTATGCAATCAAGAACTGTGCCACATAGAGTCAAATTTTCAACTTCATTTATTCTTCTTAAGCATCCCACAAGAGAGATGGCATTATTTTTACACATAAATGACATGGGCTCTATGAGATTAAGTGACACATTCAAATTCTTGCAGAGCAAATGAGGTAGAGCTGGGATTAGATTTTGTATTTTCCCAATCTTATACTTTTCATTGCATTCTTCTATTTAAAAATTAATAAGAGGTACCAGTAATAGTGACAGGAAAACAAAAATGGGTACCATATTACTCTCAGGGCTCCAGAACTTGACGGACCATTAACCATAGATAGTTGTTGACCATGAGCCAAGGCTCAAGCAGGCTCTAATTACATTTCTGCCATCATCTAGTTGAGTTTCTTCATATTCCTCAACCTCAAGTTCATGATGAGTCAAAACCTCAAATAAGACAACCTCTTAGAATTTAGATTTGATGGAGTGGGTGTGATGAGGCAGGAAGTCTTCTAACATCAGTTTACATCACTATCAGTAAAAAAAAGCAGTACGGAAGTAAGCATTAGACTCATTTATTTAAACCTCATCAAATCTACCTCTGGGACTTCCAGAATGTCTTACACAGAGATGTTCATTACAACATTAACTTTAAGAGCAAAAATTTGGAAGCAAATTATTGGCCAATAAATTCCCTTTTGCCAGACATCTATTAATAGAATATCCATTTGGTAGAATATTATGTTGCATTTTAGAAATCTACTTATGGAAATACCCAAGTTATGTTTCTAAGTGGAAATAAAAAAGTGCAGTCATTGTATTGAAGGAATGATGACAACCAAATAAAAGTTCATATCAAAAAAAGGACCTACATATAATGCCCCTACTTAAAGACTGTTATAATTTACATTTTAATATGTTTTACCCACCTTTCTTTCTTTCTATTTTTCTATATGTCACCTGAGATTCCTCAGATCTCATCATCTCCCACTTGTTGACTCATTTTGGAAGTGCTGCAAAATGTCAGGTGTGTTCACTATCCTGTCTTTCAGCTATTGTGGACAAAAAGAGCTCACTGTGCTCTCTGTTCCTAGCTCTTTGCTGATGTTTGATATCCATGAGGCCAACGAGTCACATCTTATTATGGTGGTACAGAACAGATGATCAGGGTAAATGTATTTTCAAGGATATCTGGCAAACCATCATCTTTAAAAATGTCTATTCAGGGCTGGGTTCCCTGAAGTAGAAATATGCCCTTTCTTCACTTTTACTGGCTCGCTCTCTCTAGATGGGCCTGGGAGCTTAGGCAAAGGGAGCAACACCTGAGAGAGGCAGTGGGCCACCTTCTGGATGGGCCAAGACAGCTGTACAACAAGCCAAGTGAGTCTGTGATGCCACCAACACTCCAGGAATAGTTTACTCTCCTTTGACTATACCCTTCTAACTGTGCCTTAGACTCCTGCTACTCAAACTATAGAGTGTGGACTGGTAACTTCAGCATAACTTGGGAGCTTGTTGGAAATGCAAAAGTTCAAGCCATATCCCAGCCATACTGAATCAAACCCTACAAGTGGTTCCTATGTACCTTGACATTTGAGAAGCACTGTTTTAGACACTGGTTTAGACTATGTTTCTCCAAGTCTTTTCCCTGCATTTCTTGGTGATAGAACATGCTCAAAATCCTATTCTAAACAAAATAGCTCCTCATTCCTCTCCATCTCTAAACTATACATGGTTTTGATTCAATTTCTAGCTCTATTTGCATACATTCTCAACTCATCTTCTTTGTAAGCCACAGGGATAGATAACTGTGGATATCCATGATGGATGACTCTGCCTTAGGTGTATGGTCTTGGACAATTTATTCATTTGCTTTCTCCAAACTTAATTTTTAGAGATAGAGATAACTTGAAAAGTGAGGAATTGGAATTTTATCATTCTTCTGCTTCTAAGACAAAACTCCAGTAAGGAGATGTCAGTATTTCATCACTGAAAGCACCACTTGAGTGCAGGCTCAATTACCACCACAGCTACAATCTGTTAATAGGGTATCATGGATGGACACCAGCTGGCGGGTGTTCTTTCGCCATTTACCTTCATCTATCAACCATATCATTAGGTGAATTCACACTGCATCAACCATGTCCTCAGCACTTTGTGAGTCCCTGAAAAGGACAAAAAAAAAAAAGTAAGAAAATTAGAGATGCCACTGATGAGATTAGGTCAAAGCATTTCTTAATAAAGTGGAGAGATGATGGCATCTGATTCAGCTCCAGGGGTTGAGTCTGAGTTTTATGTTGTATATCTTTGTTTCTTAATTCTAGATTCTTAATTGACTAGGTACCTAAGACTTTACTTTTGTCTTCAATTATTTAACCCTTCTAATTCTCTTTAGAAGCTATCATGATCACTAACCCAGATTTAGTGGGAGCCAACTATTTACTAAGAAAGAGAAAAAAGTTCTGAGACTAACTCTAAGACAGGCAGATGAGAAATAAACACATGTACAGAACCACCTACATTCATGTATGTGCAATACACACATGCACACCACATATCAATAAGTTGCCTAGATTACTGTGGGAGTATTTGTTAATATTAACACACTGCCATTTTTCTTTCCCTGCCTTCATGGCCTACCTCTCCATTACACCAACCTTCTTATAAGGAATTACTGTAGGAATACTTAGTGAGTAGAAATAATCCCAGAGAGAGTGAACTTTCTGGGACAATTCACTGGAGCTCAGGACACCTTCCCACTAGGCTTTTCTTGTGAGATACTTTATTTGGGGTGTCTTATTAAAGAAAACTGTTGCCTGAAGAATCCCATGGACAGAGGAGCCTGGCAGGTTGCAGTCCATAGGGTTGCACAGAGTCAGTGACTTAGCATGCATACACATATGCCCTGATGAAGCAGCCACTAAGCTTATATTACTCTAGAAAAAAGAAAAGGAAGCTAGATAACACAGATAACATATTTTTAACAGTCTGTGCTAATTGTTTTACATATCATGTCTTCCTTAATCACAACAACCCTAAGAAGTAGATAATAATATTCTCATTTTATGAATAATATCCTTACTTTATGAATATGATTATTTTAAGAATAAATTTTATAAAAATATCCTTATTTTATGAATAGTGAATAAAGATCAGGGTTTTACACACAACAGAATAGATTCAAATCAAAGGTTTTTATCGTAAATCCATAGGTAGTTTCCTCTGTATAGACACAGCTTCAAGAGCAAGTCCAAAGAGAGTTTTGGATTCCAAAACTTGGATTCCAAGGAGTTTTCTCTGGCTAGTATTTAGGAGCCACACATGACAGGGACCTTTGGAAAATTTTGAGATCCCTCTTATTTCCTTGAAAAATCAATAGCTGTGAAAGCTGCATGTCGATCTCTCCATGACACATTTTGTTCTTCTAGCATGACTTTTAGAGGGATGTAATAATTTTCCATACATACAAAAGAACCAGCAGTGGAGCACTCAATTTAGAGCTTTGTTCTTTCTGTTGTTGATCAAAGGGTGTGACCTTCCTGTATCATCTGATGGACATTTTCACCAGGATGCAGGTCTCTAATACCAATGCTGAGCTTTGTCCTGTTGTCTCACATTTCATGTCATAGTGATGAATAAAAACGGTGGCAGCTAAGAAAAGAACAGAATTATCAACAGAAACGTTATCATTGAGGGGAAGCTAGTAAGGAACTCGTAATTCTTCATTCATTGAATTTATGAGCAGTGGGTCAGAAATCTGGGGGAAAAACAGCGTCAAATAAATGCACTGTGGTAAGGGAATTACCAGAAGGAAAAAGGATGAAAAGAATTGTGACCCATGAGAAGAGAATTAAGAGTGAAAAATCTAGATATGAATCCTAGATGCTACAACACAGCTGAGAGGTCTTGCATGAGTAACTTTGCTTCTCTGGGCTGTTTTCAAGTGGAAAGTCAGCTGTGTGTTGTGGGTGCTGATGATTTCTGAGATCCCTCTCCACTCTAAAATTCTGTGTTCTGTAGCTGTGCAGCAAGAGGTAGTTAAACACTGGCCTCTTCCCCTAGAAAAGCCTTGGGGTATTTTGCTCATTAAAGGGATTAGCTGTCCATTTGCAGGGATGTCTCTCCAATGAAGTAGGGACATAATGGCCCAACACAGCTTTAGTTTTGATTCACTTTATAAAGTACATATCCAATTGCCTGGCAAGTTAAGCCAAGCACGTCTTCTCATGTGTTTTAGGAATCAAGGCATTTGGCTGATACAGAGAGCAAATGCCTTTTATTAATGTGTGACAAATCCATATGGAAGAAAAACACTCTTTCTTTTCTCCCATATGGCACAGCTGAGTAAAGCTAGCTTTTGTGGCCTTGAAATGGTTCCATGAACCAGGTGAGTAGTTTATTTCACAGGCTGGTGACAATCCAGTATGTCTCTCCCATGGAGCTGGGAAGGGAGGAGAATTCCTCCATTGTAGCCCAGGGCTGTCAGCAAGGTCTGTGACATGGGTCATCAGCTCCTGTGTCAAGATGTCAGGTAAGTGAATTGCTGTGAGGTAGAAAAGAGGGCAATCTCATGCCAGCTTGAATCCCTGACCTGAAATGTCCTTGAACCTCTAGATTTTTACAGTTTGGGTCAAGCAACTTTTACCTTTGAAAACCCTCAACCCCTTACAATCCCAGTGCAGTGAGGGTGATAAGATCTTTGGGGGAGAGAGAACAAGGGGTAGGCAGCTATCTAACCTATCTTTACACTAGGTCTAAAGGATTAGACTCAATGGTTTCTCATTTTAACCTGATGTTAATCCTTTGCAAGACATGGTGAATTAACTGTTTACTTTCTCTGGCATTTAGGGTATAGACAAAAAAGAAATAGAGATGATTTCATTGACTATATATGAAAAATAATGCAAACAACAGCAGTAACAAAAATCCAACTCAATCAGTATCTTTAAAATAATTCTACCTCTTTAAAAGAGTGAGAGAGAATGCTGGAAACACATATAAGTCATGTCTTCTTTCCATTTAAGTCAACGTGGACTAGAAAGGGGTGACGACTTTCATTGTCCCTACTATTTGGCATAACAAAATCAAACTTTTATCTTTCATGAGTAATCTTCTACTTTAATAAATAGTTATTCCTTTATTAAGTATATTAATTAGTATGTTATTATACTCATTATATGTCATATAACTTGAGTCAAACAAAAGGTGAATATTTTTCTCTAACACGTAAATTTCCATCGTATTCAATTAGGCATGAATGTAAAAGGCTTGCTAAAAACAAAAATCAGTTAAGTGATAGGATGTCAGATTTAGAAAAAAACATCAAAGATCTTACTACAGTCTAGAAAATCAGGACCAAGTAAGTTATTAGAATGGGTTTGGATAAATATACACTTGCGCACATATGCACACACACACAGTTCGATTTCCTAGAAAGAGTGATATTAGGTATGAACTTCCTATGTACTGAGAAGGTTCCATATTGAACATTAAAGGACTTCTTAGCTATGAGAATAATTTGAATAGTCAAAAGAAGCTGTTTGATCTTTCTTGGATATACTTGTGAGTTATTTGCATTCTAAAACTCTAACATTTTTTATTGAGGATCATCTAGTTCAATGGAGAAATTCCCTTGTAAAGTTTTCGTATCAAATTAACCCACCTTTCCTAAATTGTTTCAAGGAATGGAAACAACCACAGATATGATCCAGAGTTATATATTTGCAACTACTTAAGCCGAAGAATTGATGCTTTTGTACTGTGGTGCCGGAGAAGACTCTTGCAAGTCCCTTGGACTGCAAGGAGATCCAACCAGTCTATCCTAAAGGAGACCAGTCCTGGGTGTTCATTGGAAGGACTGATGCTGATGCTGAAACTCCATACTTTGGCCACCTCGTGTGAAGAGTTGACTCATTGGAAAAGACCCTGATGCTGGGAGGAATTGGGGGCAGGAGGAGAAGGGGACAACAGAAGATGAGATGGCTGGATGGCATCACTGACTTGATGCACATGAGTTTGGGTATACTCTGGGAGCTGGTGATGGACAGGGAGGCCTGGCGTGCTGCTATTCATGGGGTCACAAAGAGTCAGACACGACTGAATGACTGAACTGAACTGAACTGAAAAGTTCTTATAGTAAACCAATATCTATAATCTTCTCTTGTGTTCCTCTGGAGATGTGTAGAATATTTGAACTCTTCATATGACAAATTTTCATATTTTTCAGGTTGCTTTTTATGTCTCTCATAATTTTTCTTTTAATAATTTCTTTCAGATTAAGCATACCAAATTATTTGAAATAAATGAGTAAGCATAACAGTAAATGGAAAAAATGGCAGATACTACCAGATTGGTGAAGGGATTTCAATCAACATTTACTAGTCTTACATGATGTTTCCACAGTGTACTAAGTTCAAAGATTCCTTTTAAAGTCCAACACACACTCCAAAATGTTCTTAGCTCAGAGTAAAATGGATTTACCAACATTTATTGTGCTTTGCAGGAAGAGGGCAATATTACTGAGGGGTATTCCCTGGTGACTCAGATGTTAAAAATCTGCCTGCAATGCAGGAGGCCTGGGTTAGGTCCCTGGGTTGGGAAGATCTCTTGGAAAAGGGAATGGCTGCTCACTCTAGTATTCTGGCCTGGAGAATTCCTCAGGGAGAGGTGCCTAGCAGGCTATAGTCCATGGGGTCACAAAGAGTCAGACACGACTGAGTGACTTTCACACACACACATAAGACAAAAGTATGAGTTAACAATGGCCTTCTCTAAGTCTGTAATTCCACAAATAGCTCTTAATTCTACAAAAGAGTTTAAATTCTTAGTTTGAAAGCCACAAGAGGGCACTAGACTACTACATGGACCTAACTCTACTTCTCATCCAAAGTATAAAGCAAGGGTCAGCGTTGACATTACACTGACTCAGGCAATTATAGATGCTTCGGTTGCATGCCCTAAGCCTGTATGTGAGACACAGTACGTAATCATGAATGATGTACAGAGAAATTGCCTATGAAACAAGTATTCAGATATTAAGTTCGAGTCACACTAAACGTAATAGAATTCACCGGCAGTTTTTTAAAAATAAAAAGGAAGTCTACCCCCAGCGTTCCAAGAAAAGGTAAGGTGGTTATTTAGGCTGTGAGTTCTGAAAACAACATGGGTAACAGGGTGATCATCAGGGGCACAGCAGGAGTTAGACAGATGGGAGACTTCCACATCTAATTTTTAAAAGCCTGACATCTGACAAGGTTCATGTTTGGCCCAAGATTTTCTCCAGACTGTGAGATTTACACAGAGGATCATCCAAGGTATTGTTTCTGCTTCAGAAACACTCTGTTCAGTTCAGTTCAGTTCAGTTGATCATTTGTGTCCAATTCTTTGTGACCTCAAGAATTGCAGCATGCCAGGCCTCCCTGTCCATCACCAACTCCCAGAGTTCACTCAAACTCACGTCCATCAAGTCAGTGATGCCATCCAGCCATCCCATCCTCAGTCATCCCCTTCTCCTCCTGCCCCAAATTCCTCCCAGCATCAGGGTCTTTTCAAATGAGTCAACTCTTCGCATAAGGTGGCCAAAGTACTGGAGTTTCAGCTTTAGCATCAGTCCTTCCAAAGAACACCCAGGGCTGATCTCCTTTAGAATGGACTGGTTGGGTCTCCTTGCAGTCCAAGGGACTCTCCAGAGTCTTCCCCAACACCACAGTTCTTTGGCGATCAGCTTTCTTCACAGTCCAACTCTCACATCCATACATGACTACTGGAAAAACCATAGTCTTGACTAGATGGACCTTTGTCGGCAAAGTAATGTCTCTGCTTTTGAATATGCCATCTAGGTTGGTCATAACTTTCCTTTCAAAGAGTAAGCGTCTTCTAATTTCATGGCTGCGGTCACCATCTGCAGTGATTTTGGAGTCCCCCAAATAAAGTCTGACAGTTTCCACTGTTTCCCCATCTATTTGCCATGAAGTGATGGGACCAGATGCCATGATCTTCGTTTTCTGAATGTTGAGTTTTAAGCCAACTTTTTCACTCTCTTCTTTCACTTTCATCAAGAAACACTCTGTACTTCACCATATTTCAGGAAAACTAGTCTCAGGCTTTAAGTACACTGAAAAGCCTCTCACAAACACAAAAAGAGTCTATACCGTNTGATCTTCGTTTTCTGAATGTTGAGTTTTAAGCCAACTTTTTCACTCTCTTCTTTCACTTTCATCAAGAAACACTCTGTACTTCACCATATTTCAGGAAAACTAGTCTCAGGCTTTAAGTACACTGAAAAGCCTCTCACAAACACAAAAAGAGTCTATACCGTGCCATCACTCCATTTGAAAAAGGCAAAACAATCCACCCAGTTAAGAGGCTGGTTACTCTGGGTACATTAAGCCACAGACTGTCTGAATCTATGAAGAAGTGTCTACAAAACAATCAATTAAGTTAACTCAGCCAAAAGTGAATCAACACAGGGAAAGTTGTCAGTCAAGTATGTTGTTTGGAATCACAGAAATCAAACTGTAGGCTGAAGGGTTTGAATTTTTCACTTCTCAACAATAATGTTGAATATTGTGTGGAAAATGACTCCTTTGGTGTCATAATTATGCATGCGACATCCTTAGATGATAGACATTAGAAGACAGATACAGAGATCGATACATTATTTTAATGAGTTATTTTAACTCAGATTGTTTCACAGAAATGAATTACTTGATTGGTTAAATCCAATCTTCTTGCTACAATACAGCAAGGCAGAGAGGAGAGAGTCATTCTTCTGAGGCAGAGTTTAGTTCTTTGGAAGCAGTGAACACCTACAAAAGCAATTAATTCTTGTGAAAGAAGTTTCTAGCCACAGAAGTGGTTTTCAGCAGGTCTGCTTGAAATCACTAAGGAGGATGCTCTCCTCTTTCTCATCGCTTTTTAGTTTACCCACAAGTGGAGTTCTGGATGCGTGACTTTCACTTTTTATTATGCTAGAACCTTCTGATTTTGATCCTCTTACTTCTGTGGTCCTTCTAACAGTTGACCCAGGCTCTGTGTCTCCTTTACTCCATCATGGACCAGTGAGAACTACTTTTTGCTTTCTAGTTTCTTCCCAACTGTTCTTCCTAGGAACCTTGCTCCCTGGAACTGATCTATCTGTGCCATTGCCTCAGTTTTTAGGTCTTTTTAGCATCAGGTATATTGAGTCTGTGAAGGACATCTTGGCTACTCGACTTGGCTTTACTAAACTTGTTTGTTTGGCTTCTATCTTTTAAGTCATACTTTTTCTCATGATTTTTTATTTTGCTAAAGTTCTGGCCACCAGTTTCTGCATATTCTGTTTCTTGACTCTTGTTAACTTAACATGGCATTTGAAATTCTATCTTGACTCCTTCAGGTTTGTTTTCAGAGCTCTACCTTTAATAGCTAAACCGACCCGAAAATTGATGGTGGCCATCCCTTTTGCAAGGCTCCATTCCCAGCAGAGACCTCATTTTCTGGCATAAGTCCCCAGCATTACAAGGAGGGGGTGAGTTCAGAAGAAAGTGTCCTGGGACCTTCTCTCTGCATTTTTTTCCCCTATGGTGGGACTTTGAAACTGCCTTTCTGGCCTGTCTTCCCTGTTACCAAACAAACACTTTTTAAAATTAGGAAATGAAAATGATAGTTCTATTCCAAGCCAGGAGTTCGTCTAGTGTGCTACAGGAAAAGGATGATTAATGGAGCTAAGGCTTTATGCCTCAGCCAGGGGGTGGCAACTTGTGGGGAGTAACTCAGATGTGCCAACCCAGCCATAGCCTTGGATCAGGTGAACTGCTTGGCCTTAGGCCTACTGGAGGCCCTTAAAGTTAAACAGTGGCCCTGGCAGAAAATGTGTCCCAGTAAGGGCTGGTGACATGCATGGCCCAAAAGAACATGGCAATTTTCTGATTTTTTGGTTTGTATGAATCACCAACCTAGACAACCCTGGCCTACAGAAACTTGTCAGATGCTAGAATATCCAGACTGGTTGTCCAGGCCACCTAAATTATATGGATAATAGCAAAGATTTCCTTTTGCTGAATGTCATGTGGACTCATTCCAAAGTCCTGTTTGGGTCTGAGGCCCTGTGTGTAATAGTCCTTCACCAGAAGGGTGAAAAAGAAAGAAAAATGTAGGGAATTTGAATCCTGCTTTGTCAAGAGCTCAGAACTGAGAGTAGGAAAATTCTGTATGGTCTTGACTGAGCAGTGGTTTTCCACTTCTCTCAATGTTGAAATTGACATGACTGCATGAAATATTCTAAAGTTGCATTCACACAACTTCATTTCACCTGAGGTGTGGATTGCCAAAGACTTATGGCATAAGCCCTCAGATCATTCTGTTTTAACCTAGGAGTTCATGGTCATGATCTGTGATGATGACTACCCTTTCTCCATCTCTGCCTGTCAAGTTCTTATACACTCTTTCCAACCCAAATGCTATTTCTTCCATGAGATTTCACCTGCGTCCTCTCTTATCCTTCTGCCCCTCTAGCAATTGGTATGGCTTGCTTTGATTAATTTGCTAAGTCTTATCTTACCATGTAAATGTGTTTAGTTTCTTTCACTAAAAAAAAAAAAAAAAATCCTCACTGTGACCTCGGCAAAAATAAAATTCAAAGAAATTTTCAAAAATAAAACCTATCCTTTACTCTCTCCTCTCAAGAGGAGAGAATTGCAGTTCTTATTCATCACAAGGAAAGTGAGTAGAAGGATCAAAGAAATGATATTAAGATTTGAATGACACCCTGAAAATAAAACCAATTGTGATTGCTTTAAAAGGCATGATCTCATTTGATTCCTACACGAGGCTCGTTCCTCTTTGGTAAAATGGAGGATTGTAATGATGAGACCCGAAGGAAGAGGTAAAATTACTCAGCATATAAATGAGGAGATTGCAATCTGGCCTGGATTTTGTCCGTTCCTTTCTCTCCACCATGTTGCGTCCCAGGATACCCCAGCATCCTTAAAGACAAAGATCTGGAGGAAACACAAAGGGACTTCTATTTTCATCTTTCAGTTCTAACAAGATGAGGATCAGCAGGCAGACAGACGCACAGGGGAATAATGGCTCTGCCCTCTCGACTGGGCCCCCTCCCCCTGCCTTTATCCCCACTCATGGTGACCTTGGCAGAACAAGCTTGCTCTGTAATGACCACTTCGTCAGCAGGGGCTGTGTATTTAGTAGCAGGAAGTATAAGCTTTTGTGGTCAGTGTGACGTCACCCCACCCACTGAACAGGCCTTTATAATCTGACCACAAAAAGGCTTGAAAGGGATAGACACATACACACAGAGCAAGAGGCAATAGCACTGTCAACAGTTGTCTGTGCAGTGAAAGGAGCATTGTGTCTTCCAAATGCTTCCCAAAGCCTGAGGTTTGGTCTGCTGTAGACAGAACACCTGGATGATATATGGCGTCTTTGGTTTGTAGTTGAGTGTCTCAACTCATCTGTCTTCCTTCTCCTCTCTCCTTTCCTTCTCTCATCTTCTCCCTTCCTTATTCCCTTCATACTTCTGCTTTCCCTCCCTTCTTTTTTCCCCTTTAACTCTCCCTTAATCTAAAATATGCACATATATATATTTTAAATTCTTTTAGTTGCTTTCCCACATTTAGATGTAAGGCATACACACACACACAAACATACCACATTTCAATTGTATTTTTCTTCTCCTGGATACTTCACTGTTAGAAAGAAAAGAAGAGAGAATGCCAGATAGAGAGAGAGTAAGGAGAGACAAAAGAGATATATAAAAATGTAGCTGACATATTAATGTAAATATTAAAATTTCCTTCCCATGAATGTTGGTTTTCAAACTTATTTTTATGGAAGTAAAGAACATGTTTTGTAGAGCTAAATGACCCAGTACCTTTTAGTGTCATGGTGTGCAAGTTCAAGTTTACCTTTTGTTTTCATTTTTATTTTAGGAGAAGAACTGGCACAACAAAATCGATATAGATACTGAACTTCCAAAAGCAGACAACCTGAGAAAGGAAGATAGAAAAAAAACTGTCTATACGATATATCCACATTAGCTTTTTCCTTATTTGAAGCTAGAGACACTGTCAGAGACTGAGATAGACAGAGAGAGGGAGTCTGGGAGGTGATGGCAGATGTGTCTGACCTCTGAATTAAGGCTGGTTGAAAAGTATGGCTTCCTATGATTTGTGCCGCTGTGGGAACTCACTCCTGGGGCTCTGAGCTCTCCTCTGAGGCACAGGTAGCAGGAAACACCTGCTTTACTTCTCCACTGAATCTTCCCCTGAGACCCTTCCTCCCTTCTCTGCAGGGCACAAATAGACAAGCAGGTTTTCCACATGTCCTGATCTTCCTTGAAAGAGGAAGTCTGGAACCATATATTAGTAAGTGATACACCTTGATGGCTTCCTTACCACTTACTCTGTTCCTTTTGATTCTCTTCTAACTGACTTCTATTATTGCTTCCTCATCCCAGCTTTTTT
Source organism: Neotragus pygmaeus (assembly GCA_006410875.1). Taxonomy (NCBI): domain Eukaryota; kingdom Metazoa; phylum Chordata; class Mammalia; order Artiodactyla; family Bovidae; genus Neotragus; species Neotragus pygmaeus. The sequence goes on from SJYV01055728.1 coordinate 3,217,718, forward strand.
CCCTCCTTGTACTAATAATACTTTTTCTCCCAGAATAAACTAGGCATAAGAAGTCTATCCATAAAAGCTGATAAACAAGTGTGCATTATGTTCATCAGAATTTATCATTTGGGGTTTGGCCATTCTCCTCTCCATACCAAAAGGGGAAGCAAATGGAATTCCACTTTGGAAAGGCATGAAAAACAGATGCAAATATGCATCACATCAAGATAGCAGCCTTTAAATAGCCTCCCAGCCAGAGGCACTGCACAATTAGCGACTTCTTAGAGTCACACTTATCCACCCCAGAAAACATCGGCCAAGATACCATCTACATAACTGGACAAAGAATATCAAATTTTTCTTTAAGTAAATTATGGGAAAAAAAATTATGAAATCCAAGAAATTTTCATCAGGCTTACAAAGACCTCTGAGGGTTGCCATGTCTAGTTCATTTTCTCCAAAGAGGATAACATCTATGGCAATGTTTGTAACACTGATTTCTCCTCCTTTCTTCTTTCTTCTATCTTCTAGTGAGAAGAATTCTTGGGTAGAAAAGGGAAAATAACAGAGAAAGTTTAAAAAAGTATTTTTTAAAAATATTTTTTCATAGAAAGGACTCACTGATAACAAATCTCAGTCAATTTAGAAATTTATTTTGCTTTATGGTATCCCGGAAATACAAGTGATCTGAGTCAATAATTTTACTGAGTCACTGGAAAAATCAGAGGTATAGCCATGAGAACTTGATGAGTCACTTCCTTTCTCCAGAGAGTTTCATCTGTAAAATGGGAGGGTTAAACTAAAGGATTTCTGAGATTGCTTCTACCTGTGTTTTATAATTTATGTGACAGAACAGAGGGGACTTCTCTAAAATGTTCTCAGCAATCAAGCAGAAATGGGAAATTTTCACATAAGGAAATAGACAAGGGAATAAAAAAAGAATTTACAAAATAAAAAGATCAGTGAATGTGTGTAACGGATGTTCAACTGCACTGATGATCAAAGAAATTTGAATTAAAAGGTGTTCTCTCATGATTACTTCTGAGCCTGGTCAAAAGGGAAAAGATGAATTTTTCACAGTTTATAATAGCATCATTGATCATAGAAGAACACTGGAAAGAGAACACATATGCTTCATTATGTTATATCCATTTATAGGACTACTATCATCTATTAAAAATGATGATTTGGATCTATATGTCTTAACAGCTACCACACAATGAGAAAAAAAAGAGAAAGTTATCAGAAAGGTATCGCATTACTCAACTTAAGGAAAATGTATATATATATGAGTGCATGTGCACAGGAAAAAATCAGAATGGACAACCTCACAGTATTAACAGTAGTTACTGTATGCTTTTGAAATCATCATATGGTAATTTTCTTTACATGTTTCCATATTGTTGAGATGTTTTACAGTGAATATATGTCACTTTTATAATCAACAAATTTTATTTCCATTTAGGAATAATATATAGCTAATAAAGTGTAATGAGCATGCTGCACATAGGAGAATATTGTATAAAAACTAGAAATGAGTGCTTTTGAGGCAGCAGATGGAAAGGGAGATTCTAAACCTGTTCTGTTCATTCAGAGCACCAGAATTTTGGATACAATTATCATCTTGTCCTTTGGGTTTCAGATACTTCTCTTTCGAAAGTTGCTTATATTTTCTGAGCCTCACTTTCTTCATCTATAAAATAAGGATAGTAATTTTCACCTTGCAAGGTAGTTGCAATAATTCAATGAAATAACACCTATATACTGTTTAGACGGAGACCAATGAATATCAGTTATTCAAATTACACAAAATTAATACATTCATAGTGTAGCAAACAATGATTCCTGAACCCCACTGGAATGATGGGTCTACAAGTCACTTGTAATTGTGTGTTAACTACCAAGATTAGCCGTTAATAGGATGTTCCTAAAAGGATAGTGGTGAAAGCTTTGGCCTTGAGTGACTTCACTTCATTCAATGGAGAGTCTCCTGAATTTTCTAATGTGTAGCCTCCATGTCCTGCTTAGCCAGCTGGCCAGATAGCAATACATATGGAGCTCCAAATATTAGCCAACCTTGACCTAGAGGGGTATGAAGAGGAAACAAAGATATTCAAATTCTGCCTTCAATATGCTTACAACATAGTGAGGAAACAAGCCAATCTTCACAAAATGCAGTGTGAGAAAACACTATATGTGCAACAAAACATACACACTTAAAAGCTAGAGAAATTTACATAATTCTTTCTGTAGGTGGAGGTTTCAGAGAAACTGTGGTACCAGAGAAATTTTTAAACAGGAATTTTCTACAAAGAAGATACAGGGAAGGGAATTCCAGGCAGGAAACAAGCAAAGGCTCTGGAAGGTCATACCCGGGAGACATCAGGCATTTTCACAAAGAAGGTGACATGGCCAATACAGAGGATGTGTGCTGGGAATTAGAATGAGACAGAGCTGGAGAAGCCCCAAGGTGGTGGAGGGAGGGGGCTCATAAGTCAAGCAGAGGGATGGAAACTTTATCCTGGGATCCGCAGGACATGACTAAGAAGTTTGAGATAAGAAATTATCCATCTTGACCTCAAATCTGGTGTGGTCACTTCCCAGTGGGATGCACCAAAAGAGGGTAAACACAAAAGCAGGAAGCACTGGGAGGATTTCGCTGAGGTCCTATTCAGACATGATGAAGGCTTGAACCAAGGCAGGAAGAGAGAATAGCGAGGGGCTGGTGAGTCCCAGTAACGGAACTAATGTGGAAAATGAGAGGTTCTCTATTAGCTCAACCATTGACTGGCTATTAGATTTGGGCAACAAAGCATTAACATCCCTGAGGCTCTGATATTTCAGCTTTAAAACAAGGGAGTGTGGGGTATGGACTAAGTCAACTTACATAGCTCATCTGGTTACAGAAGTGGGACATTAAGATATGGTGAACAGATCATCTTGGCCATTTTAGTGAGGTCCATTAGCTAAAAATGGGGTGGGGGGTGGGGAGAAGCAAGAGAGGTGCGGGAGGGACTGAGTTGAGTCTTTTCCAGAAGAGGGAGTGGGGATGAAATGAGAAGTTTCTCTCTCCAGAGAGAAGCACAGGCCAGGTGGTGTTGGAGTCCTTAGTGACCTCACTTTCAATGACCTGAGACTGGAAGGGTCAGGAAGATGAGTTTAAGAACAAGCTGAGAAAATATGATACCACAAGAGAGAGCCGGGAAAGAGCAGTCACCAGCAGAAAACTCTGGCACCTAATCCCTACCAGTAAAACAGGCCAGCTTAGGAGCTGGCAGAGCCCTTACAGGCTGGGCTCAAAGCAAGCGAGCAGGCTGGGACGAAGAGGAGCAAAGAAGGAGTCCTGCTCAGCCAGTAGCATGCACACTACAGGACTCTCTATTTTTCTCCAATGCATCCTACACGTATTCCTTGACCTGCCCTCCCAATCCCATCCAGGCTACTCCACCTGCCTAACAACCTGGGCTGGAAATCAGGGGAGAAGTTGGCCATGGACAGAGAGCTGTTATCACTGAATCCTATGGCACTTATCTGTATAATGGAGAAAATCCACACCCTGCCTTGCTTACAAAGTTTCCTTAAAGAGCAACTGCAGTAATGCAAAAATGCCTCATAATTTAAAAAAATACTCTAGGATTTGAAGTATGAGCATCATCATATCAGACCCTAAATAACTTTAACTTTAGAGTTCTCTTTAAGGCCAGGATAAGCTAAAATTTTAAAAGGTCAGGATATTTGGTTTTATTTGATTCCCTTACCAATATTCCCTGGATATCTTAGCTGGTACTATATAGTTTATAAAGTATTACAAAATCTTATTAAAGATTATAAGAAATTTATAAAATGAGAAATCTACTAACTCAACTAGGAAATCAGCCCACACCTGAAATTAACTGCATCTTTATGTATCTTTCTGTTGTCTGGAAAAGCCTGCAGACAAATATGGTTTCGCACAGAGTCCTTTACTTAAAAATAGCAAGCAAGGATTCTGCTCCCAGCCTGGCTGCCTTGTACCCTCTGAGCTTTGATTTCCAAGGAGAGGGAATTGGTCTGAAAAACCGCTACCACAAACGTGATTCTGAGCATGTACTTCTTTATTGAGTACTTCCAGGATTTCTCAGCTATTAGGAACTTGTAAGCAGTGGAGTGAAGCCATTAATAGTGTGTACTTGTAGTCTCTACCTCGAATATCTTTGGGTAGTTGAGGCAGTAAAATGTAAATATGCAGATACAGAAACAGAAAATTAACAATAATCTCTTCCATCTCCTACTCCAATCAGGTATTTGATCTATTTGCATATTATGGCATACACAGATTCAAAACTAATCTGTGAAGTGGGAAGGAACTGGCAGTGGAGGGGGAGGGTTTGCATATGTGTTTGACGGAGAGAAAGACACTGAAGTCTCCCAAGATGAGTGCTGAGTTGGAATAGAGGCTGAGGTCTCTTGGCCCCTAGTACATATGGGTGCTGTGGCATTACTGAAAAGCCCATAGACTGTTGAAGACAGATGGGCCCATATCAGAGTCTTCCTCTTGCCTGCGTGACTTTGGGTAAGATGCAACCTAATATGCCCATTTCACAGATAAGTCACTGGGCTTAGGTGGGGTAGTGGTGAGCATTAAAAAAAAAATTTTATTGGAGGAAAACTGCTTTACAATATTGTGTTGGTTTCTGCTGTACAACATGAACCAACAGTAACTATTCAGTTCAGTTCAGTTCAATCACTCAGTTGTGTCCGACTCTTTGCGACCCCATGAATCGCAGCACACCAGGCCTGCCTGTCCATCACCAACTCCCGGAGTTCACTCAAACTCATATGCATCTAGTTGGTGATGCCATCCCGCCATCTCATCCTCTGTCATCCCCCTCTCCTCCTGCCCCCAAGCCCTCTCAGCATCAGGGTCTTTTCCAGTGAGTCAACTCTTCGCATGAGGTGGCCAGAGTATTGGAGTTTCAGCATCAGCATCATTCCTTCCAATGAACACCCAGGACCAATCTCCTTCAGAATGGACTGGTTGGATCTCCTTTCAGTCCAAGGGACTCTTAACAGTCTTCTCCAACACCACAGTTCAAAAGCATCAATTCTTCAGTGCTCAGCCTTCTTCACAGTCCAACTCTCACATCCATACATGACCACAGGAAAAACCATAGCCTTGACTAGACGGCCCTTTTGTTGGCAAAGTTAATGCCTCTGCTTTTGAATATGCTGTCTAGGTTGGTCATAATTTTCCTTCTAAGGAGTAAGTGTCTTTTAATTTCATGGCTGCAGTCACCATCTGCAGTGATTTGGGAGCCCAAAACAATAAACTCTGATACTGTTTCCACTGTTTCCCCATCTATTTCCCATGAAGTGATAGGACCAGATGCCATGATCTTAGTTTTCTGAATGTTGAGCTTTAAGTCATTTTTTCCACTCTCTTCTTTCACTTTCATCAAGAGGCTTTTTAGATCTTCTTCACTTTCTGCGATAAGGGTGATATCATTTGCATATCTGAGGTTATTGAGATTTCTCCTGGCAATCTTGATTCCAGCTTGTGCTTCTCATTATGTACTCTGCATAGAAGTTAAAGAAGCAGGATGACAGTTTATATCCTTGATGTTCTCTTTTTCCTATTTGAAACCAGTCTGTTGTTCCATGTCCAGTTCTAACTGTTGCTTCCTGACCTGCATATAGGTTTCTCAAGAGGCAGGTCAGGTGGTCTAGTATTCCCATCTCTTTCAGAATTTTCCACAGTTAATTGTGATCCACACAGTCAAAGGCTTTGGCATAGTCAATAAAGCAGAAATAGATGTTTTACTGGAACTCTTGCTTTTTCCATGATCCAGCGGATGTTGGCAATTTGATCTCTGGTTCCTCTGCCTTTTCTAAAACCAGCTTGAAAATCGGGAAGTTCACAGTTCACATATTGCTGAAGCCTGGCTTGGAGAATTTTGAGCATTATTTTACTGCCGTGTGAGATGAGTGCAATTGTTACATACATATATATCCCAGCCCCCTTGTGTCACCCTCTGACCACCCACCCCATCCTCTAGGTGGGCGAGGATAGGGTGGGATGGGTGTCCAGCCCCCTCTAGGTCATCACAAGCACCAGGCTGGGCTCCAGCATTATATATCAGCTTCCCACTAGCTATCAGTTCTATTCATGGTAGTATATGCATGTTGATGCTATTTTCTCAATTTGTCCCACCCTCTCCTTTCCCCACTGTGTTCACAAGTCTGTTCTCTAAGCCTGTGTCTCCATCCTTTCTCTGCAAAAAGGTTCATCAGCATGGTGAGGATTATGAAGAGAGATCGTGCCTGTGAAGCATCTTACATGGTGCCTGGCACACTGTAGATGGAGGGAAGGGAGCTGACAGGTGTCAGCTCCTTCTGCAACCTCAGGACATGAGGCTACAGCCTGCTGGGGAAAGGCAGCTCAAGCACACCCTGGCAGGCTTTGCCCTGCTCCAATTTCAGTCAGGTGTATGTCCTGGGCCTCCTGGTCTGGAGTCCAGAAGTATGTCACTGGTAAGCCCAGGCTGCCTGGGAAGCTCTCAATCTGAGGTGGCAATGACGCAGCTAACTTGATCCCGGGGATGGCCAGTGAAGGCAAGATGCAGAGCCTAGCTCTTTGGAAGGAAATGGAATTGAGCCTGGGGAACACACCCCCTTCTTTGGGGCCCTGAAACAGCCTTGACCTCACTGTTCTGCAGCCTCTAGCTCTTCTGGGGCAGAAGAAAGGGAGAGGGAGTGTATCATTCCTCATCTCATCACCTCTGAGGTGGAGCATTGTCAGGGCACCTTTAAATCAATGTACATTCTCCTAGATGCTTGATCAACCAGCCAGTATTTATTGAGTACCTACTGAATGCACATATTTTGCTAAATCTCCCAGGAGTTTATACATATATGAGAGCAAAAAAAAAAAAGGATACTTAGGTATATTGGAATTGAATCTTGGCTCCATTATTTACTAATAATATGATTTGGGATAATCCATATAACTTCTATGGGCTTCCCTGGTGGCTTAGATGATAAAGAATCTTACTGCAATGCTGGAGACCTGGGTTCAATCCCTGGGTTGGGAAGATCCCTTGGAGGAGGGCATAGCAACCCACTCCAGTATTCTTGCCTGTAGAATGCCCATGGATAGAGGAGTATGATGGGTTACAGTCCATGGGTTGCAAAGAGTCAGACATGACTGAGTGACTATGCACAGCACGTGCAACCTCTATGGGGCTTCCCTGGTGGTGCTAGTGGTAAAGAACCCACCTGCTAATAAAGAGATGTAAGAGAAGTGGGTTCAAGCCCTGGATTGGGAAGATCCACTGGAGGAGGCCATAAAAACCCACTCCAGTATGTTTGCCTAGAGAATCCCACAGTCAGAGGAAACTGGTGGGCTAGAGTCCATAGGACTAAAGCAATTTAGCAAGCATGCACGCATTTAACCTCCATGAGCTTTAGTTTCTTAGTTGACAGAATGGGAATAATAATTTCTGCTTTGCAAGATTAATATGAGTACTTATCATATTTAGGGCATAATAGAAATTAAATAAATTATAATTATAGTTGCAATTATTACTGTTATTATGTGATACAATCAGAGACTAGCTACAGGATAAAATTTGTAGGTAACTCAAGGTAGAGAAACTATTAGAAGAAAGAAAATATTGGTGTGAAGTAATTGCAGTAATTGGTACAGTAATCACTGGGGGAGTTCTTCTCAGATGATGTGTGATTAAACTAAGATTTGAAAAAAAAAAAATAAACTAAGATTTGAGATTTGGTGGAAGGAGAGAGGGAAACTTCTGCAAGGACAGAAGAAACAAAGTCACAGAGGCAGAAATACAAAAAATATGTACAAAAGGCAGAATGGCACTGGAGCAGGGCTGAAGTTGGAACATAGTGGGGTTGGTAGAAAGGAGGGACAAGATAGAGAATGTTCAGGAACATAGTGTGAGGTCCAGGCCTGAAGCTGTAAGCAACCAGACAAGAGAAGTAATGAAAACAATTCCAGGTCTGAGGGCAGAAGAAGGGTGGATTGGAGCAAAGACACATGGCAGAATGGAAACCAATGAAAAGTCTGCTGGCTTCCCTGGTGGCTCAGATAGTAATAAACTAGGCAAATGATAATGAAGTCACAGGTGGCAGGGAGATGGAATGAGTCTTGCTGTTCAGTCACCAAGTCATGTCCAACTCTTCATTACTCTTTGGACAGCAGCATGCCAGGCTTCCCTGTCCCCGACCATCTCCCAGAGTTTGCCCAAGTTCATGTCCACTGAATTGACGATGCCATCCAACAACTTCATCCTCTGTATCCTCTTCTCCTTCTACTTTTCCTAGCATCAGGGTCTTTTCCAGTGAGTCAGCTGTTCACATCCGGTGGCCTAAGTGTTGGAGCTTGAGCTTGAGCATCAGTCCTGCCAAAGAGTATTCAAGGTTGATTTCCTTTAAGATTGACTGATTTGATATCCTTGCTTTCCAAGGGATTCGTAAGGGTCTTCTCCAGCACCACAGTTCAAAAGCATCAATTCTTCAATGCTCTGCCTTCTTTATTGTCCAGCTCTCACATCCATATGTGATAGCTATACGACAGCTTTCTTCTCACCATCACAGCTGCCTGACCGAGTGTTTGTGGTTCCACCTTTCTTCTCAATGGGCTTCTTGTACTCTGAGTTACCCCTCTTGCTGGGCAGGAGTCAGAGTTGGGGTGGGAGAGATGTCAACTCAGAGTAATTTACATTTTAAAAAATATTTATTTGGCTCTGTCAAGTGGGTCTTAATTGCAGCACTTGGTATCTTCATTGCATCATACAGGATCTCTCACTGTGGCATGCAGGCTCTCTAGTTGTGGTGAGTTGGCTCCAGATCACTGGAGCTCAGTAGTTGCAGTATTCGGGCTTAGTTGTCCTGTGGCTTGTGGGATCTTAGTTCCCCGACCAGAAATCCAACCTACATCCTCTGCATTGCAAGGTAGATTCTTAACCACTGGACCACTAGGCAAGTTTCCAGAGTAAGTTGTATCTAAGTCTATCAAGGCCTTGAAGCATAGATGAACCATACTCCTGCTAGAAAAATCACTCATTACCTTTAAAAAAAAATATATGGAGTGCCACAAACATATCAGGTATGGAGAAAGCTTTGGGAATAAGTAAATTGCCTGCACCTATTGAGTTACCTCTTAGTTCAGGAGAGACTAGAAACAAAGCAGTTAGATGGAATCTGTTAGATGGTAGCAAGTGATTTCAAGACAGGTAAAGCAGGTAAGAGGTGTAAAGTGTGCTGGAACAGATAGCTCTTATTATTTTATATAAGCTGATGAATGACCTTGATAATACTGAGATTTTACAATTGATTCTTGAAATTATTGAGGATACTGACCTTGAGGCTATCTGGGGAAACATGTTCCTTAGAGAAGGAGAAGAACCTGAAGCAATGAGGTCAAGGTAGCCAGAATACAGGGACCTGAAAGAGAGGGTAGTAGGAGCTGTGGTCAGAGGAGGAAGAGCCGGTAAGAGGTCTTTGGGAGGATTTTGGCTTCTGGTCTGAGTGAAATGGAGAGTCATTGGAAAAATCTGAGTCAAGACCTGATATGATCTCAACCATGTTTTTAAAGGTTGTTATAATGAGAATTGACAACAGGGGAGCATGTGGAGTAATGTGCCTCATCTCTTTGAAAATCAGTTGAGTATCAGGATAACAAAAACTACTCATTGACTACTGACAGTGTGCCAGACTTTATGTTAAGAACTTTTTAAACAAGTCTTGGTGAAAACATCAACAAATCCTTGAAGAAAGGTTATTCTTCCAGGTTACAGTTGAGGAAACAGGCTTAGAGGAGGTAAAATATTTACCCACAATAGCACAGCCAGTAAGTGACAACAGGATGATCTGATTCCAAAGTTTACTCCCTGTCCAATGTCATATACAATGTCTGGTTTTACTTTGCACTCAAATTTGAAATCACCCAGATTCAATCAGAATTTGAATGGCCCCCACAGAGGCCTCTGATAAAAGGTGTCTAATCATCAGCTAGGACTTTTCATAAAATACTTGAGAACTTTTTCAGATGATGAGTAGGCAAAGAGAAGCCCTTCTTCCAGTTAATTGTTTACCAGAACCACTCAGGGAGTTGATGATTGAACCTGTCTCTTGAGAGCCATCATATCATGAAAAAGCATTAGGGTGTATGCAGCCTAAGCTACAGCTGAAGCCCAGCAATGGGTCAGTGAGCTTTTTTTTTTTTTTTTTTGGTTGCACAATAGTCTTAGTTGTGGCATGCAGGATCTTTATTCGTGGCATGTGGGATCCAGCTCCTCAACCAGGGACTGAACCTGGGCTCCCTGCGCTGGGAGCACAGAGTCCCTGCCACTGGACCACCAGGGAAATCCCTGATCAGTGATCTTCATCAAGCCGAGAGTTGTTTATGGTCTAGTATAAATCAGAGTACCAGTATCAATCAGCGTAGACTGATATCATCATGGTAGCCCTATGAACAGACAGGACAAACTAGAGGTTCATTAAGTGGAAAAAAATCTCTTGTTTTCATTTTACATTGAATGGATTAGTGGTAGCCATTTGGTAATCAGTTCAGTTGGAAAAATTAGCTGTTGGAGTGAGGTCACATTTGGTATAAGAGTTAAGAAATTTAGTTGTGAAATGTTTGCCATTATATGGGAAAAAATGTATAAAGTAAAATTTAGCATAGAAAATCCTCTGGGAAGTTTCTACATTGGAGATCAATGTGTCATCCTTCAATAAACCCAACACAGTTTGCATTTAAATGTGCATATAATCGAAACATGATCATTCCCAAAGGAACAGATGCTTGGGTGTGTCTTAACTAAAGGATGGACTTAGAGTCTGTCATAAGGAGTGAAATAAGTCAGAAAGAGAGACATGATCACGGTATACTAACAAATCTATTTGCGGGGCAGGAATAGAGATGCAGATGTAGAGAACAGACATATGGGCATGGGGGCAAAAGGGGATGAATTAGATTAGGATTGGCATAAATACACAACCATGTGTAAAATAAATAGCTAGTGGGAACCTGCTGTTTAGCACAGGGAGCTCACCTCAGTGCTCTGTGATGCCTAGGGGCTGAGATGTGAGGGGAAGGTGGAATGGAAGGTAGATATATATAAGAAAGTGTATATATGTATACATATGGTTTATTCACTTCATTATACAGCACAAACTAACACAACATTGTAAAGCAAATTTACCCCAAATAAAAAAATAAACTCTTGCCATGCTAAACCAAAAAAAAAAAAAAAATTTAAGGACACCTCTAATTGTAAATGACACATAATTCAATTGCTTTTATTACTTATTTTCTATCTTGAATCTCTGGGAAGCTATGTCAGAGTTTTTGCAAATCAATGATATCCACTGGAAATCACTGCTATCCACTGGACCATTTCTCCCAGTTGGTTCTTTAAAGCAACAGTTTAATTCTCCTCCTATGAGACTAGATTTCTTGCTACTCTTCCTCATTCTGGGTAAAAACAGTCAGGATTTTTTTAATGTCTTCCCACCAACTTTGAACCATTCTTGTGACCTCAGTTTATTCTACCCTCTGTGACTCAGCTTTCTTATCCACCAGATAATTTTCAAGGTGTTTTCAAGCCAGTCCAGTCTATAATTCTGATTTAAGTCTCTTTTCTTTAGATATTATTAAAATTCATTAAGAGAAAATTCAAAACTGCCCACATCACATACATTTTGTGAGGGGAAAGAACTGTGATTGTTGTTCATTTCCAAGGTGAATTTTTGTGTCTTTAAATACATGGTGTTCATGTAAATAACTGAAGTATGAACCACATGCCATTTTCTGTAAAGAAATCACAGCTTTCTTTCATGAAAGTTCCCTGCACTCTTCTCTCTTTTGTTAAAATAATGGAATGAAAAGAGTACATCTCCAAAATCATGATGGAATAGCTACATTTCCTTCTCAGGACTGGAATGGGATTTAAAATAAATATGGTTAGACTGGAAAGCAAGAGTCCAGCCATCAACTGTCCATTCTTCTCTCTCTGGGTAGCACTGCATTTATATTCTGCTGGACAGATGCATTTGATGGCCCCTGGAGAAAGGCATTTCACCCCACTCACAGAGCACTTGGTCAATGGTTCCAGTGTCCAAGGAACTTGTCAGTTATGAAATTCATTGCGTACCCCAGATCTCCTCAGCCACATTATTAACCAGTATTTCCTTGCTCATTCCCAGTAGGAGAACAGATAACAATTATCCTCCCTAGGGCAGAGCATTCAGAAGCACAGGAGTCTTTACGCACAGCTCGTCAGTTCCTTCCTTCCATCCATCGTCAGTTGTCTTAATAATATCCTCTATCCTGAATCCACACCACATAAATTCCCATTTAGATAAAATACGTAATGGAAAATGCTTCACTATGGAAATGTTCCATCTCCTGGTTTTGGTGTCACAACTCCTTCAAACAGAATGAAGTGACCTGTATCCACATTTGTTTCTCTTACTGTACTTGATATATGAAAGCAAGTTTGAAGTTAAATCTAACAACTTATTATCAAGATACAAAATAAAATCACTTCCTGGGATATAAAAAAAGAGAGTAGTAATGAAATACATGTCTGTTGAGTGAATTGCTCATGTTTTGTTTGTTTCAACTACATTAAACAATTGTTGTGTGTCTGTGATTTTATCAGCTGTTTGGGAAAACTGTATCATGTTGTTAAAAAAACATTTGATCTAGATTTCATCAGTATGAATATTTGGTAAATTTTTTAAANCAACTACATTAAACAATTGTTGTGTGTCTGTGATTTTATCAGCTGTTTGGGAAAACTGTATCATGTTGTTAAAAAAACATTTGATCTAGATTTCATCAGTATGAATATTTGGTAAATTTTTTAAACAAGTACTTATTTTTAAGATTTTCAGACTCAAAATTATGACTTGTTGCTAAAAAGAAATAAATTTCTATTCCAGCTTAGTGATATTATCTTCTGAATACATGAGCTTAATTCATTCCTAGAACTTCTTATGGTATATACATTAGATTAAAAGAAATTACTACAAGTATTATTCTTATTTGTTCAGAATGGCTCAGCTAAAGAGGTGATAGAACTCTTAACTATCTGACAAGCATTATCAAGTCATTTTCAGTGGGATTTTTCTGCAGAAGTAATGAATTATAAGTCATATATGGATTTTATAAGAGTTTCTATGTATATGCCAAGTAAATTCCTAGATATTGAGAAAATTACATCTATTCAAGGTGGGAGGAGATGTCTAAAATTGGGTAGTAATGAAATACATGTCTGCTGAGTGAATTGCTAAAAAGTATGAGAGTAATATTATACTGAAATATACATCCTCGAATAAATGATTAGCATGTATATTACCACTAGATAGAGAAATTCTCTCTCTTATAAACACCAAAATCTACATTTGAAAGCAGTACTTGAGATATTTCACAGAGACATGATGCTGGCTGATGAGGCTCTGTAATAAAATTTTACCAAATACATAATTCAAGGAAATAAATAATGGAAATAAAACACAAAGCCTGCTAAATCTCTTTAAGATCTATCGCTACTATTATTTTGCCTGTGGCCAATGAGCCTGGGTTCTAACCTAGTACAATATCTAATTGTCCTTTCAGACAACATGCAATCTATCATAGAGACCACAAAAAAATCTCCAAATGGGAATATGGTTAGGCATTAGAAACAATTGAAAGCAAAAACTTTTAATGCATAGACTTGCCTTCCTGTCTTTAGCTTCTGGTTTTTTCTACACATCTGTTTCCTTCTTCTCTCATTTGGTGGATAATATTTTCTTTCCTTCTAGACACAAAGCAAAATAAATAAAAAGAAATATACACACACTTATGATTGTCAGCTAACAACATCTGAGCTTTCTATGTATTGAAGAGAAATTGACTGCTCAGTTCCAGTTCCAGTGGGCTGTGTTCATGCAACCACCTCTAAGGCAACTGCTCCAGCCTAGAGGCCAAGTTCAATCACATCCATATGATGCTTCCATGGTAACCCTTTAATTAGTGAATCATCTGGAGAGGATGGGAGATAGGATGGGTGGAAGTGCTCATTCTCCTGAGGTGTGCAAGCAGACAGAAAAATAGCATCGAGGATATACCTGTACCCTATACGTGTGTTAATTCTCTCCACTGTCAAGACCTGGAATAGAGTCAAGTATTTTTGAGGTTAGGAAAAGACTTCCAGTGGTGATTCCCTCTGTTACAGAAGTTCATATTGTTTCTTTTCACAGAACAGCATAACCTCTAGACACACCATTTACTTGAGAGGGAGGAGACCTACTTTTAGGTCTGACTCCAAAAATGAATTACTAGATGAACTTTCTGGAACTCTGCTTCCTCATATGTAAAGTATGTGCTTTGAAAGTATAAGATACCTTCCACCTCCAGAGTCCTATGATCTGAGTATGATAATGTATTCAGTAGGCACTTTCTGAGGGTAGTAGCATCCATGTATTGACTTTACGTGTATCTTTCATGGCATCCACTAGAGAGTGGAGTTCAAAATAAGCTCAGTAATTATTTGATTATTGATGATGGTTGTGGTATTTTGGTGTAGTTATTGTGGAATACCCATCTTAGGACACTGAGGAATCCCCCCTACACACACACAAAATTTCCAAATTCCCAAGGTGCAAGAAGATGAGAAAGATATGCTTAGACTCTAAGCACATTTTTGAAATGCATTTATTTCTGAGCTAAAGATAAGTTAAACACTTTAACACTTTCCAAAGGAAATGGTTTCCTGAAAGTAATTGGACAAGCCATTTTCACACAAGAGAAAGAGAGAGATACACTAATAAAACTAGATTTAAAAAAAGCTAGTGGAAGTCTTATCACACCTTGGTACCCAGGCTCTGAAAGCACTTCCTTCCCTTTTGGTTATGGTTTACACCTCAGTCACAGGACTGAAATATCTTGTGACCTCACTCCAGTGGCAGGTTAAGGATGTGAGAATCTCAGCTACTGCACCGTTTATGTGAGGGCTGGGTCGGGGACCCTGGGGCCTCTCTGTGCTCTGAAGGTGGAGGAAGAGTCACTCTAGAGTCAACTCACAGAGTCCCAGAAAGGTCAGAAGCAGTGGTTGGTGAACAAAGCAGCTGCTGGAGGCAGAAGAACTTAATCACAAATATATGCAGTTAATAAGATCTGAGTCGAACTGTCCCCTTTGTCTAAACCACCCCTGTGCCAATTCTAACATAGACAGATGGCTGGGACTCAGGGTTCAACATCATCCAAAGAGAAACCTTCAACATTTCAGTGTGAATTTCTAACCACAAGATCACTTTTACCACCTAATTTAACTCCTTCTTGTTGCATGTATGCTTAAGTGCATCATGGTCACATCTTTTGATCGATAAACTGGAGAAATAGTTCGGAGGGTAGATTCTCATAAGTGCCCCCACTCTTCTACATTTGGTGCTGCTGCTAAGTCGCTTCAGTCGTGTCCGACTCTGTGGGACCTCATAGACGGCAGCCCACCAGGCTCTCCCATCCCTGAGATCCTCCAGGCAAGAACACCGGAGTGGGTTGCCATTTCCTTCTCCAGTGCATGAAAGTGAAAAGTGAAAGTGAAGTCGCTCAGTCCGTCCGACTCTTAGCGACCCCATGGACTGAAGCCCACCAGGCTCCTCCGTCCATGGGGTTTTCCANCACCGGAGTGGGTTGCCATTTCCTTCTCCAGTGCATGAAAGTGAAAAGTGAAAGTGAAGTCGCTCAGTCCGTCCGACTCTTAGCGACCCCATGGACTGAAGCCCACCAGGCTCCTCCGTCCATGGGGTTTTCCAGGCAAGATTACTGGAGTGGGGTGCCATTGCCTTCTCCAACATTTGGTGCAGTATGCTATATTCAGGGTAATGTCCTCCCCCACCCCCAATATACACATACATACCTCTAGATCCCTCTGAGACTTGGTTCTTTCATTGTCCACATAGGGAAACTGGGGGCCGAGACGGGAAGCCCTAGACTGAGTAAAGAAAGTCTATGAGTCAGAAAGACTAGTTCTCATAGGTTAAGAGCTTTTCTTCTACAAATGAATCCTCCGGGGTGCAATCTAGTATTTGGTCAAGGGTAAGAAGAGCCATGGCATCCGATCCCATCACTTCATGGGAAATAGATGGGGAAACAGTGGAAACAGTGTCAGACTTTATATTTTTGGGCTCCAAAAATCACTGCAGATGGTGACTGCAGCCATGAAATTAGAAGACGCTTAGTCCTTGGAAGAAAAGTTATGACCAACCTAGATAGTATATTCAAAAGCAGAGACATTACTTTGCCGACTAAGGTCCGTCTAGCCAAGGCTATGGTTTTTCCTGTGTCATGTATGGATGTGAGAGTTGGACTGTGAAGAAGGCTGAGCACCAAAGAATTGATGCTTTTGAACTATTGTGTTGGGGAAAACTCTTGAGAGTCCCTTGGACTGCAAGGAGATCCAACCAGTCCATTCTGAAGGAGATCAACCTTGGGATTTTTTTGGAAGGAATGATGCTAAAACTGAAGCTCCAGTACTTTGGCCACCTCATGCAAAGAGTTGACTCACTGGAAAAGACTCTAATGCTGGGAGGGATTGGGGGCAGGAGGAGAAGGGGACGACCGAGGATGAGATGGCTGGATGGCATCATAGACTCGATGGACGTGAGTCTGAGTGAACTCTGAGAGATAATGATGAACAGGGAGGCCTGGCGTGCTGCAATTCATGGGGTCGCAAAGAGTTGGACATGACTGAGCGACTGAACTGAACTGAACTGAAAAAGAGCCAGGTCTAACACCAGTTCAAGACTCATACACTCGTCCACCAACAAGGGAATACTGAAAGACTTACTACCTCCACCACCTCCCTCTTCCGCACCCCACTCCCACACCCCACGCCCAACCAACTGAGGCTGAGTTCAGTCTCAGAAAAACACACTGATACTGAGGTGTGAAAAGAAACCACCCCAGGAATGACAGAATCAGATGAGCACCATCAAGGGCAAAGATAGAACTGTGGATCATTCAATAAGTCGAGAAATAATTCAATGGATGCTTTTAAAATCCCCTCAATTTTAAAGAATTAGGGTGATAAATTGATTGCATAAGTCTGTAGTTTTTCATTATAACAATTGTGGGCAAGATGTTCTAACCAGCCTCTTTTTCTGGGCTTAGCCATGTGACTTGCTTTGGCCAGCGGGAGTTAGCAAGCAAGACACCAGGGAGTAGGAGAGGGCGGGATGATCTGGGAGAATGGCACTGAAGCATATATACTGTTATGTAAGAAACGAATCACCAGTCTCTATTTGATACAGGATGCAGGATGCTTGGGGCTGGTGTACGGGGATGATCCAGAGAGACGTTGGGGGGTGGGAGGTGGGAGGGAGATTCGGGATTGGGAGCTTGTGTGTACCTGTGGTGGATTCATGTCGACCCTTTTCCTTAAGTATTAACAGCATCAGTTTGGTCTGCCTTACGAGTTCTGTTCTGAACTAGTGTAACACACTCCTGGTTTTAATGTATCTTTTCCAACTTATTCTAGTTATATTCCTACAGTACAGTTTTAAAACCTTGTCTTTTTCTATTTATGCTTCTGTCTTATCATTTTTTCAAGCTCTTATATCAGTTGTAACCAATAGNCTGGAGTGGGTTGCTATTTCCTTCTCCAATGCATGAAAGTGAAAAGTGAAAGTGAAGTTGCTCAGTCATGTCTGACTCTTTGTGACCCCATGGACTGCAGCCTACCAGGCTCTTCTGTCCATGGGATTTTCCAGGCAAGAGTACTGGAGTGGGCTGCCATTGCCTTCTCTGGGAGAACACTTAGAGAACTTATTACTGGCTAGATCTGTTTCTCTCCTTTTGATTCCCCTTTTTATCCTCCTGGCCACTTCTGTCTCCTTCCTCCCTCTTCTCTTCTCTGTGTAATTCCATGAACATCTCTGAGGGATCCAGACTGAGGGAAGCACATAGNAGAGAACTTATTACTGGCTAGATCTGTTTCTCTCCTTTTGATTCCCCTTTTTATCCTCCTGGCCACTTCTGTCTCCTTCCTCCCTCTTCTCTTCTCTGTGTAATTCCATGAACATCTCTGAGGGATCCAGACTGAGGGAAGCACATAGGGAACTGATTACTGGCTAGCTTGCTCTCTCCCCTTTTGATTCCCCCTCTTCTCCTCCTGGTCACCTCTATCTCCCTCCTCCCTCTTCTTTTCTCCATGTAACTCTGTGTACCTCTCTGGGTGTCCCTCACTGTGGAAAAACTTTTCATCATAAATCTAGCTGTCTTACCATTGGCACTATATAGATGGAGAAGTCTTGAGGCTACTGTAAGAATAAGACTGAAATCCAGAGGCAGAAGGCTTAAGTTCAAATCCTGAGAACACCATAGAACTCCTGACTCCAGGAAAATTTAATCAATAGGTGCTGATCAAATGCCTCCATAGCTACACTGAAACCAAGCACCACTCAAGGGCCAAAAATTTCCAGGGCAAAACATACCATGCAAATTCTCCAGCAAAACAGGAACACAGCCCTGAGCTTCAATATACAGGCTGCCCAAAGTCACACCAAACCCACTGACATCTCAAAACTCATTACCGTACACTCTTGCACTCCAGAGAGAAGAAATCCAGCTCCTTCCACCAGAACACCGACACAAGCTTCCCTAACCAGGAAACCTTGACAAGCCACTCATCCAACCCCATCCACAGCAACAAACCTCCACAATAAAGAGGAAGCACAAACCACCAGGATACGGAAAGGCCACCCCAAACACAGCAATATAAGCAAGTCGAAAAGGCAGAGAAATACCCAGCAAGTAAAGGAACAAGATAAATGCCCAACAAACCAAACAAAAGAGGAAGAGATAGGGAGTCTACCTGATAAAGAATTCCGAATAATTATAGTGAAAATGATCCAAAATCTTGAAAACAAAATGGAGCTACAGATAAATAGCCTGGATACAAGGATCGAGAAAATGCAAGAAAGCTTTAACAAGGACCTAGAAGAAATAAAAAAAGAGTCAATATATAATGAATAATGCAATAAATGACATCAAAAACACTCTGGAAGAATCCAACAGTAGAATAATGGAGGCAGAAGATAGGAATCGTGAGGTAGAAGATAGAATGGTAGAAATAAATGAAACAGAGAAAAAAAAGAATTAAAAGAAATGAGGACTACCTCAGAGACCTCTGGGACAATGTTAAACTCCCCAACATTCAAATCATAGGAGTCCCAGAAGAAGAAGACAAAAAGAAAGACCATGAGAAAATACTTGAGGAGATAATAGTTGAAAACTTCCCTAAAATGGGGAAGGAAATAATCACCCAAGTCCAAGAAACCCAGAGAGTCTCAAACAGGATAAACCCAAGGCAAAACACCCCAAGACACATATTAATCAAATTAACAAAGATCCAACACAAAGAATAAATATTAAAAGCAGCAAGGGAAAAACAACAAATAACACACAAGGGGATTCCCATAAGGATACCAGCTGATCTTTCAATGGAAACTCTTCAGGCCAGAATGGAATGGCAGGACATACTTGAAGTGATGAAAGAAAATAACCTACAGCCCAGATTANGTCTCAAACAGGATAAACCCAAGGCAAAACACCCCAAGACACATATTAATCAAATTAACAAAGATCAAAATAAAGAACAAATATTAAAAGCAGCAAGAGAGATGATCTGACCTAAAGAAGAGAACAAAAAAGAATCAAGAAAAAGTACATAGACTCAGAGACCCATGAGACACCAGTAATAATATGAACTGTAAAAGGAGGTTATATAGAGAGAGAGGCAGATGTAATGATAATGCACACTATCAAGAAACTTAATGAAATCCAAGAAGGATAAACAAAAAGTGATCCACACCAAGACATATAATTAAACTGTGGAAAGCCACAACCAAAGAGAAAATACTGAAAAGAGGAGGAGAGAGAAGTGATTCCTCATGCTCAAGTTATCTTCAGTATAGTTAACAGCTAATTTATCATTAGAAACAATGGAGGCCAAAAGTCAACGGGATGACATATTCAAAGTATTTAAAGAAAAAACTTTCAACAAAGAATGCAAAATATTATACTCTATGATTAAATAGGATTTATTCCTTCAATTCAAGCTTTGCTCAAAATATAGAAAATAAAATCTCATTGGAAGGACTGATGCTGAAGCGGAAATTCCAATACTTTGGCCACCTGATGCAAAGAACTGACTCATTTATAAAGACCCTGATGCTAGGAAAGATTGAAGGAGGGAGGAGAAAGTGACAACAGAAGATGAGACGGTTGGATGGNTTGGAAGGACTGATGCTGAAGCGGAAATTCCAATACTTTGGCCACCTGATGCAAAGAACTGACTCATTTATAAAGACCCTGATGCTAGGAAAGATTGAAGGAGGGAGGAGAAAGTGACAACAGAAGATGAGACGGTTGGATGGCATCACCGACTCAATGGACATGAGTCTGAGTAAACTTTGGGTGTTGGTGATGGACAGGGAGGCCTGGCGTGCTGTAGTCAGTGGGGTCACAAAGAGTCAGACACGACTGAGTGCCTGAACTGAACTGAACTGAACATGATGTTAATGGAATAAAACACAAAAATTTCATACCATGTAAATAAATGAAAAAAATCATTTGACAAAATCCAACAACTTCACGATACAAACCCTTAACAAACTAGGGGTAAAAGGGAACTTAGTCAATTGAATAAGAGCATCTAGGAGAGCATTAAGATTATATTACTATCACACTAATAGTGAAATCTGGAAGATTTTCTTCTCAGATTAGGAACAAGACAATGATGTCCATTCTTACTACCTCTGTTAACAATGCACTGGAAGTTCTGGCCAGGAAAATTAATCAAAAAAAAAAAAAGAATAAAAAATATACATTTAAACTGGAAAAGTAAAACTCTATTTGCAGGTGACATGATGTTGTACTTTGTTGTTGTTCAGTCACTCAGTCGTGTCCAACTCTTTGCAACCCCATGGACTACAGCATGCCAGGCTCCATGTCCTTCACCATCTCCCTGAGCTTGCTTAAATTCATGTCCATTGAGTCAGTGATGCCTTCCAACCATCTCATCCTCTGTTGTCCCATTCTCCTCCTGCCTTCAGTCTCTCCCAGCATCATGGTCTTTTCCAATGAGTTAGCTCTTTGCATCAGATGGCCAAAGTATTGGAGCTTCAGCTTCAGCATCAGTCCTTCCAATGAATATTTAGGGTTGATTTCCCCTTTCGGATTGACTGGTTTGATGTTGTACTTAGAAAATTTTTAAANAGATGGCCAAAGTATTGGAGCTTCAGCTTCAGCATCAGTCCTTCCAATGAATATTTAGGGTTGATTTCCCCTTTCGGATTGACTGGTTTGATGTTGTACTTAGAAAATTTTTAAAAATCCACACATACACCCCCAAATTATTAGAGTTAATTAACTAATTTCAAAATATTGCATGATATAAGATCAGTACACAAAATTAATTGCAATGCTAAACATTAGCAATAAACAATATTAAAATAAAAGTAGGAAAATGATTCTATTCATGGTAGTGTTATAAGAAGTAAGTTCTTAAGAATATATTTAACAAAATAAGTGCAATACTGTACACTGAAAACTACAAGATATCACTGAAAGATACAAGACAATTTAAACAGTGAAAAGATATCTATTCTCCTGGATTAGAAGATAATACTGCTAAGAGGTCAATGTTTCCCAAAATGATCTATAGATACAATGCAGTCCCTATCAAAAGGTTATTTTTTGTTGAAATTGACAAGAAAATCCTAAAATTCACATGGAAATACAAGAGACCCAGAATAACCAAAACAATCTTGAAAAAGAACAAAACTGGAAGACTTACACTTACCAACTAAAAATTTTACTACACAAGGTTGTGTGGTAAGGGCATAAGGGGTGTCACATAAATAATGAAATAAATTTAAGAATTCAGAAATAATGCCGTCAGTTCATGGTCAACTGGTTTTCAACTAATATACTAAAAAACAAGTCAATGGTGGAGGGGGTAGGAAATGGTCTTTTTAACAAATAGTACTGGGACAACTGGATATTGTTGTTTAGTTGCCCTATTGTGTCCAACTCTTTGCAATCCCATGGATTGCAGCACACCGAACCTCCCTGTCCCTCACCATCTCCTGGAATTTGCCCAAGTTCATGTTCGTTGCATTGGTGACACCATCCAGCCATCTCATCCTCTGATGCCCTCCTCTCCTTCTGCCCTCAATTTTTCCCAGGACTTTTCCAATGAGTCATCTGTTCACATCAAATGAGCAAAATACTGGAGCTTCAATTTCAGCATCAGTCCTTCCAGTGAATATTCACGGTCTGTCTCCCTTAAAANGCCCTCCTCTCCTTCTGCCCTCAATTTTTCCCAGGACTTTTCCAATGAGTCATCTGTTCACATCAAATGAGCAAAATACTGGAGCTTCAATTTCAGCATCAGTCCTTCCAGTGAATATTCACGGTCTGTCTCCCTTAAAATTGACTGGTTTGATCTCCTTGCTGTCCAAGGGACTTTCAGGAGTCTTCTCCAGCACCACAGTTCAAAGGCATCAATTCTTTTGTGTTCTCCTTTCTTTACAGTCCAGCTCTCGCAACCATATGTGATCACTGGGAAGACCATACCCTTGACTATATGGACCTTTGTTGGCAATGTCTCTGCTTTTCAACACAGTTTTGTCATCACTTTCCTGTCAAAAATCAATGTTCTTCTGATTTCGTGGCTACAGTCACTGTCTGCAGTGATTTGGGAGCTCAAGAAAAGGAAATTTGTCACTACTTCCACCTTTTCCCCTTCTATTTGACATGCAGTAATGAGACCAGATGCCATGATTTTCGCTTTTTTAATATTTAGTCTTAAGCTGGCTCTTTCACTCTCCTCCTTCACCCTCATCAAGAGGTTCTATAGTTTCTCTTCACTTTGTGCCATTAGAATGATATCATCCACATATCTGAGGTTGTTGATGTTTCTCCCACCTAAATTGATTCCAGCTTGTAACTCATCCAGCCTGGCTTTTCTCATGATGTGCTCAGAGTACAAGTTAGGCAAACAGTGACAGCAGACAGCCCTGTCGTACTCCTTTCTCGATCTTGAACCAAGCAGTTTTTCTATAGAGGGTTCTAACTGTTGCTTCTTGACCTGTATACAGGTTTCTCAGGAGACAGGTAAGATGGTCTGCTATTCTCATCTAAGAGCTTTCCACAGTTTGTCGTGATCCACACAATCAAAGGCTTTCATGTAGTCAGTGAAATATAGATAGATGCTTTTCTCAAATTCTCTTGCTTTCTCTATAATCCAGTGTATGTTGGATTCCTTTTCTAAACCCAGCATGGACATCTGGAAGTTCTTGGCTTGCATAATGCTGAAGCTTAGCATGCAAGATTTTAAACATGAGCTTACTAGTGTGGGAGATGAATGCAACTGTCCAATGGTTAGCACATTCTTTGATACTACCCTTCTTGGGAATTGGGATGAGGATTGACCTTTTCCAGTCCTGTGGCTACTGCTGGGTCTTCCAGATTTGCTTACATAATGAATGCAAAACCTTGATGGCATCATCCTTTATGGATTTGAAGAGCTTTGCTGAAATTTCATTGCATCCACTAGCTTTATTAACAGCACTGCGTCTTAAGGCCCACTTGGCTTCAAACTCCAGAATGTCTGGCTCTGGGTAACTAACCACACCATCATACTAATCTAGTTCATTAAGATCTTTTTCATACAGTTTTTCCATGTATTCTTTCCATCTCTTCTTGATCTTTTCAGTGTCTATGAGGTCTCTACTATTTTATCCTTTATTTGCCCATCTTTGGGCAGAATACTCCTTTCAATTTTCCTGAAGAATTTGTAGTCTCTTTTGTTGTTTTCTTCTATTATTAAGCATTGTTCATTGAAAAAGACCTTCTTGTCTCTTCTAGCTATTGTTTGGAAATCTGAGTTTAGTTGGATGTCCCTTTCCCTCTCTCCCTTGCTGTTCACTTCTCTTCATTCTTCCACTATTTGTAAAGCCTCTGCAGATAACCACTTTGCCTTCATTTTCTTTTTCTTTGAGATGGTTTTGTTTGCTACCTCCTGTACTATATTACAGACCTCTGTCCATAATTCTTCAGGCATACTGTTAACTGTTACATTACCTCTATTGCAAATTCATACCAGATCTGATTTAAGTCATGCCTGACTGGCCTATTGTTTTTCCCGGTTTTCTTTAAGGCTGAATTTTGCTATGAGAAACTGATGATCTGAAAAATGGTCTTTTTAACAAACAGTATTGGGATAATTGGATATTCACATGCAAAAAAAGTAAATCTGGATCTCTACCTCACAACATATCCAAAAATTATTGTAAAATGGATAATAATTTAAATATAAGAGCTAAAAATTAAAAAAAAAACTTTTAAAAGATAACATGAATAAATCTTAATTACCTTTGATTAGGCAATATTTACTTATATATGACACCAAAAACACAAGCAACAAAAGAAAATGATAAATAAACTGGACTTCAAAATGCTGCTTCAAAAGAAGTAATTAATCACTCAGTCATGTCCAACTCTTTGCTACCCCATAGACTGTAGCCTGCCAGGCTCCTCTGTCCATGGGGATTCTTCAGGCAAGAATACTGGAGTGCATTGCCATTCCCTTCTCCAGAGGATCTTCCCAACTCAGGGATCAAACCCAGGTCTTCTGCACTGCAGGCAGATTCTTTACCATCTGAACCATCAGGGAAGCCCAAGGATACTGGAGTGAGTGGCCTATACCTTCTCCAGGGGATCTTCCCAACTCAAGAACTGAACCAGAGTATCCTGTATTGAATCAGGTGGATTCTTTACCAGCTGAGCTACCAGGGAAGCCACTTCAAAGGATATTACCAAGAAAATGAAAATGCAATCCATATAGACAATGGGAATTTGCTGTATGACTCAGAGAACTCAAACAGGGGCTCTGTAACAATCTAGAAGGGTGGGATGGGGAGGGAGATAGGAGAGAGGTTTGGGAGGGACAGGACATGGGTGTACCTCTGGCTGATTCTTGTTGATGTTTGACAGAAAACAACAAAATTCTGTAAAGCAATTATCCTTCAATTAAAAAGTAAATAAATTTTAAAAATAGAGTCCATGGATTGGGAGAAATTTTTGCAAATCACATATCTGATGAAAGTCTAATGTTCAGAATATATGAAGTACCCATAACAACTTAACAACAGAAAGGCAAATAACTTAATAAAAATATTTGAGNAAAAAAAGTAAATCTGGATCTCTACCTCACAACATATCCAAAAATTATTGTAAAATGGATAATAATTTAAATATAAGAGCTAAAAATTAAAAAAAAAACTTTTAAAAGATAACATGAATAAATCTTAATTACCTTTGATTAGGCAATATTTACTTATATATGACACCAAAAACACAAGCAACAAAAGAAAATGATAAATAAACTGGACTTCAAAATGCTGCTTCAAAAGAAGTAATTAATCACTCAGTCATGTCCAACTCTTTGCTACCCCATAGACTGTAGCCTGCCAGGCTCCTCTGTCCATGGGGATTCTTCAGGCAAGAATACTGGAGTGCATTGCCATTCCCTTCTCCAGAGGATCTTCCCAACTCAGGGATCAAACCCAGGTCTTCTGCACTGCAGGCAGATTCTTTACCATCTGAACCATCAGGGAAGCCCAAGGATACTGGAGTGAGTGGCCTATACCTTCTCCAGGGGATCTTCCCAACTCAAGAACTGAACCAGAGTATCCTGTATTGAATCAGGTGGATTCTTTACCAGCTGAGCTACCAGGGAAGCCACTTCAAAGGATATTACCAAGAAAATGAAAATGCAATCCATATAGACAATGGGAATTTGCTGTATGACTCAGAGAACTCAAACAGGGGCTCTGTAACAATCTAGAAGGGTGGGATGGGGAGGGAGATAGGAGAGAGGTTTGGGAGGGACAGGACATGGGTGTACCTCTGGCTGATTCTTGTTGATGTTTGACAGAAAACAACAAAATTCTGTAAAGCAATTATCCTTCAATTAAAAAGTAAATAAATTTTAAAAATAGAGTCCATGGATTGGGAGAAATTTTTGCAAATCACATATCTGATGAAAGTCTAATGTTCAGAATATATGAAGTACCCATAACAACTTAACAACAGAAAGGCAAATAACTTAATAAAAATATTTGAGTAGACTTGGCTCCAAAGAAGATTTATAAAAGGCCAATAAGCATGTAAAAAGATGCTTAACATCATTAGTCATTAGGGAAATACAATTCAAAACCATAATGAAATTCTATTTCACATCCAGTAGGCCGGCTATTACCAAAATATTGTAGCCCTCATACAATGCTGGAGGAATGTAAAATGGTACAGCTGCTTTGAAAAACAGTTTGGCATTTCCTCAAAAAGTTAAACATAGAATTACCATATGGCCCAGCAATTCCACTCCTAGTTATATATCCAAGAGAAATGAAAAAATAGATTTCGCACAAAAACTTGCACATAAATATTCATTTCAGTCCACCTCAAAATAGCCCCAAAGTGGAAACAGCCCAAATGTTCATCAACTGATGAATGAATAAACAAAAGACGGTTTATCCATGCACTAGAATCTTATTCAGCCATGAAGTGAATGAAGTGTTTATACATGTTACAACGTGGATAAATCTTGAAAACATTACACCAAGTGAAAGATGCCAGACAAAAAAGGGTGCATACTGTGTTATTCCATTTATATGACATGTCCCAAAAAGCCAAATGCATGGGGAAAGAAAGTAAATTAGTAGTTGTCTAAAGACTGAAAAAAGAAGGGACTACTAGGGCCTGAGAGAAGAAGGAATGAGGACTGATTGAAAATGTGTGTGTGTGTGTGTGTGTGTGTGTGTGTGTGTGTGTGTGTGTGTGTGGGTGTGTTAGTCCCTTAGCTGTGTCTGACTCTTTTTGACCCCATTAACTGTAGCCCTAGGTATGGGGTTATTTAAGGGGTGATAAAAATAAATTAGATAGTGATGATCATTATACAACCTTGTAAATATACTAAAAACTATTGAATAACATTTAAAAGGGTGAATTTTATGGCTTGTAAATTATATCTTGGTTAAAGAAAGAGTTAATTGTATATCTTTCTTATTACCCAGAAATTCCACTGTTACATATTCATCCAAGATAAAATAAAGCATACATTTGCAAAAAGACTTGTATGAAGATGTTCATGGCAGCTTTGCTCATATCATCCAAAAACTAGAGTCAGTCCAAACGGTCACAAGAAGAACAAATAAACAAATTCTGGGATATTCATACAGTGGTATACTATGCAGCAATTAAAAGAAATTATAGCAACAAGAATAAATTTAAAAACCATGAAGATGAATGAGAAAGAATGGGCTGAAATAGCAAAAACTGTATAATTAATAATAAATTTTCCTGACTTTTAAAAACAGGTAAAATTAACTTACATGGTGCTATGAAAGGTATTTTTCTTAAGGAGTGTAGGGTTTGTTGGAGAGGCAGAAGGAAAATGCTGAAGGTGACTGAAATGTTCTGAATATTTTTTGGAATGGTAGCTATATGGATGTATACATTTGCCAAAACCTCATCAAATTTTATAGTGAACTGATCTGTATTTCATTTTACATAATTTTAAAAAATGTTTATTATTTATTTATTTTTAACTTTACAATACTGTATTGGTTTTGCCATACATCAACATGAATCTGCCACGGGTGTAATAAGTTCCCACTCCTGAAACCCCCTCCCACCTCCCTCCCCATACCATCCCTCTGGGTTATCCCAGTGCACCAGCCCCAAGCATCCAGTATCCTGCATAAGGTTAAAAAAATTTAAACGGCTGCAACCAAACATAAGACCAATAAGAACGCTGGAGGGTTCTTTATAAACGGGTTTAATATTTAATCANCCTCCCACCTCCCTCCCCATACCATCCCTCTGGGTTATCCCAGTGCACCAGCCCCAAGCATCCAGTATCCTGCATAAGGTTAAAAAAATTTAAACGGCTGCAACCAAACATAAGACCAATAAGAACGCTGGAGGGTTCTTTATAAACGGGTTTAATATTTAATCAGCATATATTAAAGTAGGGATATTTTAAGTGTTTAATATGATGTTTTCTGGTAGAGGAGAACTTATGAGTAAGGATTTCAAGGGAGATTTCAGAGAAAGGAAGAAATCTTATAGAAGAAATGAGTTTACATGGACTCATTCCATTACATGGAATATATTCTCCATTATATTCTATGATAAAAGGTATATGATCACTTATGGCCTGAAAACAGTCCAGCAGCCTGTTTGTCTGGATTTTAAGGCATGCTGAAAACTTGTTGCAGAACCACAAAAGAGATTGGGATTCTTGGCTTCCGGAGGAGAAGAATTCAATCCGGAGCCTGAGATGAAGCTTGATCGCTCAGAGATTTTGTGTAATAAAGTTTTATTAAAGTATAAAGGAGATAGAGAAAGCTTCTGACATAGATGTCAGAAGGGGGCAGAAAGATTACCCCCTTGCTAGTGTTAGGAATGGAGTTATATACCTTTTAATTAGTTATTACAATGAATAAAAAGAATGTCTGGATGTTGTAAAGATCTTACTAGACCTACTCCTATAATTTACATTTTAAGATAACAGGGTTAGCCAGAAGGTTTTCAGGAAGGAAAAATTGTCCTCAAGCAGGATACATGGTTGTTGTATAATCCCTAGAACAGCCGTTTAAACTGAGTTGTGTAATTGACTAAGACTGAGGAATGCATATAAAAACGTTTGTCCTTTCCTCCTCCTTGAGGGTTACAGACTCTTCTCTCCTTGGGGACTCCTAGATTTCTTATCAACCTGCCTAGGAATTGACTCTCTCAATGTCCACAAGGACTGGGTTTTAACTTGGATGCTAGGATCCTGGGAAGAGTAAAAAAGCTTCAGGGATCAGTTTCACCTTGAGTCCATTGATGAGCCCACGTGACCCTCACTCAACACAGGATATTCTCCTTACTGCAACTCCGGCTTCTGGAACTTTAACCTGCAGGTAACCAACAAGACCATTTAACAACATGCTTCCCACATTCTCAGTGCTAGCCCCGAGCTCCAGACTAAAACTCTTGCTTTATATCTCACAAAAAAACACTGCAAAATTGAAACCAATAATAAATATAAAACAAAGAGGGATGTGTTGCTGCTCTTGGGCTTTGAATTCCACCCTCCCATCAGCTCCACCCATTACTTTAGACCCCAAACCAAAATGTTTACTCCAAATCTATCCAAACAGGCAGCGAAGAGGACCCTTCCCTCTGAAGACTGCCTGGTTTTTGCTGAAGGATCACTCCTAGCCCTGAGGAATATCCCCCTGCTCTGAAAGAAGCCATTATAAAATTAACTGGCGATAAAACCAACCACAGGGGGATTGTGGGGCATTTATCTTTTTCAAACGCCTTGTTGTTTTTGTCCATCTGGTTGCATTTAGTCTGGAGGTATAATTTCCAGTGCTGCTCTTCTCTGGTAGACCATACAATTAAGGTATTTGAAAAACAAACAGCTCTTAACCACTGCACGGCGAGGAACTAGTTCAGCCATCTGTGACCCATTTTCCCTGAGCAAACACAGTTCGATCTCCAAGATGGTTGAAAAGCAAGAACTGAAAGTCGGGAATTATTATCAAATAAAATAATAACCTAACCTCTTCTGGCACTTTTCAGAGAAGGAAAGTGACATATGAAGAGGGCAGGGAGAAAGGCTGCTGAAGAAATTATACTTGTGGCTCTCCTCATAGATCCTTAATAGACTCTCTAGGGCTGCCACAAGATATATATATATTTGGAACATAAAGAAGGGAAAGACTCAGTGGTGGTGGTCTTACACTGGCAGACATGATAGTATCAGGAAAAGAAGAATGGAAAGGGCACACTCAAGAGTAGTATGGCTGTCAGCCTCTGAAAGCTGCAGGATGGGCATGCTGCTCTGTGTGCACAATAATTGATACTATCATCGCTCACGTGCTCTTGTGCTTCTGCTTGGGTCAGGGGACCAGTTTTGCTTTTCATGATGCATTCTTCCAAATGTCCCTCCTCAATCTTACTTGGGAAATGTTTCCATAATGCTCTGATGAAATTCCTTTTTTGAATCTTCCCAAATCTTTCATTAGAGTATGAAATGAGTGCACATGTGCCTGCACACACTGTGTAACACATACATCTACACAGTCATTGCCCCAGAGTGAGACTCACCACTTAGTCGTGGACGTTATTTACCAACTTTGTTTCTGAATGACTCTTTTCTCCAAGAGAACCAAATATCACCCCCAAAGAGATAAAGATAATCCACCAGTTAAGAAATTTGAAGAAATATACTTCAGAGTTTGAGGTTCCTTTGCAAAATAGGAGTCCCTGGGTGTGTTAAGCTTTGTTGAAGTTCTCCAAGGACAATGCTCTGAGAATTCTAAGCCAGAATTTAGAAGTGGAAGAAGTCACAAGAATCTTGTAGTGACACCTTTACCCATGCAGGGATTACTTCCTCTCAAGGGCATACCCCTGCCTCTCTCAGTCCTGTCCTGACTTGCTCTGAGAAGAACAAGTCATTTGGACTTCACCCTCAAGTCAGTGGAGATAAACTGATCCTTATTCTTCTTCCCTGAGAGGTATGGGAAGGTTCCTCTAGACAGTAACATGCCTGTACATGCTTCCACACTAGGAAGGGATATGAGCAGACTGGAGATAGGCACTCAGCTTCCGAATGTGCACATAGGGTGCATTTGTTGGTGTGGTTCCTAGCCCTGGTGTGGGTATTCAGAGGTGGGACTGTGTTATATTGGGTTTTTTGCCTTCTTATTCTCCTCTGTTGTGTGGACTACATTTAGAGAATTAAGGGTGATGAACGAGATAATTCATTTAGAGAGCATCAACTTGTTGAAAGAAAGGTATTATGAACTTAAATATATAATATGTGTATTCTCTACCCTGATCCTCTTTCTCCCCACCCCCCTTGCTCTATCCATTTGTTCATTTCCCATGTAACATTTGTGAATTAAACAAAATTGTGCTGGGGACTGGACTCTGGGTAAGAAATGCCAAGGTGATTATGGACCCTTCCTGCCTTCAAGGGGCTCATATTCTAGTCTCTCTTTTAGTTCTTTGCTTTCATCTCTAACTCCTAGTTGTAGCACATCACCAATAGATATCAGATATGAACATTTCCCTAGAAAAGGAATTTGGGAGAACTTACAAAGAAAGCTGAGAACCGAAGAATTGATGCTTTCGAACTGTGGTGTTGGAGAAGAATCTTGAGTCTCTTGGACTGCAAGAAGATCCAACCAGTCCACCCTAAAGGAGATTAGTCCTGGGTGTTCATGGGAAGGACTGATGTTGAAGCTGAAACTCCAATACTTTGGCCACCTGATGCGAAGAACGGACTCATTTGAAAAGACCCTGATTTTTGCCTACAGGCTATGGTTTACCATCCACCCCTGAGTCTCAGATGAATATCTTAAGTGGGCAGCCCTGGCATGCTGGAGCCAATTCATCTCAGCCTGTAAGAGCCCACTGTTAGCACTCCTTCCTGATGACATGTCCAGTGACTTCATGTGGGCAGTTTAAAGCAGTCACAAGGAGCTCAGCTCAGTGCTCTTTGAGGACCTAGAGGAGTGGGATGAAGGGTGGGAGGTAGCAGAAAGGCTCAAGAGGAAGGGGATATACGTATAAAAAAATCTGATACACATGTACACACATAGCTGATATATATGTATATACATATATAGCTGATATATATGTATGTACATATATATATATATACACACACGTATAGCTGATTTACTTTCTTGTACAAAACTAACACAACATTATAAATCAGTTGTACTCCAAGAAACAAATAAGTAAATAAAATAAAATAAAAAAAGAAAAGACTCTGATGTTGGGAAAGATTGAGGGCAGGAGGAGAAGGGACGACAGAGGATGAGATGGTTGAATGGTATCACCGACTCAGTGGACATGGGTTTGGGTAAACTCTGGCAATTGGTGATGGACAGGGAGGCCTGGCATGCTGTGGTTCATGGGGTCGCAAAGAGTCAGGCATGACTGAGGGACTGAACTGAATAATTCAGCTTAAAAAAAGAATACAGGATGTAATGTTGAAGAAAAGATCAAAAGAATGAAAATAGCTGGGGAAATCAGAAGAAAAAAACAAAACAAAACAGCAACGAACTACTGTGAATTTGTTAAGCTTCAAAACTCCTTAATGGAGGCAGAATCAACTTTTCCCCGCTAAGAGCTTCAGGATCTAGAGTTCCTTTCCCTCCTGTTCCATCTCAGTTGGATATGGCTTCAGGAGGTACATCAAATGAGCAGTGTAAGAAGTCCCAGTGTATTTTCTATGTGACAGTTTCCCAGGCTTTGCTCACTGTCTTTCTCCCATTCACTAGACATAGCTGTGCATTCCCTCTTTCCCCGGAACACAGAGACAGTTCCAGTGCCCCCTCCCCACTCCTGACTCCTCCAGCCACCTGCACAGCTGAGCTCTTCACACCCTTCCACCAGCTGCTTAGTGAAGTCACACGATATTTTGGTCCCGATGACAGAGGTGCGAATGGCAGCTGCCACCCAACTCAGATGAGATCATGCATGTGAACACTCTCTGCAAATTGTAAAATCTGGACTAGACAAATGAAGAGGGGGTTACTTTACAACTCTGAAGCTCAATGCCTTCTACACACAGCAGATATTCTATAGGAAAGGGACCATTTCTCTTCCGGCACCCCATCCCCTGGGGTGGGGGGAAGTTCATTTCCTTCCTTTACGGACCACGGTTCATTTCCTAGATCTGTCTCCATTGAAGTAAGCTGAATTCAAGGGCTCAGAATACAAAGAAAGACACAGCTACATACTGATGACCCACTGTTGCATGATATAAAAGGTTTGCTCTCTACTCTCTTCGGGTACCGAGTGTCACTGAAGATGAAAGCAATAAACCTTCTACTGAGTCCTCTCTGACAAGTGAGCGCTTATGCTTTCGAAATGTCTACTGGTCACTCCATGTGCTGTGTCTGTAATGACTAAGTGAAGCAGACACTGAGTGTATAAAACTGGCTAACTCAGAAAAAACTTGAACGTGAGAAAAGCCTGCTATTTGGTTTCCCTAATTCCCCTGAGGTCCGCTTGTCCTGACCTGCACTGATAGACTCCAAATACCAGCTCCCTGTCCCTAGTCTTTTCCTGAACTCATTTTGCCTCCACTGTATTAAGCAGTAAACAGATCTGATCATTCACTCCCCAAACTAAAACATTTCCTACCACCTAATCCCAATTCCCAACCGCTTATTCAATATATAGACCTCCACCCTCTGCTCCTACCATTCTCCCTTTCTCCCCACACCCAGCTACCCCAGTCTTCACCCTCTGACCTCTTTCTTAGGCTGTATGCTCATTCTCCTTGTACAGATCTCTTGTGGTTCTTCCAACAGAGTCCCTGGCCATTTATAACCTACCTTTTCCAGGCCATGCTGTGAATCTCTTCCTTGCCTCCTCCCATAAAACTCCTATTTCATTCTTCAAAACTCAGCTGAAACATCACCTGCTCCATAGCTCCTTTCCTTACCACCTCTGATCTATTCCACCTCTCTGTTTTCTCTGCTTCTTATGATGACTCCATCACTGGATTTTATATCTTTGAAAGTGAAAGTGAAAGTCACTCAGTTGTGTTCCCCTCTTCGAGACCCCATGAAATCTACACTCCATGGAATTCTCTAGGCCAGAATACTGGAATGACCTTCCCTTCTCCAGGGCATCTTTCCAACCCAGGGGTCAAACCCACGTCTCTATAATAGCTGGATAACTGAGTTATGAGCTCTAGAGTCAGACTGCCTGGATTCAAATCCTGTCTCAACTCTGATTTTGGGAAAGCTACCTAAATCTCTGTTTCTTACTTCATTCACCCATAAAATGGGGATTAAAAAATCATACCCACCCCAGGGGTTGGTGCAAAGAATTAAAAGAATAAATGCTCAGAACCCTGCCTGGTGTAGTGTTTGCGTTAAATGCTCAGTAAATGTCAGCCACTCTTATTGTAATCACTGCTCTGTCTGTCTGCCTCAGGATCAGCCTGACCCTCTCCTCAAAGCTGAGCTTTGAGCTAAGACTTGGGAAATTGAATTTGCCCAAAACATATTTCTGCACAGAGCCTTGGAAGGGGTAACTTTTATTTTCTTTTCAATTTATTTCTACAAGATTCAACGGCTTTGATTCTGGCTGCATAATTTCAGCACTTCATTATTTGTTAGTGCATGATGTCCACACAGCCACCTTTTATTCAAAATTTCTCATTTCAAGCCAATAATCCAACCAAACTCGTATCTTCACCCTTTGGCCCATGGTTCTCGCCCCACCTCCCCCTCTTGACTCCTTTTCCTCCTTTCCGCCTCCTCTACTTTGGTGCCTACCTGGGAATCCAGGGTTTAATTGCTATGGTTGTTTGAACATTTAACCATGAGAAGCTGGGACTGGAAGAAAGGGCAGATGGCAGGAAGGAACGATGAACAAGGTTTCTCATGACATGAATGATAAGGGGGTGCTGCCGGACAGGTGGCCATCTTCATATGTTCTACAGGCTCTGAGAGTGTGGCAGATATGATGTCCCTACCAGAGTCTTCTGAGGTCTTTTATAAATGCAGGTTCCCAGGCCACACACTAGCCCTTGTGAGAGAGAACCAGGCCTGTGGGTAAAGCCCTTGATTTTTTCAAGTTAAACAAGAAGCCACAAAACTCCCAGTGGATCGTGTGCACACTCAAGCTCCAGAGTCACTGATTTCGAGTCATGAACTTAGATTCTGCACTCGATCTGAACTTGAACTGGCTGGAGTGGAGGGGGCATGCTCTATTTGACCAACACACCTTCTCGCTTTCTAAATTCTCCACTTCTGTGCAACGTGTTGAGCCCAATTCAGAAAAACAAAACAGAACACTGACTTAAACTTCTTTCCCCAGAAAAAGGGTCACAAATGACATCACATCCACTATAGTCAATTAAACCCACACACCTTATGTCTGCACTTTGACCATGAACTCCACCAAGAGGTGTGAGTATGATTCAGAAAACCACAGGCATAAATCTCTTCATCTGCCCCCACTTGTTAGTCTGAGGTGTTATCTCTGGTGATTTCTTCTCATAGCTTAATGTCTTTTAATTAATTAATTAGTTTTTGGCTGTGCTGGGTCTTCCTCGCTGCTCTGGCTTTTCTCTAGCTGTGGCAAGCAGGGGCTGCCTTTGTTGCAATGTGAGGGCTCTCATGTGGGGTGACTTATCTTTTTGTAGAGCTCGGGCTCTAGGCATGTGAGCGTAGTAGTTGTAGCACATTGGTTCAATTGCCCCACAGCATATGGAATCTTCCCTCACCAGGGACTGAACCCGTGTCCCCTGCATTGGCCAGAAGATTCTTAACCGCTGGACTACTAGAGAAACCCTCTTACCTTAATCTATTTTTAATGAACAGAGTTAATATGTGAAGATCCTTTGCTTCTTAGGAATGAGAATGAAGACCCTACAGATAGAAAGCTAAAGTTCTCCAGGAGCCCTCTCCTTCCAGAACACTCTCCAGGTGTAACTACTGTTATCGTTTTTATGTGAATCTTTCAAGAAGCATTTCTATATACTTGAGTTGACGAAAATATATACAGACAACATGTGGTAGTTAGGGCTGGTTTTGTATATATTTTTTAAAAAGTTATACAACCATATATGTATTGCTCACCAGTTTTTTTCTTTAACTAATCTGAGATTTTACTATTTCTTCACAAAGCTCTACTTTATTTTAAAAAAAAAGCTAGATTGCACTCTATTATATGAACATTCCATTACTTTTCTGCCTGACCCTCGTGATGGGTCTTAGGTTGTTTCTTGTAAACGGGGCTTCAGTAAACACTGTGGCTGGAGCCTCCTATGTGCTCCTATGAGTTTTTATCTAGAAAGACACTGAAACATGAAATAGGGGGTGACAGGATATCTATATTCTAAGTTTTAATAGATATTTCCAGATGTCTGCTAATTTTTAGTGCTTCTTCTCCTATTAGGAAGGTGTTTGATATCCACATCCTATCTGTTGTTTCCTATTGGTCCATTTTTCTTACCTTCTGAGTTGGCAGGGACCACGGGCTATGATTCTTTTTTCATGCGGCTGTGTGTGTCTCACACCTGTGTTTTAACCAAGTGGGTCCAAATGACATTAACTTCCATGAATGAGCCTGTCAAGCCATCCTTTGAGCAAGAAAATGGGCAGTCTATTTCTAGTAGATTTATTGCTCATTCGTCAAGAGCTTGAGCAATGCTGGGTGTTATGAATATCAGATGTGAATGCAGGCTTTACCCCTTGCCCCGAGGGAGGGAGTGATTGAATTAAGAAGGCAGGGCTAATTACAAGTATAAAGCATGCAAGGCTATGGGTGATTAAGTGCCAACGAGTATTAGAAACTACAAGTGCACAGAGTAAGGAGAGGAGAATTAATAATGCTCTCTGAGCTCAAGATCTTTGAAACATCTTGGCAAACTTTAAGAAGCAAAGGAGAATTGAATGGGGACTAAATTATGTGAGGCTTTGGGGCTTCCCTGATAGTTCAGTTGGTAAAGAATACACTTGTAATGCAGGAGACCCCAGTTCGATTTCTGGGTGGGGAAGATCAGCTGGAGAAGGGGTAGGCTACCCACTCCAGTATTCCTGGGCTTCCCTTGTGTCTCAGCTGGTAAATAATCCACCTGCAATGTGGGAGACCTGGATTTGATCCTTGGATTGGAAAGATTCCCTGGAGAAGGGAAAGGCTACCCACTCCAGTATTCTGGCCTGGAGAATTCCATGGAGTGTATAGTCTATGGGGTCGCATGACTGAGCAACTTTTACTTTCACTTTTAGTGCAGAAATTAAAAGATGGGAAGAGCTGCTAAAGGACTGATCTGCAGCAGGGTGTTGGGGAGGAGGGAGGTACAGAGTTTGAGCAGAAAAGCTGGGAGAAGTCAAGCTGAATGGAGTGAAATTAGATAATCTTAGATGTGAAAAGATTTCTAGGCTGATTATTCATTACTTCAACAAGAATTAAAGTCCTGGTCTCCCACCCCATCGTAGACAGAGTCCTGTTCAGATGGTAGAGGTGGAAAATCATATGCACAAGAAGGGACTTTTTTAAACTGGTCTGAATTATATGGTGAACATGGTTAAGGGCAGCCATGGGAAACATTAATGGTAGAAGTGAAGACACTTTAGGGAATGAGAGAACGAAGAAAAGAGATGGCTTTTAAGTGAGACCTATAAGAGATGCCTTCGAATAACATTAGCTTATAACTAAGACATGCTCTAGGAACCTGTTCTTGCTCTTGGTGGATTTCTGGTGTTAAGTGCTTTTTCAAGCTTGTCTGTTATGATAAGGCCTCTCTCCTCTCTCTGTCTCTTTTTCCTCTGTTCTCTCTCCCTCCCTTCCCTTGCTCCCAAGCCCCTCTACATACCATCCTATCTCCACCATGGGGTGTACTTGAGCAGAGGACCCTGACAATTAAACGAAAATACATGGTGAAATCATCTCTCAATTCTTAAAGTATTTGAGCCCCTATTGTTCCCTTTGCCCTCCCAACCTTTGTTGGGTCCTCTCCTGGGTTTTCTATCTTATCCTAAGAGCCCCTACTGTGGAGATAGGATAAGGGAACAGCACAGAATGCATCCCCATTCATAGTTTGAATGAAAGGGGAAGGTGTTACTGCTGAAGTAATTTGGATACCCAAGCACTGTGCATGAGTAGAGAGGAAAGGGAGGAGCTAACAGTCATTCTATTACCCCTTTCCTGAGTGTATCTGCCTGCTCACCAACACTCTTCTTCCAGCATCCCTCCACCCATCCACCAAACAGCCTGTTTCCATTCCTAAGGGACTTCATTCAACATCCAACATTTATTGAGCAGCTGTTTAAACAGCATACATTGTATTAGGTGCTGTGGAGGAGAGCAAGATGAATGAAACTCATCTCCATCCTACACTGGAGCAGCTGGCTCAATTATCTGCCGGGATGTTTGGTGATTATTGGTGTTTATTTCAATATCGGTGCAGCTGGTATATCTCTGATCTCTGTTTCTCTCTCTATCTACACTGCCTTTTCTCTCTGTCTCACTCATGCACTGTTTCACTTGAATGAAGGTATAGAGTGACTTTCTCTGGTATCAAGGGATATAAAACACATACATAAATCACTGCTCACAGCACATAACACGTATCTAGACTGAGATTACAGAGAGTAGAGAATGTATATCTTCCATAAAAGTTAGATGTGTTAATTTTTTTAAATTCCATTTCTTGTGCAGAGATGATCAGATATTTCCAGAGGTGGTGAGCAGAGTAAGTCCTCACTGATTGATTCTGTTTTTCCCCCCAAAACACTCTAATGGTGATGGAGGCACTTGTTAAGCAAAAGAAGGAGACATATAAAAGTTACTTTCTTAAAGCTTACACAGTTTGGAGTTCTGCTACACACATGGAAATCTTGCTGGAAAAAAAACAACAAAAAAGCTTTAGTCTGTTCAGAATTTTCTCTACTAAGCCAATCATAGCCAGAGAGCTCATTTTTGTCGCTCTGTAGAGTTGATACTTTTTCTGCAATAGAAGCGGAGGGGATGGCAGGAATAGGACTTCTGCTCATGAAATAATTTGCCAAATGGTTATGGTTTGGCCTATCTTCACTGTGGCTGTACTAGTTCTGGTTCCTGAATACTTAACTCTCCATGAGGAACCTGATTTCCCCTAAATTGGCTACAGGAAGTGTTTTCTTAAGGAACCAATAGTGCAAGTAAAGCAAAATAATAAGTAATTCTGCAGGAATGTCCATTTCCTTCACAGGAAACGCCATGCCTCCCCACAGCCACCTCTCCATTCCAAGTCTTGGATCTGTGCACAGTAGCAATGGACCACAGTATATTTATCAAACTCTGACTTATTCTATCCTAAATGAGACCAGAACAAGGCCAGGTTGAGGGTCTCCCTTGCCGCCTCTCATTTATGTTTGTTTGTTTGTTTGTTTTCCTGCATCAGATAAACATAAATATCCTTATTTCCTCTCCTTAGCCTCCTGTGAGAAACTGCTGAGACCAAAAGATCCACATTTCCTCAAAAAATGA
Organism: Neotragus pygmaeus; assembly: GCA_006410875.1. Lineage (NCBI taxonomy): Eukaryota > Metazoa > Chordata > Mammalia > Artiodactyla > Bovidae > Neotragus > Neotragus pygmaeus. The sequence continues at coordinate 3,256,827 of SJYV01055728.1, forward strand.
ACAGCAGCTTTTTGGATATTGGATTCTTAAGTAAATGATTATTTGGAGAAAGGCATTGTTTAAAGATACATCCAAGTTAAATCATTACACAGAATTTTAAATACCAATTAAAGGCATCCACATAGTGACAACTCATTGGTTTAGGAGGTAGGAATTTTGGAATGGGAGATAGGTACACACTTTGGGTCTGAAAAATTAAGGTTTACAAAATGTATCCCTGCTAAAACAAATGAGCAAGTGTGTTGTAGATCCATGTTCAAATTCTTTTTTCCACTCTAGACTACAAATACTGTTTATAACCCCCAAATTGTAAGTTTCTAATTTAATTTTTTTAATATACAGACTCCATCAAGTTCTCTTAATTCATAATTTGCTCAAGGAGACCTTGAACTGTATAGATATGATGCTTTAGGCAGTTAGAGAAAGCCAACCAACCTATAGCTGGAGGGTTAAGAAGAATGGAAATTGTTTGTAGAATTGGGATGAGGACATTTGAATTCTCCTTTCTACATGTGTACAGGAACACACACCAATATAGGTATTAGTTGGTATCCAGCCATAGAGGTAGAGATAAAGTTATGAAATTACAATTCTGTTGGTTCAAAAGTGATAGCAAAATCCAGCTGAGGGCAGTGACTGGTGATATGATGGTTTTGTACATATGTATCTGGAAGAGTATAGGCATATACATCTGGACTCTGAGAACAGGTTTTCTGTTGCTGTACAGGTCAGGGCAGTATATTTACCCCAACAAGGAAACAGAAAAGAAAGGCTGGTTGTGGGGAAACATATGAAGCTGGGCAGAAAAATCTGGCATCCTAAACTCAGTGAATGCCCAAATGGTACTTAAGGAAAACCAGAAGACCCCATTGGTAGAAGTATCATATAGGTTTTCAGTCAATCCGCATGTGGTTTTGGACTTCCGTCCCATTTGGGATGGGCTTTCCAGGTGGCATTAGTAGTAAGGAACCCTCCTGCCAATGCAAGAGATGTTAAAATGCGGGTTTGACCCCTGGCTCAGGAAGATCCCCTCGAGGAGGGCATGGCAACCCACCCTAGTATTCCTGCCTGGAGAATTCTATGGACAGAGGAGCCTGGTGAGTTACAATCCATTAGGTCACAAAGAGTCAGGCATGAAGAGACCTATCATGCATGCACACCCAGTTGATGTGGATCCAAGCTATCAGGAACACTAAGAGGTCATCAAACTAGAAGAGTTAGCTGGCCATCTTTGAAGACTCAAGAAATTGAAGAGCTGTAATAGTTATTGCAGAGAATTTAGAGGACTTATGGTTTTGTCAGTTCACTCCTTTCTCTCGCCTATAGCTCTGTGCCTCCAGTGGTTTCTGTCCTCTGCCTGCATCTTGGATTATATCATGCACCATCTTTAGGGTACACTGTACCATAACTTCCAGTATATAAGGGAGAAGGATGGAGAGATTTTCTTGATGGTTCCCCAGACTGTGATTGACAATAAAATACATTCAGAGCTATCATCTCTAACTAGCGTGTACTTCATTTACAACCTAAATATAATAGACATGGTTAGAGTTGAATAAGAAATAAAAATAAGAATGTCATGAAGCCTAAATAGTGAGTTAGCAGAGGAAAAAGTATGATGGGAAAAGGGAAGGAAACAGAAGAAAATATGGTCACACTGCAGCTTTCTCATCATCTTGCACCCAGCCCAGTGAGAAGATGCTGACACACGGACATGAGGTTTCCTTATGTGCCATGGTGACATTAGAGGGCCTGCGGGTAGTTACAACAGCTGTAGTGCCAATTTGGACAAACTATGCCAATAGAGTTGATCAGAATGGAACCACTTCTGTCCTGACCCAGACTTTGCAGTACAGATGCTTCCCAGGCCATGTAGGTCTCATTCAGCTCTCTAGAGTGAATGGTGGAGAGAAGGAACCACCCTCTTAGGAATTTGCAAGTTTAATGCCGTGGGCTTTCTCATCACAGCTGAAATGTTAACAGCAAAGATGAGGGATAATAACTACTTATGTAATCTGATCGATTAGCGCATAAACATTCAGAAAGGGTCAGAAGAGGACCATCTTCAGTAGATACCCAGAGTTTAAGGCCAAATACAAGTCAGCTGTAAGATATTGTAAGCATATCAAGCAGGCAGAGTATTAATGACAAAAAACAGAGCTCAGGGGAAACATTCACACATAGACACTACCCATATCTGTGAGTAAAGCCAGACAAATCTTTGTTGTTATTGTTTAGTTGCTAAGTCATGTCCAACTCTTTGTGACCCCATGAACTGCAGCACACCAAGATAAATCTTACTCTATTAAAAAAATAGGCATTATGAAAAGAAAAATCAGGTTAAGAAAAGGAAAAGAGGAAGAAGAGTCTGGTGTACTGGGACCCCAATATCCTGCTTCTTGTCCATCAGGGTTAAGGGATAGAAAACTGCATCCTAGGATAAAAGGAAATAGCGACTTTGACAGAATCAGTGCAGTATTTCTCCCACCGCTCACATCCCCTGTAGCTGACAGCCATTTGTCCTTGACCAGCCTTTCTGCATTCCATTCATGGTGAGCTGTCCATCAAAAGCCATGGATGGGACACTTTGGGTAGCCTGGAAGCCATTCTCACTTTGGCAGTTGGACAATACCAGTTATCTCACTTTAAGATTTTGAACACCTGGCCAATATTGCTCCCAATGAATATCTGCATCCTTGGTGGATGAAAGAGATTGCTACATTCTCCAAACCCAAGAGATTAGAAGAAGACAAATACCAAACTTAGAAAATGTGGCAATACAAAGAGAGGAAGTCATGGGCTAAATCTCCAAGGGTTAAATCTCAGTAGTCACATAATACTGTGAAATGAGCAGTGGAAAGAATCAGACTAAAAATTAAGTTCAGAGAATCCACCATGTCTGGTAACAAGGCTCAGTCGTATCCAACTCTTTGCGACCTTAGGGATGGTAGCCTACTAGGCTTCTCTGTCCATGGAATTCTAGGCAAGAATACTGAAGTGGGTAGTCATTCTCTTCTCCAGAGGATCTTCCTGACCCAAGGATTGAACCCTCATCTCCTGCTTGCAGGCAGACACTTTACCATCTGAGCCACCAGGTGTGGCTTTAGGAACAAAACAGCAGTTCCAATAGGCCAACTTTGCAGCTACTCTGTTCCAATGCCACCATCAATCCTATAGAATAGTAGACCTATAATTTCTTCTTGCCCACTTCCTAATGGGCGAACACACAGTTGGCATTGGAATGTTGCACAAAATTATCCAAATGCAAGATTCCAATTTTTATTACTATCCACAAAAAGACGAGAGTCAGAGAAAAGCAATAACAGTTTGATCCAAGGAAAGTCAAGGATTGCCAGCAACCATCAGAGCTAGGAAGAGTCAAGGAAGAATCTTCCTCTAGAGCCTTCAGAGAGACCATGGCCCTGCTAACACTTTGATTTTGAATTTCCAATTTTCATAACTGTGAGGGAATACATTTCTGCTGTTTTTAAACTTCCTGGTTTGTGGCAGCTTGTTACAGCAGACCTAGGAAACTAATGCATTTCCTCTTTCCCATGCTCCCTATGGAAAACTTTACTCAGAAAAGGCCTTGATGATGGCGTTGTCTTCCCTGGGAAAGCCTGTGGGGAGATTAAGGGGGACCAGGCATTAAGCCTGGGAAGAAATCTCTACAGAAATGTCCATCCTCAGCAAGGCTTTCATACCAGTCTGTGTTTTATGAACCTTGAAATTACTCCATGAAACCTGTACTTCTGATGAGCCAGCCCTGTTCAGCAAATTAGTAAAGGAAAAGCAAATAACTTTACTGAGAGCTTATTATATGCCAGGCACTGGTCTATATGCTTCACATGTAATATCTCATCAAATCTCCCCAACAATCCTCTAAGATGGGAATGATTAGTACCCCCACATAAAGGGTGAAGCTGCCTCAGAGGGGTATGTTAACTTGTTCAAGGTTGGAGTTAGTAAGTGGTAGAACCGGCATTTGACCCTAAGCAGCCTCTGAATGACTATTAAAAGTTCAGAAACTGGGTTGCTTCCATATCATGGCTTTGTAAATAATGCCACAGTGAACCCTGGGGTGAATATATCTTTTATTAAATTAGGGTGTTTTTTTTATGAATACCCAGAAGTGAAATTGTAGGTAGTTCTACTTTTAATTTTTTGAGGAAATTCCATATTGTTTTCCATAGTGGCTGCACCAATTTATGTTCCCACCAACAGTACTAGAGTATTTCCTTTTCTCCATATCCTCACCAACACTTACTATTTGTTGTCTTTTTGATAACAGTCATTCTAACAGGTGTGAAGTTATATCTCATTATGATTTTAATTTGTATTTCCCTGATGATTAGTGATGCTGAGCATCTTTTCATGTGTCTGACGGCCATCTATACGTCTTCTATGACAAAATGTCTATTCAGGTCCTCTGCTCAATTTTTTTAGCTTTTTCAAAACCTGCTTCCCAACTGACAAACAACTAATCTCAAAAATATACAAGCAACTTATACAGCTCAACTCCAGAAAAATAAACGACCTGATCAAAAAATGGGCCAAAGAACTCAATAGACATTTCTCCAAAGAAGACATACGGATGGCTAACAAACACATGAAAAGATGCTCAACATCACTCATCATCAGAGAAATGCAAATCAAGACCACAATGAGGTACCATTTCACACCAGTCAGAATGGCTGCGATCCAAAAGTCTGCAAGCAATAAATGCTGGAGGGGGTGTGGAGAAAGGGGAACCCTCTTACACTGTTGGTGGGAATGTAAACTAGTACAGCCACTGTGGAAAACAGTGTGGAGATTCCTTAAAAAATTGCAAATAGAACTGCCTTATGACCNAATAGACATTTCTCCAAAGAAGACATACGGATGGCTAACAAACACATGAAAAGATGCTCAACATCACTCATCATCAGAGAAATGCAAATCAAGACCACAATGAGGTACCATTTCACACCAGTCAGAATGGCTGTGATCCAAAAGTCTGCAAGCAATAAATGCTGGAGGGGGTGTGGAGAAAGGGGAACCCTCTTACACTGTTGGTGGGAATGTAAACTAGTACAGCCACTGTGGAAAACAGTGTGGAGATTCCTTAAAAAATTGCAAATAGAACTGCCTTATGACCCAGCAATCCCACTGCTAGAATTGATTTATAATGTGTTAGTTTCAGGTGTACAGCAAAGTGATTCAATTATATGTATAGATATGATTATTCTCTTTCAAATTATTTTCCCATTTAGGTTATTACAGAATATTGAGCAGTGCTCCCTGTGCTAAATACTAGATCATTGGTGATTATTGTTTTTAAATATAGTTGTGTACATAAGTCATTCCCAAACTTACAATTTACCTTTCTCTGCCACCTTTTGCCTTTGGTAGCCATTAAGTTTGTTTTCTAAGTGTGTGAATCTGTTTCTATTTTGTAAATAAGTTAAACTGTATCATTATTTTTATATTCCACATACAAGATATATAATTTTCCTTGTCTGACAGACTTCACTTAATATAATCCTCAGTTCCATTCATGTTGCTGTAAATGGCACCGTTGTTCAGTCATGTCTAACTCTTTGCAACCTCATGGACTGCAGCATGTCAGGTTTCCCTGTCCTTCACCACCTCCCAGAGTTTGCTCAAACTTATGTCCAACCATCTCATCCTAACATCCCCTTCTCCTCCTGCCTTCTCTCTTTCCCAGCATCAGAGTCTTTTCCAACTAGAATGCAAATGACATTAGCTTTGTCTTTTTTAATGGCTGAGTAATATTCCATTGTGTATATGTGCCACATCTTTATTCATTCAACTGTTGATGGACATTTAGGTTGTTTCCATGTCTAGGTTATTGTACACATCACTCTTTTGAACAGTGGGATGCATATATTCTGTTGAACCATGTTTTCTCTGTATATTCATCCAGTAGTAGGATTGCCGAATCATATGGTAGCTCTATTTTTAGTTTTATAAGGAACCTCCATACTGCTCTCCATAGTGGCTGTAACAATTTACATTCCCAACAATGTAGGAGGTTTTGGTTCCCCTTTCTCAACACTTTCTCCAGCATTTATTGTTTGCAGAATTTTGATAATGTCTACTCTGACAAGTATGAATGAATATTTTAATACAGTTTTGGTTTGCATTTCTCTGATAATTAGTGAGCTTGAGCATCTTTTCCTGTGTTTTTTTGATTATCTGTATATCTTTGGAGAAATATTTATTTAGGTCTTCTATTTTTTGATTGGGTTGTGTGCTTTTTTTTTTTTTTTTGGTATTGAGCTGCATGCTGCCTGTATATTTTGGAGATTAATCAGTTGTCAGTTGTATATTTTGCAAATATTTTCTCCCACTCTGTGGATTGTCCTTTTGTTTATAGTTTCCTTTGCTATGCATAAAGCTTTGAGTTTAATTATATCCCATTTGTTCATTTTTATTTCCCTCACTCAAGGAGATGGACAGAAAAAAGATATCTTACTGCAGTCTCTTTAGGTGCAAGGTTAGATTGTTTACTTGAGATTTTTCTTGTTCCTGAGGTAAGTTTCTAAGTGTCACTCTTAGAACCTTTGCTGTGTCACATTGGTTTTGGATCAATATGCTTTCATTTTCATTTGTCTGTGGGTATTTTTAATTTCCTGTTTGATTTCTCCAATGATGCATTGGTTATTTAGTAGCGTATTGTTTAGCCTCTATGTGTTTGTATTTTTATAGTTTTTTTTTTTCCTAGTAGTTAATTTCTAATCTCACAGCATTGTGATCAGAAAAGATACTTGGTATGACATCAACTTTAAAATTTATCAAGATTTTCTTCATGGCCCACAAGGTGATCAGTCCTAGAGAATGTTCCATGTGGACTTGAGAAGAATATGTATTCTATGCTTTCGGGTGGAATGCTCTATAAATATCAATTAAATATCACATGATCGAATGTGTCATTTAATGCCTATGTTTCCTTACTTTTATATTCTGTGTGAATGAGCTCTGCATTGGTATAAATGGAGTGCTAAAGTCCAAGTACTAATGTGTTACTGTTGATTTTGTTGATTTTTCTTTTTATGGCTGTTAGTATTGCTGTATATATTGAGGTGCTCCTATGCTGGGTGTGTGTGTGTGTGTATAACCGATTGTTGTATCTTCTTCTTAGATTGATCACTTATTCATTATGTAGTCTCCTTTTCTCTTGTAACAGCCTTTATTTTAAAGTCGTCTTTAAAGTCCCAATATGTGCACTGCTACTCCCGGTTATTTTAACTTCCTTTTGCATGGAATATATTTTTCCATACACTCACTGTCTCTATGTGTCCCAAGATCTGGAGGGGATCGCTTGCAGATATGTGAGTCTTGTTTTTGTAGCCATTCAGCCAGGCTATCTTGGTTGGAGCACTTGATCCATTTACATTTAAGGTAATTACCAATATGTGCATTGTTATTGCCATTTTGTTGTTTTGGATTGGTTTCTGTAGGTCTTTTTCCTTTTCTTCCTCATTTTTTGTCTTACGATTAGATGGCTAACTTTAGTATTGTGTTTGGATTCCTTATCATTTTTTTTGTTTATGCACCATAGATTCCTTGTTTGCAGTTACCATAAGGTTATGAAGCAGCAATCTGTATATATACAAGATTGTTTAACTTTGTCTTTTCTAATGTCAAATGAATTTCCAATGTCCTGTGTTTGTACTCTTCTCATGATTTCTGGTTGATATCATATTTATGTGTGGATGATTTTCTACCTTTACTTTATGTTTGACTTTTCCAGTGAATTTTTTCACTCATAAATTTATTGTTTTTAGTTATGGCCTTTTCTCTCTAGAGAATCCCTTTAGAATTTAGAAATCCCGTTAGAATCAACATAACCAAAACTTGTCCAGTTGTGTTGATTTCTCTTAGCTTTTACTGTCTGTAAAATGTTTGATTTCTTTGTTGAATATGAGTGAGAACCTTTCTAGATAGAGTATTCTAAGTTGTAGATTTTTCCCTTTTAGCACTTTAAATATATTGTGCCACTTCCTTCTGGCCCATAGAGGTTCTGATGAAAAAAATCCCTCGTAAATTATTTGTTGCTTTTCCCTCATTGCTTTTAATATTTTTTTCTTTGTCTTTCATTTTTGCCTATTTGAGTACTATATATATGTTCCTCCTTGGGCTTATCCTGCCTGTGGATTCTCTCAACTTCCTAGACTTGGTGACCGTTTCTTTTCCCATATAAGGGAATTCTTCACCTGCTATCTTTTAAAATATTTTTGAGGTCTTTTTTCTTTCTCTTCTCCTCTAGGACTCCTATAATGCAAGTGTTGTCCCTGTAAGGAGCCACAGCCACCCCCTATCTCTCCATAAGATCTTCCAATACTAGGAGCTGTCTGACCCAGTCTCTTATCAGGTAACTACTCTTTTCCCTGTATCCAGGTATGCATGAGGACTTGTAGGCTCCCTCCAAAAGGGGAGCTTCTGTTTCCTGCAGTCATGTGGAATTCCTGTGATCAAATCCCACTGACCTTCAAAGGCATATTCTCTGGAAACTCTTCCTCCTGTTGCCAGACCCTCAGCCTGAGGAAATAATTTGGGACTCAGAACTCTCAGTCCTGTGGGAGAAACTCTGATATATAATTATGTTCCAGTTTGTAGGTCACCCATTCTACAGGTATGGAATTTGGATTTTGTTTCAATTGAACCCCTCCTAACTTCTCACCCCCTACTTTCTCATTGTGGCTTCTTCCTTCTCTTTGACTAGGATATCTTTTTTTGATAGGTTCCAGAATTTTTGCTAATGACCATTCAGCAATTAATTGTGATTTTGGAATTTTCATTACAAGAGGTAAGCTCACATCCTCCTACTCTGCCATCTTATCTCCATTTTCTCCCTTATTTAAAAAATCTGATTCTGACTTGTATCTTTGTTATAATTTGTGATAATAATCTACACAATCATTTTTGTCATGGTATTAATTACTAGATACAGAATATGTCCAGTCCTACATAATTAGTTAAAACTTATTTCAAACGCAAGTTAAGTTTCATCCTAATAAATATTGAGATTGGCTTATTTAAATAGACTCTGAAAAATGATGGGTGTATATATTTGCATTTGAAACTAGAAATCATGATGGGTTGCCATCTCCCTAACTTTCTCTACTTCAGTTGATCTCTAAGATATTGTTACACTACCTCTCCCTGGTTGCATTCAAAATGCTGATGTAATAGAATCCCAAGATAAGTTTAATGCAATTGAGTATGCTCTGTAATTTGAGAAACACTACTAAATATTGAATGTTCACTATTTCTGTGTTTGCATTGATCTCTGCATCAAGGAGGAATTTTTGTTATGTTGAAGCTGAAAATATATTCTTCATTGAGTAAATGTAAATTCTTCCAAGTTCTGTATAATATCACCAAATTCATGGAAGTCATAAACTTCTGTACTTCACTGAAGTGGGAGGAATTTGGTAAGATTATGCAGAAACCAGTAGAATTTACACTTATCAAATTTCTATATGAAATTTCATGCAAAGATATTTTTAATAAAATGTAATGCATGTCATTAATATAGTTTAATATTACACTTAAGTTGCATAACAGAAATCTAACACACTTTTCTTTGCCCTGTCTTACAATAGTGGTATAATATGTAAGTATGAAAGAAACTTGGAATGATACAAAGGTGATAAGATTTCAATGATCCCCCCAAATATTTTCATTTTAAATATGGATATATTTCTGTCTTCAAGTGCTTTTTATCACTTTTCATAGAAAACCAGGAAAGTGAAATAAACTATTAATAGGAAAGAATAACAAGAATCTAGTAATAGATTCTTCTATTTAATGAAAATTCTTTAGCTCTTTATTGTTTTCAAAGTATTTCTTTAGCATACCTTTTAAAAAAGATGATTTTCAAAGGTTTTTCAGAGTTTACACTGTGAATTCTTACACTTCTCTGACTCTCTCAAGTCACTGACAGTATTTTAGAAATACCACCTGGAAAGAATTTATCTGAAATGTCTGGCACTTCTATGTCAGTGACCATGGTTAATAAGATGTTAGTGGTTACGGAGAAGGCTTGTAAGTTGTCTTATCAGATGATAAGTCTTAGAAAATAGAAAGTAGGGAAAAGACTCATTGGACTGAAAGAAAGTTGGAATTCTTATTTAAAATGTATTCATTCATAATATCTTAATACCTCAATCCTGTGGGCACTTGCTGTGGCTTTCTTACACCTCTAAAGTAGTTCTTAGTTATCATCAAAAGAAAATTAAAAATCAACTTGGACAAAGGAGTGGTCAAGAGAATTATAACCATTTGCTACAATTCATAATCTTATAGAAATTAACCTCTATTATTTTATTATTTTAACTGGAAGGTAACTACTTTACAATATTGTAGATTTTGCCATACATCAGTATGAATCAGCCATAGGTATACAAGTGTCCCCCACCCCACTCTAACCCTCCCCACGCTATCCCTCCAGGTTGTCACAGAACACCAGTTTTTGGTTCCCTGCTTCATACATCACACTCACACTGGTTATCCATTTCACATATGGCAATGTATATGTTTCAGTGTTATTCTTTCATCTCATCCCACCCTCTCCTTCTCCCAGAGTCCAAAAGTCTGTTCTTATGGCTATGTCTCCTTTGCTGCCCTGCACACAGGACTGTGAATACCATCTTTCTAGATTCCATATATGCATTAATATATGGTATTTGTCTTTCTCTTTCTGACTTCACTCTGTATAATAAGCTTTAAGTTCATGCACTTCATTAGAAGTGACTGAATTATGTTTGTTTTATAGCTAAGGAACATTCCATTGTATAAATGTATCACAACTTCCTTATTCACTCATCTTTCGATGGACATCTATATTGCTTCCATGTCCTCGTTATTGTAAATAGTGTTGCAGTGAACATTGCGGTACATGTGTCTTTTCAATTCTGGTTTCCTCAGGGTATATGCCCCAGAGTGGGATTGCTGAGTCATGTGGTAGTGTTATTCCTAGTTTTTAAAGAAATCTCCATACTGTTCTCCATAGCGGTTGTATTAGTTTGCATTCCCACAAACAGTGTAGGAGGATTCCATTATCTCCACACCATCCCCAGCATCACTGTTGTTCTGCAGCTCCTGTCTTCTGTAAGATATTTTACACTTTGAAGCAGCACTCTATTTTAAAAAAATGGATGGTTTTCCTTTTGGCACCACAATAGAAAGCAGCTCTGTTCATAAGGCCTACAGAGAAGAAAATAAGAAAAAGGGGGCATTGCAATGCTGACAATGAACACAAATGTTTATTAGGTGAGAGGAAACTAAGCATTTTTAAAGGCAAAAATATAGACTAATGACTAGTTTTGAATTTTATAGTGACCAAGAGGTTAAATAGCCAAGTATTTTTATTTCATTGTATTTGATACTGTTATTTATTTCTCCATTTCAACCCAGATTCATATGGAACACAGCTGGAAAGAAAATAGAAATCCGTGACTGTGGAGTTAATGCTCAACAGATGTGGAGGTTGCACATTTATTCTACTGATCTTCCAGGGAGAATGTGAAACAACTCTAGCAAACAAGCACTCTGGCTGAGTCTTCTCCTACCATGTAGTCACATTTCTGTTAGTTATTGCCAGAGTTAAAACTATCAAACCACATAGTTTCGACCCTATAGAAGATTGCTCTCTGTGTGGGTATGGTACTGTGATTTATAAGAAGTATATATATTTTGTTATTCAGATCACATTGGCTCATAGCTTCCCAGCCCTTGGAATTTTCTGAGCAATGGAAGTATTCTATTTCATTGTAATTTTCAGTGGAATGTAGCTGATTTACAATGTTGAATTGGTTTTCGTTATATTGTAAAGTAGATCAGCTATATACTTATCCACTCTTTTTTAGGTTGTTTTCCCATTTGGGTCATTATAGAGTAATGAGAAGAGTGCCCTAACTATGCAGCATTGTTATCCATTTTATATACAGTATTATGTATATGTCAATACCAAATGCCCAGTTTATCTCCTCACTTCTTCCCTCATAACCACAAATCTATTTTCTGAATCTGTGACTGTTTCATAAATAAATTCATTTGTGCCATTTTTAAAGTGATACTATATGATATGTCTTTATCTGACTTACTTTACTCAGTATGAAAATATCAAGGTCCATCCAATGTTGCTGCAGATGGCATTATTTCACTCCTTTTTATAACTAATATTCTAGTATATATATATATATATATATATATATATATATATATGCCACATCTTTTTTATTCCTTCCTCTGTTGATGGACATTTAGGTTGCTTCCTTGTTTTGGCTATTGAAAACAATGCTGCAAAGAACACTAGGCTGCAAGTATTGTTTCAAACTATAATTTCCTCTGGATATATGCCCAGGAGTGGGATTACGCAATCATATGTTAGAGCTCTATTTTTAGTTTTTTAAGGAACCTCCGTACTGTTCTACATAGTGGCTCTACCATTTTACATTCCCACAAACAATGAAAAAGGGTTCCCTTTTCTCCACACCCTCTATAACATTTATTGTTTGTAGAATTTTTAAGGAGTTCAGTTTTTATTATTTTTTAAAAATTTTATTGAAGTATAGTTGCTTTAATCAGTCTTTGTAAATTGTAGCTTTCTAAGATTTTGTCTATTTAATCTAGGTTGTCCATTTTATTCATGTACAACTGCTTGGAGTCTCTTATGATTTTCGTATAGCTGTGATGTTATTTTTAACTTCTCTATATTCATTTTTAATTTTATTGATCTGAGTCATCTCAATGGGAGCACTCTTTTTTTTTTTTTCTAATATTTGCTTTCTTGGCCTAAACTCCTAAAATGCTACAGAGCCAAAAAGGTGACTGGGCATCTTCTTATTCATAACAAATTCCTTTCTACCTTAACTGGATTTACATTATAAAGTTATTTTTGAAGAGTGTTACCAAACCCAAGTCCAGCTGCTTGCCACACAAAAATCATTACTCACAAGGTAAATGTTGGCAGAAAGCAATGTTGCTTTCTTCAGAAAAAAACAGAATCTGGGGAGAAGGCAGAATCATGTATCCAAAAACTAACTGAGGATCCTCCTCAACTAAGAAAGACTCTAAAGGGAAAAAGGTAAGTAAAGTCAGTTAATCTCTGAGAAAGAGGATCAGAGTCATCACCAGTTCCTAAACTGTGCAGGATTGTTGACTCCTCATTATCTTACTCAAGAGATGCTATCTTGTTCATAGTTGATTCACAAGACTACTAGAAAGGAAAGATTGGGAAGAAATATGGTAATCTGTTATTGACTTATTTTTACTTCTCTTATCTTGGTCTCTTAAGTAACTCTTCTCTTATCTAGGGTCTTCTCTATAAGCTCAAATGGTAAAGAATCTGCCTACAATGCAGGAGACCCAGGTTCAATCCCTAGATCAGGAAGATCCTCTGGAGAAGGGAATGGCAGTCCACTCCATCATTCTTGCCTGAAGAATCCCATGGACAGAGAAGCCTGGCAGGCTACAGTCTGTGGGATCAGAAGGAATTGGACACAACTGAGCTACTACTACAACTATCTAGGTAAAGGATTAACAGGTTAGGCAAGGTATTGTAAGATAAAAAGATTTTAGAGGGCCAGAAAGGGGTAAAACATGGGGTTCTGCTCTAAGCTTAGTTACAAGATAGCTTTGAGAAAGTGGCAAGACAAAAGAGATCTCTTGGAGAGAGCACTTTCTTTCAAAGAGTTCTTTCCTTACAAAAGCTACTTACAAAAGCATATAATAATGTTAAGCACTTGAGGAAAACATTGAAGACAAATCTATTATTATACTTTGATAATTCTATACATCTCTTTCAATAATTGACATGCTACATGAGCAGGAAACCTGCCCATAGGTAACCTGAAGAACATGAGCAATATGATCTAATTGAGATGTCTAGAATACTCTAATAATTTTTTTTCTCAAGTTTACATGTAGAATTAAACTTAGACCAAATTCTGCACTATAAAATACATCTGAACACTTAATTTCAAATGTATTTAAAATATCCTGCATTTGTAGTCTCCTCACATGATTGCTGATTTAGATTTCATATTTGTGTGTGGATGATTTCTATCTTTGCTTTATGTTCATCTTTACTGGTGAGCTGCCTATTTTATAATTTTCTTGTTTCTAATAGTAGATTCCTGTCAAGAAAACATCAAAATCACACTAACTGCTGAACAACCATCACAAAAAAGAACTCAAACCTACCAAATATATTATACTTCCAAAGACAAACAGCCACAAATAAAAAGTAGGAAGTGTGTATTTGTGATCCAATAAAATCCCATATTTTCTTGGTGGGTGACCAACAAACTGGAAAACAATTATATAGCAGAATAGGAGTGACAATTTTGAGCCCCATGTCAGGCATCTGGTGGAGGATATCTTAGAACATTTGGCTTTAAAGGTCAGTGACTTAACTGCAGGAACTCCACAGGTCTGGGTGAAGCAGAACCACTTTTGGAAGGTATACATATATATAATAAATATATATTTATTATATATTTATATATAATATATATNTATATATATATATATATATATATATATATCTGTGTATGAATATGGACTCACTTTTTAATGAAGTCCAGTTGAAAGAGTTCACTACTCCCGTCTTTCAGAATGATTTTAATAAGTTTAAAAATGGATCCTTTTTCAATCATTTTCATGTATTTAAAGAGTCAAGACTGCATGACACTTTGACACAAGCTCAAATTTTCTGTTATGGTGTTGAAATGGCAAGGGTTCAAATTTTAATAAAGCGTCATTGTGATGGAATGGGACTTTATTTCCAAAGAAAGAGAACAGTGAAGTGAAGTTGCTCAGTCATGTCGGACTCTTTATGACCCCATGGACTGTAGCCTACCAGGTTCTTCTATCCATGAAATTTTCGAAGCAAGAGTACTGGAGTGGGTTGCCATTTCCTTCTCCAGGAGATCTTCCCGACCCAGGGATAGAACCCAGGTCTCCCACATTACAGGCAGATGCTTTACTGTCTGAGCCACCAGGAAAGCCCAAAGAAAAGGAAGGGGAGGGAGTAATGAAGTTGCAAACAAAGCAATCTTCTACTTAATTTGATTTATAACTAATAAAGAGTATGAAGAGATCAAGTCTTGCATATACTTTTTGGGGGGCAGGGAGAGAGATGATAGATAATGGGGAAATAGCAAAGCCTGTTAGACTTTAATAAGATTCTTCCCTCTACTGTTATGCAGGATGAAGCAATGAGATACATCTCTGAGAGCTGCCCTGGAGTCCTGTATCTCAATCTATCTAACACAATTATCACCAACAGGACAATGAGACTCCTGCCAAGGTAATGCTTGTGTATCTGTATTACCCTGAAAATAGTTACACTCCTCTAGGCCCTGATTTGCTGTACTATCACCCAAAGGCAGTGGTCCTTTTACTAACAGCCCCGACTGTGGTACACCTATCCTGATAACAGGAGACTGCTTTCAAGTCCCACTGCTTTCAAGTGCCGATGCTCTCCCTTCTTGGTGGGTATCCA
>SJYV01055728.1:3272422-3319275 GCA_006410875.1 Neotragus pygmaeus
TCCAGAGAAACGTTGTGGGGTGGGAGGTGGGAGGGGGATTCGGGATTGGGAGCTTGTGTACACCTGTGGTGGATTCATGTCGATGTATGGCAAACCCAATAGAGTATTGTAAAGTTAAATTTTAAAATAAATAAATAAATAAATTAAAAAAAAAAAACCTGCTTCCATGTCCCTGTTGCTCCTTTATAATTTTTATCTGATATAATTTACATAGAGTGAAATGCACAGACCTTGAGAGCATAGTTTAGTGGTTTCTAACAAATATGTGCATATAACCAACACACCTATTTAAGATATCACCTCTACTCATTTTTAACTAGGTTGTTTGTTTGTTTTTGGATGTTGAGTTGCATGAGTTCTATGTATATTTTGGCTATTAACTGTTTACCAAATATGTTGTCATGTGATTTAGTCATTAAGTTGTGTCTGACTCTTGTGACCCCATGGGTTGCAGCCCTCCAGGCTCCGCTATACATGGGATTTCCCAGGCAAGGATACTGGAGTGGCTTGCCATTTCCTTCTCCAGGATATCTTCCCAACCCAGGGATCGAACCCACATCTCCTGCATTGCAGCAGTATCCTGCATTGCAGCAGTCTCCATTGCAGGTGGATTCTTTACTAACTAAGCCACCAGGGAAACTGTTAGCAAATGTATCATTTGCAGATATTTTCTCCCACTCAGTAGGCTGCCTTCACTTTTTGATAGTTTCCTTTTCTGTGCAAAAGTTTTTTAGTTGGATTTGGTCTCATATATTTATTTTTGCTTTTGTTTCTCTTACCCAAGAGATAGGTCTTAAAAAGTCTTTCTAAGACTGATGTCAAAAAAAGAGCAACCTAAAGTCATCAATAGATGCCTGGATAACAATGTGGTGCACATATACAATGGACTATTATTCAGCCTCCCTGCCAAAAAAGAAAAAAGAAATCTTGCCATTTGTGACAACACTGATGTATCTAGAAGCTATTATGGTAAATGAGAGATGTCAGAGAAAGAGAGTTACTAATGATCTCACTTATATGTAAAACATAAAAAATAAAGCAGAATGAAAACCAACTTATAGGTACAGAAAACAAAGGGATGATTGCCAGAGGGAAAGGGAGTGGAGGGGATAAGATAAATGAAAAGGATTAAGAGGTAGAAACCTCCAGTTATAAAATAAACAAGTCTCAGGGATATAATACATATCATAAAAAATATGGTCATTAATGTTGTAACAACTGTGTGTGGGACATACAGTTGCTAGGTTTACCATGGTAATAATTTCATAATACATGTAAATATTAAATCACTATATAATGTGCCAGAAACAGACATAATACTGTACCTAAATCATATTTCAATAATATAAATAAATAAATAAAATCTCAGTCTTAGGAATATTTTTTCAGATCTATCTCTTGGGCAAGAGAAACAAAAGCAAAAATAAATAAATGAGACCAAATCCATACAAACTTTATGTCCAGTTAGAAATAGCTTCCATTAGGTCCTAGGTAAATGGTGGTCCAATAGAAGGAAGCTCATTGCCTTACCCGACAGTCCCTCCCTCCATAGGTAGATCTGAGTCAGACATTTCAACACAAATATCTTAAGGAACCAGGCAAGGAGTGTTAATGAAGTAGGTAAGAGAGAGAGCCTTGACCTAGGGACAGCAGGCCATTGGAAGGTGTTCCTGACCAAATAAACAAAACAAATAAACAAACACCAAGGGAAACAAAGATTTCAGCCACTGAGTTGGACTGGAGCAGCTCTGGTCAGATTCAGCGCATCTGAAGAAAGTGCCTGGCACAGGATCCAGAGCTTGGGAGTCAAACCATTAAGCTGCCTATGATGTTGGACTCAGAGGGCATGGGATGGGCAGCCATGATGACCTGCCCTCAATGACCAGCAAGACCCCAAGAAAACAAAGAAGAAAGGGAGGATGGGAGGCAGGTGACAATCATGCTGTGTCCCTATCTCTGATTATTTTAAGTGGTAGATGGGGTAATTTTTGTTTTTTTCCATTGATTTCCTATTTATTCTCCTACTGCTCAGGTATACAGCAGGCTTTATTGTTCGCTGCTTCTGGAGAATGATTTTCATGCTGTTGTTTTCAGAATCTAGACCCACTGAAGATATTTGGGTTTGATGACAGAGTGCAAGAGACCATAGAGAGAAATGTGGAGAGGGAGAAAAGATTGACTTGCCTGTAGTGGGATTCTCTAGGGCAGGAGGTGGGGTAAGAATGAGGTCTGGGGGCAGCTCCTGGCGATGTCTGAAGGAGTAGGAGGATGTTGGAGGAACAACCAAGTATTGCAGGGAGCGACATGTCTTCAGCCTGAGATTCACAGCCTTACCTAGAGTTCCTTCCATAGCCCCAAGCACAGTATGAAAGTATCAGAAAGGAGGGCAAGAAGGAGCACAGTAGCACAGTGGTGGACATCTCTTCCATGAGAGAGTGGACCACCCACTGAGGCCCACGGGCATCTCTTCAAGAAGCGGGTCCTATACAAGAGCCTAAAAACTCACCCTCAAATGGAGGTTGGGGTGAAAAATAAGATTGAATCCCGACACCACAGGATAGGAACTGAAGTTAATTTAATTTGTGGGAAATGGAGAAACAATATTATTTTCACACTTGAGCCCATGGATTCAGGTTGGAACCCCCAATGGAGAGTAATGAAGCAGGTTTGCAGCCAATGAAAATCTTCCATTTGTGACCATCCTGGGTCACCAGGAACATAATTTACTTGGCTCTTTGCAGAAAGGCCATGCCATATCATGGGCTGAGAGTGTCAAAAATCACAGACACCAATTAACACCAGCCTTTCTTCACCTGCCTACCCCAATCAGGCCACGGGTGGCCACTCCCCAACCAGCTGACCCTCAGGACTACCAACACTGCCTGATCTTTTCCTCAGGGGTCCAGCTTAGGGCTCTCTTTCAACCAAGCCTATGTTTTACTATATGGGATCAGCAAAAGAAATTTCACCTTGCGTCATTTAGAAACTTCTAATTAGGATGAGGAGAACCTGCATAGGGAGAATTAGGAAGGCTGTTCAGGAGGCTAGAATATAGACAGGCCTCTATGTCTCCAGTCAGTACATTCCATACACACTTATGAACACTGACTTTCTTTCTGAGTTCCCAGGTCTGAAACAAACTTCAGACAGTCAAAGATTCCCCAAGCTTAGCTCTCAGCTAAATGAAGAGGTATAAAGTTTCTGTTGTAGAGGAAAGGGAAGAAGGAATTTTAAATACCCACTCATTTGGCAACATGCAACTTTGTTGGTTGTAAGTCCATCCACCACTCCAGAATCGTATATTTTTGCTGTTCATATATTAATTATATGTGGAAAAATTAAATATTAATTATATATGAAATTAAACATGGTGCTTATTTTTATGAGGGGAAGAATGACAGTGATGAAATTTCCTGTGTTGAAAACCCAAATTTGTCAGAGAACACAGAGAGGACAGGCTTTGTGGATGGTCTTTTAAATATTTAACCCACTCTATTTTTACCAGAGGAGCTTGGCATGCTACATGGGGTTACAAAGATCCAGACATAACTTCCAGACTGAACAACAACAATTTTTACCAGGAACCTCATTTTGCTGATATCTCCACCCTGGGTCCGGCAGGAAGTTAAGGAGAATGAAGGAGGTCCATCCCCAAAGCTCTCCATGGATGGTGGTCAGGGAATTGGTGGGTTATTTCGTAGATGGGGTAGTCTCTTGGCTAGCCTCCAGAGTAAATTTGTTCATCACCAGGTGATATATTATACAGCCAAGAGGTTTATTAAATTTTCCCTCTGTCAATTATTTATTCATTCTCAAAATCTCAATTTCTCTTTCACTCAAGTTTTATGGCTCTTATTTCCCCTCAATCCTTTGGGCCAACATTAATCTGGGTCCAGATGAAAGCAGAGTAGAACATCACCTGTGGTCTATGGCTGAGCAGAAGGAAACTTGGGTTAGCAGTCTTAATGTCTGGACACTGGAGTCTGCTCTACTACTGAACTGATCTCCGCATGGGTAAAGTAAGAAGCCCAGGTCACCCCTCTGTTTTCAACACTGATGTTCTGTGTTTCTACAATTGCCCATAGGACACCTCTCTGGGTGTGAAGGCTGGCCTCCTGGTTTTAGGGGACCCACACATCCTCTACAGAGTCCTGCTCAGACTAAGAGAAACAGTAGACTCCAACAAAAAGGATACAGAGGCAGGCAAGCATCCACTTACCTACATTAAGAACAACATTTTCTATATAGGATATGGTTAGTCACATTTGCAAAATAGATTTTTCTAGACCCATACTTCCCGTGAGAAAGGTTTAATTTTCCTAGTCGGGTGAAGGAACAATCCCTAACTCCCAAAACAAACCCTCAGTGAAACATGATCTGGGCCCAGCACCAAGTCATCATAAGGCTCAAGCCAGAAGAAGCCTAAAGATGAAAATGAGAGAAAATTATACCAACAAAAGTATATATCTCTTACTACTATTTATGTCTGTCATAAAGATGCCATTGATTATCGTAACATCATACGCACTTCAGAAAGCAAATACCACAAGAGCCAAAATCCATGATTTCTCCCAACCACCAAGCGCCAGCTGTAAACCAAGACACCCTTGTTCAGCATTACTGCTCCTCCTAGGTAGCTATTTCCAGGTTGCATTTGAATTTGGACCAAAACTCTGAGCACAGTAAGTGTGCAGCTGGTGGGTTTGTTTGGCTCCCATTCAGATTCTAAGCCATGGACTTCCTGAAAATATGAACATTACTGTGATTGGACTTAGCAAGTCTAATTTTCAGTTTTCTATTATAGAGAGAAAGATTCTGATTGAAACCATGAACTCCATAAGGTCAGGGGTTTTGTGTTGTATTTATTTATCTCCAAGAAGTAGTCCAGTGCATACCCCATGACAAGTGTTTGATAACTTAAGTGAATTTATGAGTATCAGAGGTATAAGCTGCCCTCTCCCTGCACCCCCAACACACACACACACACACACACACACACACACTGTCCTCTGCCTGGCTTGAACTTGACTCTGATATAAATTCAAAGCAAAGAACAAAATGGCAGCCTCACACATGCATACCCTATGAGGCCAGTGTGTTGCAATTCTCTGCCTACCACCTTCTCCAGGAATGGAGCTTTTCTCATTGAATGGAGGGTTAAAAGGCTGCAAAACTCATCTCATTTTCCTCTTTGGCTTTCTCCTTGGAAGAAGTGGACTCTGGAAATTTTCTCAGTGGGCCCATCCTTTGCCCAAAAACCCCTGAAGAAAGGGACAAAAGAGTGACAGCTTAAGATGTGTGGCAGATGCTGCTTCTAAAGGAGGAGAATCAAAGAAAAGAGAGACAGTTTCAAAATCTCTGTGTGATCCAGCCCAGCTCATACAGTTTGGGACAAAATATTAGTCATATGGAGCAGCATGTAGCTGGATACTCCCCTGGGTGGCTCCTCTTAGGAACCCAGCATGGCAGATTAACTGAACAAGGTACCAGCTGCCGGATAGTGGAGAGAGAAATTCTACCGGTGTATGAACTTGAACAGGGTTCTCATCATCTTGAAGGAGATAACTACTGTTTTTCCAAAACCCTGGCCTTCAAGGGAAGGGACCTACACAATGGCAGACAGACTTGAGTAAGTTGTTCATTTGCCCCAGTTTGCCTAGGACAGTTCCTGTGATGCTTACTGTCCTTGTATCTTACACTGTTTAACATTTGTTTTGCCTTTTTAATCTTCAACAAAGCATCATCATCAATAGTTGCCTTAAAATAAGCCATAGGGTTTTCCTTGAATTCTATTGCGGGCTCCCAGCTTCCTTTGTGGTCATGTATAGTACGTGAACCATATTTTAATATATGATTACATAGACTATGGAAAGGGGAAAAGATGTCTTCAGAGTAGAGGCCCTTAGCAAGACTGTTAATCAAGCAATCACGGTTAACCTCACCAGTGATGTCACGTTGATAGCATGTGTCCCTGAAGGATGTGATGTGAAGGGTACTTCACCCCTGTCGTCTTCCTTCCCAAAATCCATACCCCAAGCTAATCATTAGAAATACATCAAACTCAAATTTAGGGACATTCTACCAAATAATCGGTCCCCAAACTCAGAAGGAGAGACAAATAAATTGCCATAGACCAAAGGAGACTAAGGAGATATAACAAAATGTCATGTGGTATCCTACATGGAATCATATCCTAGAATAAAAGAAGCACCTCAGTAGAAAGACTAGAATAATCTTAGTAATGGAAATAATTCAGTTAATAGTAATGTTGGTTTCATATATGACAAATGTCTCACAGTAATGTAAGATATTAAAAATGAGACAAACTGAGTGAGCAGTATTAGAGAGCTTTGTGTACTATCTTTGCAACTTTCTGATAGTAATTTTTCTCAAATTATTCTAAAATAATAAGCTTGTTAAACATAACAACTGTAGTGGAAAATGTTAGAAGTATTTTGATAAACACACAGAAAAATCCAACTACAAATTTTTGTGACAAAGCTGACATTTAATACAAACAATAATTTAACATGGTAGAACATACATTTACTCTTTGCTATTCCTCACAAGTCACATTTTAGAAATATTTAATCTGCTAAGGAATTATTTAGTAAGTCAATTTAAGACCTTTAGGGTTTTTGTGAGCAAGCTGTCTTAATTTTGTCTGTATTGATTCAAAATATATTGAAAGTATTTTATTGAAGTATCCAATAAGTAGAAAGCCAAATGTCAGCATTTGGAGATTTTAGTGAATTTTAGTTGTTGACAACAAAGATTACAAATGGAAAGACATTGAAATGTATCCTATTAAAATAAAGGGGGGACTGAAAAAATTATGAGAGAGTGAGAGCAAGAGAGATATTCATGTGATGACCATGGGACACACTTATACTGAAAACATACTTCTTCTTTATCTTAAATTTAAATTTAGCTGAGACTCCTGTGTTTTTACCTGCCTAATCTGGCGACCCTAATCCTGGAGAGAAAATTGGCTTCCAGCCCAGTCTCATTTATTCAACACACTTCTGATAGCCTGGCTCTGTGTTAGGTACTAGGATCAAAACAGTAAAAGACATGAACTGAGAGACTCCAGTCCCTGATAACGTAAGTATTATGTGGTCTTGGAGAAGACAGTTAACTTCTCTGATATCCGTGTCTTCAGCTGTAACATGAGACTCATTGCAGACCTGGGCTGATTTGTGCACAAAGTGGGGCTCTGAGTGTGAAGGAATTTTGGAAAAGTCTGAATTGTTAGACAAACTTATGTTTTAATTACTTCACCAAGCATTTTTGGCAGCACTGAAACTAGGGCAAACTTGTGGGCCAAGGCCCCTACGTGCGTCTTAATGGGTTCAAGTTCAATAGTTTTGCCAGATTGTGCTGCTCTAAAGAGTGGCCCTTCTCCCCTCCCTTCTATCGCCCTAGTCTGGACCCCATCCCTGGAAAGAGGCAGGAGGAGCAAAAGCCAGCAGTAGCAGCAAACAGTTGAACCCACAGAGACAACTTCTCCTTTGTGTCAATACAATTCTCTGATGGGGAGAATTATGAGAAACAAGCAAGTCGGCAACCTGCTTTGAGGACCCACCCAGGGACCCCTGAATTGTGTGCTCCACACAGCTTAGGAGGCTGCTGAACCCTTGAGTGAGTATGCCAATGCTGAAATGCCCCCTCAAAGTCATCGTATCTAGGGGTCAGGTGGGCCTCTGACTGCATTCCAGAGACTGCAGAGTAAATCCCATTCTGCCATGTTCCTAGACAGGGAAAAGCCCATGCATTTCCCATCACTTCCTCCAGCTCCTCTACATCCACCACGAAGCTGACAAAGTCCTAATTAGAGGTTAGACGCTGTAAGCATTCTACTGGTAAAGACATCACAGTCTAGTTGGTGAGGTAGAACCAGTGCGATGCTACTTTATATTGCTTTTATTTGGCTGTGTCAGGTCTTAGCTGTGTCATGTGAGTTTTTAGTTGCAGCATATGAACTCTTTAGTTCTGATATGTGGGATCTAGTTCCTTGGCCAGGGATCAAACCCTGGACCCTGGCATTGGGAGCATGGAGTCTTGGCCACTGGACCACCAGCAAAGTCCCTTATGTCAGTGTTTTGTTTTGTTTTGTTTTTTAATGGCACTAGCAAGTCCATCATTGTCTTGACTTAGAAATTGAAGATGATGATTGTGATAGAAAAGTTTTTTTTTTTTTCTTAAGATGCTGTACAGATTAAAAGATTTTGATGAGAAGCAGAAAGAGGCAGGTAGGTTATCCACTGCCCTCTTGCTATCTTCCATACGCATAAATGAAATTCTCTCTCTTTTTCCTTCTACTACCTCTATTATTGTGTTGAAAGAACTGAATTTCACCAAATTCAAGATGCACATTTGGGATAGTCTAATAAAATACTTGGTGGTAATGTTAGTTGCTCAGTCATGTCTGACTCTTTGTGATCCCATGGACTGTAGTCCACCAAGCTCGTCTATCCTTGAAATTCTCCAGGCAAGAATACTGGAGTGGATAGCCATTCCCTTCTCCAGGAGATCTTCCTGACCCAGGGATCAAACCTGGGTCTCTCGCATTGCAGGCAGATTACATTCTGAGTCCCAAGCTATGGCCAGGAACAAAAAAATTTGCTTTGGGAGGTCCTGCGTGGACTGGAAGATATCAGGAAGTCCTCCTTAGAGCATGTCCAGGGCTGCAAATAATCAATAGAGGGATTAAGAAGGTACAAATAGAAAAAAGAGAAAAAAACAGTGTTTTCAAATGTGAGTTCCCAAATAAAAAGATACAGCACAAATGTTGATTTAACCATTAGAACGATTGCTCACAGCCCTGGGAGGTATGCACGTGCATGTATATGCTTGTAATATTTACTGTCCACCATGTGCTAGGCATTATATGAAGTGTTACATGAATTATATTTACCAAACACCAAAGATAGTTATATTATTATCAGGCTTATTTTACAGATTGGGGTGAGGGGGGCATGGGTGGCAGGAAGAGGTCCAGAGAAAGTAATAAGTATATGAACCTGAAGCAAGTTCCTTAAATTGAAAGTTGAAATTTGAAATTCTGGCTATTTTAGGTCACTCTTTGCACTCAGAAAATCAACAAGATGACCCCTGTATGCAACTCCTCTGTAAGCCTGTTGAGCACTGCTCAGATGACAACATTAACCAGTCCCCGATACATGCAGTCTGTGTTAGCAGCACAGGGTAGCTTACTTTCTCTTATCTGTGCTGTCTACTCAGCCAGGAACACTGGAGCAGAAACCTTGCCTATCAGCTGTCATCTGACCTGTAAGGAGAAACATTCCAAATACAAGGTAGAAGCAATTTTAGCAGGATGTAAAGAGGAACTTTCCTCCCCGGAGCTTTGAGTGACATCAGAATGGATAAGCAAGCGAATCATATCATCTACTTTCCAGGGGAAGTTTAAAAATAGCAGCAGCCTCTTACTGTTGGAATGGTGGT
Organism: Neotragus pygmaeus; assembly: GCA_006410875.1. Lineage (NCBI taxonomy): Eukaryota > Metazoa > Chordata > Mammalia > Artiodactyla > Bovidae > Neotragus > Neotragus pygmaeus. The sequence continues at coordinate 3,281,888 of SJYV01055728.1, forward strand.
AACAGTATATCTGGGCCACCTCTGAATATGATGCCAAATCAACCATTGCAATGCATCAGTGCAGAAAGCAAAGGCATTTTATGTCAGTATCGTACAAAGTAAAAGCAATTTGGCAATTGTCAGCATGACTGGTAAATCTTGCCAGCAGGTAACTTGCACGCCAATCTGAGTCCTAGGGCTCTAATTGTTCAGGTTCGTTGTCAAGTATGATTAAACTAAATGTAATACTGCTGAGTTGCTGTTTCACGTTGCCCTAGGCAGTGGAAAGAACTTGGTGCCGTTGTACTCATTCATTCATTCATTAGGCAGCTGCTACTTTCCAGACCTGATGCTCTGCGCTGGAGTCACAAGATGAGTAAGATGTGTTCCTCTTCATCATCATCAAGAAGCTCATAGCCCAAGAGTCTGGGTTCTCATCCTAGCTGTAATATGAATAGCTTCATGCTCTGTTCAAATGACTTGACCTCCTTTTGAGTCTGACTTCTAATCCATGAGGAAAGTAGACTGAGCCCCTTGCCTGAGATGGGCACCAGCTTAAGCAGCTATGGACTATTGATGTCATTTATTCAACTAATATTTGCTTGTGTTTTCCATGTACCAGACACTGTGTTTTTTAGAGATAGCAGGACAAGGATGCCATCCCTTCCTTTGAAAAGTGGGAGGGAAGAACAATGACTGGAAAATAAAATACCATGAGGTGCAATGTGCAGGACTTAACATGAGGCAGAAAGGGGGCAGGGTCAGGGAATAGGCTTCCTGGAGGAAAGCTTGGAGGGGTCCTAGGGATCAAGGAGGAGTTAGTCAACAGATTAAAGGAATAGGAGAAGGAATTTCAGACACAGGGAGGATCAGGAAACAAGAGGGATGGTAGTTGTTTTAGAGAACTGTAATCGGTCTGACATGGATGGAGGGTAAGGGGAAGAGGGGCAGAGGGGAGGTAGGCTGGGGTAGAAAGACAAACAGAGACAGGAGGAGAGAAGAAAGGAAGAAAGAGGAGGAGAAGGGAGATGAAGTGAGGAGAAAGAGAATATGGGAATACGGAAAGAGTTGAGAAGCAAAATAGAAGGAACAAGTAGGGATCGGATTATCAAGAACTTTGTCCCCCATGCTTGGGAGTTTAGACTTAAACTTGAGGCAATCAGAAGTCATGGAGCATCTTAAGCAGCAGAATTCTGAGGTTAGATGAGAGGTTTACAGTACAAAATATGAAATTCATATTGGAAGGGAGTCAGAAAGAACAGTCCAGAGGTTGACAGTCTATTTGGGGACTTAATGAAAGGATTTCTTTTCCTCCTCTCCTTCTCTCTTCTCCCTTTGCCTTCTCTGATCCCCCTTCTCCACTCCCTCTCTTACTTTGGATGTTGGGGAGGCCATGGGAGCTTCACGGGCAAGAAGGAAGGCAGTGTGGGTGCTCCATGGCTCTGAATCCAACAGAGGTGATTTTGTGACTGTATAAGGAGCTGGTGACATCCATCCCTGCTGAAATTCCTCACTGTCAAGACCAAGCTCCAGCCCATAAGAAGGCAGGGACTGTAGAAGTGACTCATCATGGGTGGCGCAGATGATACCAGATTCTAAGAATCTAAACTATTTGGCTTAACTGAGCACCCTTGCCTACTGAGTTGTTTCTCTTCTTTCCTTGTGTGGTTTTGGCCCAGAAAAAGGTTCCAGGTTTGGTCATATCCATCCTTAAGCCCTGTAAAACAGTTGTGCAGGGTCCTGAGAGCCCCTAGCAGTCCTGTGACTAAACATAAAGGCTTGAACTAAAAACAGAGTGAAGGTATTTTCAATACAAGTAGAACGAAGTGGTAAGTAAACACTGGAGGCTTAACTTGAACAAATAAGGGGATCCCATTGTATAATCTTACTCCCACATAAGTAAGAGAGGTTAGTACCAAATGATTTCTTTTTTTTTAAGTACAGGTGGTGAATATCAGGAGGACTGAAATTCAGCATGCAGTGATGGTTAAGAGTGAAGGACTTGGAGTCAGAATACCTGGGCTGGAAGTCCAGTTTCACTGAACAACTGAGGCAAGTCAGGTCACCTCTCCATGACTCAGATTCTTCATCTGTGAAATGGAATAATCATAGAACCAACTTCACTAGGTTGCTGTGAGAATTAATAAAGAGTTAATATCTGTGCAATACTTCAAAACAGCTCCTGGCATATAACAGGTGTTACAGAAGTGTCTGTTAAATAAAAATAAAGAAAGTCACCACTCTCTTAACAAATAAGTTGTGCAGGGATTTCTGGAGAGGGGGGTCAGGGGTTCAGTGACATTTTTTAGTTTCTTGAGGCTTGAAAATAGAGAACAACTTGTGTCCAGGGAGTATAGTAGTGTTGACTCAACAGATAAGAGTTTGACAATATCAGTCTATTAGGTCTTTGTAATAAAGAATCTGAATTTTAAAAATCGAAGGAAGGAGGACATTTTACTTTTATATTTCAGGCTGAAAGTAAATCAGGTTAGCGAATACAGAATGAAATTTCTAAAAGCAAGCTTGATGGGGGGGAAATGTCAGAAACCCAGGGTTGGGTAGTCAAAGAGAAGAAAAAGTGGAATGAAAATAACTCTGCAACTCCATGCAGACACACAACTTCATTCAGACAGAGGGTAAGTCTGCCCCTGCATCCACTTTTCAGAAGATAAGGCTCTCTCTTAAGCTTGAGCCTACCTAATCAGTGTCTCTCTGGCTTAGGATCTACATGCTGGCTGCAGGAAGAGTCCATGCTCCCCTCCTGGCTCCACTCTGTGGTTCTCCCTATGCAAGCCTGGGTCCCCTGGCTGAGTTCCCTGAGATCTGGTGGTAGACCTGGACCAACAGGAAACATCAGCTCTTGGTTTGGGTTTGTAGGCTACTGGGATAGTGTGTCTTTCCCAGGCTGTCCTTTTCTCTTTCTCTGAGCACTTTCTCTTTGTTTCAGGATTCTAGATCTCTTTTTATATCACTTTCCTATGGAATCCACAGTCTTTGGTCTTTTCTTGAGAATCCAAAGAGATAGTTCCAGGTTTTCAGTAATCACTTCTCTTTACCACAGTGTACATGTTACTGAACAGACTGTTTCAAGGGTCCTTGATATCACTACCCAAAACTATTTGCATGATAAGTACAGATAGATGGCCATCACAGGAGACAGTGTAGGAGAGAAAAAAAAATCAGAGGCTGTAAATCAACCCAACCCCATATACACTTGATGGTCCTACTGCTCACACACAAATGTACACAAACACACACATACTCTTTTCTCTCATTTTCTGGGCATGGAAACTTAAACAAGGGCATGCCACTATCATTAGCTTTGTTTTATGCATCTATAAAGTGAGGAGAATATAATAGTTTATGATCTAAATACAGTTTCTTAGATGAATACAATGATAAATAAATTACTAATCAATATATGAATAGCATTTTATATTTTATGATTGCTGATCATGCCCATCACAAAGAGGAGGATATAAGACAGGTAATTTAATCAAGAACTATACAGAGACAGGAAGTTTTAGGGCTTGACATAGCAAGTTTTCTATCCAGTCCACAGAAAAAAAGCCCCTGGCATTGTTTATCCCAACTACTTAGTTCATGGTTGATGTACAATATGTGATGATGGCAACTAAATGCCAAGGTTCTGACTCCAGCCCTGAATAACACTGCTGACTTAAAGAGACATTAGGCAGAGATTATATTTTTCTTTTGTGTTTATTGATCTCTGAATTAAACACACACACACATATGCAGACACATACTATTTCTCAATTCAAATGATACTATGGGGGTTTCAGAGAGAGCTCTGTGTACTATAAAAGGAGGGTCTCAGCACAAGTAAATAACCTAGTTTAAAATCTCAGTTGGAAAAACAAAATTCTAGATGAACCTCTAGATAAAATTTTAAATGAAGTACCACAATTTGTGGGCTGTATATCAAATAGAATTTAGAGTGATAATTATTATATACCAAAATGAGTAACTGAAAGAGGTGGAGGAGTCATTAAAATATTTGAAATTATATTCAAATAGGTTTTTAAATTTTTTAATTCTTTTTAAATAGGTTAGATAGATTTCTTTTTCTTTCCTCATAGTTCTGAAAGGAGTAGTTTCATCTGACCTGGAAGTTAGGAAATGGATGATGTAAACTCTCAAAGTCTTTTAAACTTTAATTTTCCTATGCTTCTATGAGCATCAAACTGAAAACAGAGGTATAGTTGTTATAAATGGGACTGATAATTGGATAAAGATGCCATTGTTTATTTTGATAAATAAATGAGAATAAAATATGTAACACCTTAGTATAATACCTGCTACATAGATGCATTTAGTAAATATCAGTCTTTAATAATCATGATGGTGAGAATAAAACTATATTTTTATATCCATGTGCAGGATTTCTTTATGCAGTGCAAGTGAGAGCAGGTGCTAAGAGTAAAGAATGTGTTTTAAATGAGTTCCTGAAAACCATTCCCTTAGCTAATCCCATTTCCCTGAACTTTGACTAAAGGTCTTGAGAAAAATTAGGAGCCAAAATTTCTCCTATAGCAGAGTCATCATCAGTCTATAAAATTAAACTATTGACTTAATACAGTGATAAGCATCAGATATTTATGGCCAGTCTCTGAGCTGATTTACTAGATTTATTTCCCAGAACATAATTTTGGTCATTCAGTAAGAGAGCACAAAGACAAAAATACAAGAAGCAGAGGGGTTATGAAGAGGGAAATCTAACTTGAAATGTTCATCTGTTAAGACCAAAAAAGTCATTATTCTTAAAAACTGTCTAGAGGAAGAGATAGAGGTATGTAAGGGAAAAGAAAGGAATTGAAGATTTATATACAAAAATATATTTGTATAAAAGATTAGGTGAGAGGCTCTGGGAAGGTAGAAAAAACAAACAAACAAAAACCTAGTTCAGGACTTGCTAGAAAAACAGGTTAACCCCTAGGGGTTAGCCATCCTCTCAACAGCTGTTCAGCTCAGCCTATAAGCCACCAGTTTTCTACTATAGGCCAATATCACTGATGAACATAGATGCAAAAATCCTTAACAAAATTCTAGCAATCAGAATACAACAACACATTGAAAAGATCATACACCATGACCAAGTAGGCTTTATCCAAGGGATGCAAGGATTCTTCAATATCTGCAAATCAATCAATGTAATTCACCANTGAAAAGAAGAGAAGTGAAAAGCAAAGGAGAAAAGGAAAGATATCAGCATCTGAATGCAGAGTTCCAAAAGATAGCAAGGAGAGATAAGAAAGCCTTCCTCAGCAATCAGGACAAAGAAATAGAGGAAAACAACAGAATGGGAAAAACTAAAGATCTCCTCAAGAAAGTTAGAGATACCAAGGGAACATTTCATGCAAAGATAGGCTCGATCAAGGACAGAAATGGCATCTAGTAGCATGCCCCAAACAGGGTTTCTGTGGTTATCATAGATTGCAGAAGTTTCTTCTCTGTGTTCATCCTTTAGGGTATGAGAGTAATCTGGTACAGTGTGGACGACACTCACCTACAGGAACAACTTGTTTCACTGTGCTTCACTTTATTTGCTTCCCAGATAATTATATTTTTTATGAGTTAAAGTTTTGTGGCAGCCCTGTACTGAACAAGTCTTACAGTGACATATTTCCACGGCATTTGGTCATTTCAGGTCTCTGTGTCACAGTTTGGTAATTCTCTCAATATTTCAAATTTTCATTATTATTTATTTGTTATGGTGAACTGTGATCAGTGACCTTTGGTATTACTATTATAATCACTTTTGGGTTTCACAAACTGCACCCGTATAAGACAGTGAACTTGGTAAATGTTGTGTGTGCCCTGACGGCTCCAACTGGCTGATCCCCTCATCTTTCACCCTCTCATTAGACCTCTATTCCCTGAGACACAACATTGAAATTAGGACAGTGAATAACCTTGCAATAGCCTCTAAGTGTTCAAGTAAAATGAAGAGTCTCACCTCACTCACTTTAAATCAAAAGCCAGAAATGACTAAGTTGAGATAAGACAAAAGCTAGGCCTCATGTGCCAGTAAGCCAAGTTGTGAATGTAACAGAAAAATTCTTGAAGGAAATTAAAAGTGATACTCCAATGAACACACCAATGGTAAGAAAGTGAACCAGCCTTATTGCTGATATGGAGAAAGTTTTAGTTATCTGGATAGAAGATCAGAGCAGCCACAATATTCCCTTAAGCCAAAGCCTGATCTAGAGCAAGGTCCTAACTCTCTTCCATTCTAGGAAGGTTGAAAGTAGTGAGGAGGCTGTGGAAGGAAGGTTTGAAACTAGCAGATGTTGGTTCATGTGGTTTAAGAAATCGTCTTCATAACATTAAAGTGCAAGGTGAAGCAGCAAGTGCTGATGTAGAAGCTGTAGCAACTTATCTAGAAGAGCTAGCTTAAGCTAGTTAATGAAGGTGGCTATGCTGAACAACAAATTTTCAACGTAGGGGAAACAACCTTCCATCGAAAATAGAATAGACTCTCTTGTTAGGGGCTAAAGCAGCTGGTAACTTGAAGTTGAAAAGTACTCTTTTACCATTCTGAAAATCCTTGGGCCCTTCAGAATAAGGCTAAATCTACTCAGCCTGTGCTCTGCAAGTGGAACAACAAAGCCTGGGTGATAGCACATCTGTTTACAACATGGTTTATTGAGAATACTAAGTCCACTGCTGATATCTACTGCTCAGAAAAAGAAAAAAAAAGATTTCTTTTAGAATATTACTGTTCACAAACAATGCACCTTGTCACCCAAGAGCTTTGATGGAGATGTACAATGAGATTCATGCTGTTTTCATGCTTACTCATATAACATCCATTCTGTAGCTCATATATCAAGGAGTAATTTTTACCTTCAATTCTTATTATTGACAAACATATTTTATAAGGTTATAGGTGCTATATATAGTGGTTCCCCTGATGTATCTGGGCAGAGTAAATTGAAATCTTCTAGATAGGGCTTCCCTGGTAGTTCTGGGCTTCCCTGGTGGCTCAGGTGGTAAAGAATCCACCTGCAATGCAAGAGATCTGGGTTTGATCCTTGGGTTGGGAAGATCCCTTGGAGAAGGGAATGGCTATCCACTCCAGTATTCTGGCCTGGAGAATTCCATGGATTGTATGGTCCAGGGGTCACAAAGAGTCAGACACGACTGAGTGATTTTCACCTCATTTCAAATAGGATTCACTATCCTAGATGCCACTAAGGACATTCATAATTTGTGGGAAGAGGTTAAAACATCAATATTAACAAGAATTTGGATGTTGACAACAACACTTCATGAACAGTTCTGAGGGTTTCAAAATATTAGTAACTGCAGATGTGGTGGAAATAGCAAGAGAATTAAAATTTGAAGTGGATCTTGAAAGATGTGATTGAATTGCTTCAATCTCATGATAAAATTTTCATGGTTGAGGAGCCGCTTCTTATGGATGAGCAAAGAAAGTGGTTTCTTGAGAGAGAATTTATTCCTGGCAAGATCTGTGAAAAAGTTGGCTTAAAGCTCAACATTCAGAAAATGAAGATCATGGCATCCGGTCCCATAACTTCATGGCAAATAGATGGGGAAACAGTGGAAACAGTGTCAAACTTTATTTTGGGGGGCTCCAAAATCACTGCATATGGTGATTGCAGCCATGAAATTAAAAGACGCTTACTCCTTGGAAGGAAAGTTATGACCAATCTAGATATCATATTCAAAAGCAGACATTACTTTGCCAACAAAGGTGTGTCTAATCAAGGCTATGGTTTTTCCAGTGGTCATGTATGGATGTAAGAGTTGGACTATAAAGAGGGCTGGGCACAGAAGAATTGATGCTTTTGAACTGTGGTGTTGGAGAAGACTCTTGAGAGTCCCTTGGACTGAAAGGAGATCCAACCAGTCTATCCCAGGGCAAACTGGTCCCAGGTGTTCATTAGAAGGACTGATTTTGAAGCTGAAATTCCAGTATTTTGGCCATCTGATGCAAAGGGCTGACTCACTTGAAAAGACCCTGATGTTGGGAAACATTGAAGGCAGGAGGAGAAGGGGATGACAGAGGATGAGATGGTTAGATGGCATCACCAACTCAATGGACATGGGTTTGGGTAAACTCCAGGAGTTGGTGATAGACAGGGAGGCCTGGCGAGCTATGGTTCACAGGGTCACAAAGAGTCAGACACAACTGAGCTACTGAACTGAAATGAACTGAAGATACTGTGATGTTTATTCAAATGACAACAAAGGATTTCGAACGTCACATAAACTTAGTTGAAAAAGCAACAGAAGGGTTTGAGAAGAGTGACTTCAATTTTAAAAAAAGTTCTACCGTGGGCAAAATGCTATCAAACAGCATTGCCTGCTACAGAGAGAACTTTCATGAAAGGAAGAGTCAATGGATGTGGAAAATTTTATTGTCGTCTTACATTAAGTAATTGCCACAGCTACCCCAACCTTCAGCAACCACCACTCTGATCAGTTAGCAGCCATCGACATTCAGGCAAGACTCACCACCAACAAAAAGATTGTGACTCATTGAAGGCTCAGAAGGTGGTTAGCATGTTTTAGCATAAAGTATTTTTAATTAAAGATACCCATAACTCTCTTTTAGACATAATGCTACTGCCTACTTAAAAGACTACAGTATAGTTTAAATATAACTTTTATATGATCTGGGAAACTGAAAAAAATTCATGTGACTCACTTTACTGCAGTATTTGCTTTATTGCAGTGGTCTGGAACTGAATCAGCGGTATCTCTGAGGTAAGCCTATATATTATTTTTCTGATTATAAAAGTGTCATATTCCAGTATTACCAAAGTGTGGCCCTTAGACAGGCAACAGCAACATCACTTGACAGAAATGTTGGTCCTCAGGCCCTATTTCTTCACCTACTGAATCAGAATATCTGAGGGTGGGGCTAAGAATCAGTGTTTTCATGCATTCTTCAGGTGATTTTGATGCACATAGGAATTTGACTAGCATTGATAGAATGGGGTTCATTCTTATGAACACACACTCACACACTTAATTCAATTCAGTTCAGTTCAGTCACTCAGTCGTGTCTGACTCTTTGCCACCCCATGAATCGCAGCACGCCAGGCCTCCCTGTCCATCATCAACTCCCTGAGTTCACTCAGACTCACGTCCATTGAGTCAGTGATGCCATCCAGCCATCTCATCCTCTGTTGTTCCCTTTTCCTCCTGCCCCCAATCCAATTCAACTCTCAGTGTTGGACAATAAGAAGTAAAATAAAGAGACTAGCTTAAATGGCTCTCTAAACACAAAGGAAAACAAATTTACTTAATATTTGGCTTTTGAACATCCATGGGCCCAGATTCTGGAGATTTAAGAATGATTTAAGGAGTCTATCAACTGATAGATAGATATACAAAATGTAGTATATTCACACAATGGGATATTATTCAACTATAAAAAGAAATAAAGTTCTGATACATGGCATAACAGAGATGAAACTTGAAGACATGCTAAGTAAAAGAAGCCATTCACAAAAGACCACATATTGTGTAATTCTATTTATATAAAATGTCCAGAATAAGTCAATTTATAGAGATAGAAAATGGACTAGTGGTAGCCTAAGGCTGGGATGTGGTTAGGGAAATTGAAGGGTGACTGCTAATGATTACAGGGCTTCCTTTTGAGATGAAAATATTCTAAAATTGATTGTTATGGTTATTCCATGACACTGTGAATATACTAAAAGCCATTGAATTGTACACTTTAAATGGTGACTTGTATAGTGTGTGACCTGTGTCTTAATAAAGATATTACCATAAAGACTGATTTATAGAAATTCAAGGCTAATTCTAACTAAATTCAGTTTTTGCCTGAACTTTGTCCTTAGAACTTAACTCCCTGCCTTCTGCCCAATAACACGTAATTTTGCCATATAAACTCATTGCAAAAGAGTTAAAAATTCTTAAAACACCTTAAAAATTCTCCACTACATCAACTGTTACAGCATTTTAATATATTGGATCATAAATTACTAAAGCTGATGTGTGTGTGCTCAATCATGTTCAACTGTTTGCCATACTATGGACCGTAGCCTGCCAGGCTCCTCTGTCCATGGAATTTTCCAGGCAAGAATACTGGAGTGGATTGCCATTTCCTCTTCTAGGGGGGCTTCCTGACCCAGAGATCAAACCCGTGTCTCTTGCATCTGTTGCATTGGTAGGTGGATTCTTTACCACTGTGCCACCTTGGAAGCCCTACTATGATCTAAACCAGTTGTTTTCAAAATGTTTTTAAGACAAGGGACTCTTCTTGTTCAATGAAATTCTTACAAAAGCCTGAATGAAAGGCAAATAAAAATGGAGCTGTTCTGGGGAAACAGAAGGGGCAGTCTTAGTACCCTCCTCTTTCAGCAGCCTCTGAGGAAAGGTCCAAGGTGCAAAGTGTGAAAGCAATAAATTTAGAACATCCTTCTTCTCTATGCAGATCAGGACACCAGGGATTTGGAGTGGGCATGACCCAAGGCCATCCAACGAAGCTTCTGATTCTAAGTCTCAGCCAGTGTTGCACCCCACACATATGGCTGTTGTCTCTGCCACCTGGCAACAGCTTCATAACTATGTCTTATTTGTGCATGCACAGCTGGCATCAGGTGGCTTTTGTATTTACGTTGAAGACCCAAAACTTGGTTCATTCAATTCCACCAAACCACTGGTTGATTCAGTTAAGGAATATGAAGGAGTGTGTTGAAAAATCTTCCTGACCCTTTGTTTTGACATGGGCATTGGGTAGACTAAACAATCAGTTGACCACCTGAATGATTGCTTCTCTGCCATTTAAGACATACTCTCAAAGTATGAGTTCAACTGACAGGGTTGTGGTGAGTATCAAATGAAAGAGTAAGCATAAGAGGGCACTTTATAAATATACAGATTCTGTATTTGTGGCAATGAGATAGGGGAAATTGGGTCAACATAAAGGCAAGAATTAAATTTTGGCCTTCTGATTACTGGTCCAGATGTTTATCCTGTCACACCACCCATATCAGCAAAGATTTAATCTTGACTGGGGTGGTGTTAGAGGTAAGGAATCCACTTGCAAATACAGGAGACATAAGAAATGTGGGTTTTATCCCTGGGTCGGGAAGATCCCCTGCAGGAGAGTATGGCAAACTCACTCCAGTATTCTTGCCTGGAGAATCCTGTGGACAGAGAAGCCTGTCTGGCTACAGTCCATAAAGAGTCGGACACGACTGAAGTGACTTAGCACACATGGGGTCAACAAACCATGGTTCCTTTCTAAATTATGGCAGCTGACACAGTAGGAAATTGTAGAGAAGAGGAAGCATATTCATTTTTTTTCTCTTACTCTAACCTCCTGTTTTCAAAAAATAAAGAACTCTGGGTAGACTCTTTTTTCTTTAAACATAGAGACCCCATAGCAGCACTCTACAAACTGGAGCTCAGTAATCTCTTGTAAGATTTTTCAACCTTCTTTTCATATGCTTAAAATGTAAGCAATATAGGCTGGTTTATTATCAATGGGTAGATGGATGTGATCAAGAAAAAGAAAATGAAATAATGAAATGTTGATTTAAAGATTAGATTGAGTAGTTTCTTCTCTGTCCGCCATTGTAAATTAAGGGGAAATATGGTTTACAGATGCTCTTCTGTCTTCAAGATGGGTTTTGTGGAAATGTATCTTTCAGAACAACACTGTGCAATAACATTTCCTATGGTGATGAAAGTGTTCTATATCTGTGCTTTAGTCACTAGCCACATGTGACTATTGAACGCCTGAAATATGACTAGTGTGACTGAAGAATTACATTTTAAAATTTTACTTAAATTTAATTAATTTATATTTAGAAGGCCACATATGGCTATTGACTACATTGTTGGACAGTATAGTTCTAGAACAAGGCACTTGAATATCTAAGTTTAGAAATACAAATGGTTAATATTTACTTATCCTGTATTGTTAAACAGGAAACCAGTAATAAAAAGCAGGTTATCAAAAAGTGTTTGATCCTATATTTATGCTATGTTAAAATGTGCTACTTGGAAGAAAAGCTATGACCAACCTAGGCAGCATACTAAAAAGCAGGGATATTCTTTTGCCAACAAACGTCAGTCTAGTCAAAGTTATGGTTTTCCCAGTAGTCATGTATGGATGTGAGATTTGGACTATAAAGAAAACTGAGGACCGAAGAATTGATGCTTTTGAACTGTGGTGTTGGAGAAGACTCTTGGAGTGCAAGAGTCCCTTGTACTGCAAGGAGATCCAACCAGAACATCCTAAAGGAAATCAGTCCTGAATATTCATTGGAAGGACTGATGCTGAAGCTGAAACTTCAATACTTTGGCCACCTGATGCTAAGAACTGACTCATTGGAAAAGACCCTGATGCTGGGAAAGATTGAAGGCGAGAGGAGAGGGGACAACAGAGGATGAGATGGTTGGATGGCATCACTGACTCGATGGACATGAGTTTGAGCAAGCTCCAGGAGTTGGTGATGGACAGGGAAGCCTGGTGTGCTGCAGTCCATGGGGTCACAAAGAGTCGGATAAATGACTGAATTGAACTGAAAATGTATCTGTGGATAGAAATAATAGACTCACAATATTAGTAATATGTGTCTCTAGGAATGGAATTATAGTTGTTATTATTTTTGCTCTTCTTTATTTTTTCTTTTCTCTAAAATAGGCAATTTGCTATAAAGATTTTTATGTGTTTGTCTCTACATCTCTAGAGAGGTCATAAACTCCACCTTTACCCCAAAGCACAGTGTTTTCATAGAGTAAACATGTATGGTATTTAATCAAAACACTGTCATTTAATTGAGTTTTTTCCCCANAAAAAAAATCTCTTCTGGTTATTTTTTTCTGTGCATACAAACTGTCTCTGAAGATTGAAAGAAATCTCACACTGACATAGAGTGCTTCCTACATGCTCAGAGCTAATGCTTTAAATGAATGATCTCATTTAGTCCTTACGACAGTGCTATAAAGCAGGTACTATCATTATCTCCATCTCTGGGCAGAGAATGTGAGAGCCAGCATTCTGAACTGGAGCAGTTGAAATTTCAGAGCCATTTGTCTTAATCCCTGTGCCACAAGTTCCTGTGTAAGAAAAGAAACCTGTCTCAGGGCTGGCTCGGAAACACCATTAAACAGCCTGGTAGCTGGCCTCTTCATCCTACGTTCATTAGTGTGAGTCACAGCTCCTGTCCTCAGCTCTGGACTTATCCCTACAGCTCCGTTTCTCACTGTGTGTTCCAAGAACCAGCCACCTGGGCATCACCTGAGAGACTGTTAAAAATTCAGTGTCTCAGGCTCCACCTCAGTCTTTCTGAATGAGACCTTGTATTCACAGGCTGTCCCGGGGATGTAGCTGCCCACTCAGTTAGAGAAGCCTGGCTCTACCTGGCAAAACAAGTTGCTGCTCCACTGTCCCCTTCCCCAGAGAACCCCACCTCCTGTGGTCAAGCAGTGTTAATAGGAGGGATGCAAAGCCACCTGACCCAGCCCTTTAGTGGCTGCGAGGCTCTTCCACCATCAAAGTTCCGCCAGCCACTGGCTGCAGAGAAAGGTAAATTTTGTTGAACTGCCCAAGGCCACACTAATCTTTAATTATGCCGTTAATGTCTTGTCTCCCCCCAGGTAGCTGTTATGCCAGCAGTTACGGCAGTGCCCTGGCTGGAAACAGCTTGCAGATTTCCTGACAGTATTAATGGAAGTTTTGCAAATTGATTTGGTGAAGAGAGGATGGCGTGACTTGACATGAAGCCCCATTCTAAAGCGGCTCGGATCCTCCTGTCCTTGATCCCTGCCCAGGGCAAGGGGAAAGAGTGGGCATCAGGAGACGCGGGTTCCAGGGCTGGCTCTGCTGCGGTGGACCTGTGTCCTCGAGCCTGCCACTTTGTATCTAAGCCTCATCTTTAAAATGAGCAGGTTGAGCTTGTCTGGCTCACCGATGGTTTCTCCCAGCTTGAACGGCTCTGAGTCTCAGAAGCTGTCAGAATGGCTTTGTTCTTGGAGAGGACGAACTTCCTTCTCTCCTCTTCCTCATCCATTCATTCCCAGTACATATAACTAGAACCACACGAGGCTCTGCAGTCGGCACTCGGGACACAGACAGGAGTTAGCTGCTTTGGGCTGGTATGGTTACCCTCGGGAAAACCAAAGCCAACCTGTGCTCACCATGGATTGGACCAGTTTGGCCTCAGGTTCAGACTACACTGGCCCCGCTCCAGCATCCCCTCTGCTCCAAGACCCGGATGAGGGAGAGGACCACAAGCGGCAGTGAGATGGGGCAGAAAGAGAAGTGGCCTTGGCGCCAGGGGCTTGGTTTCTGGAACCAGCTCTGGCTGTTAACTGCTACGTGACCTTGGACAAGTCACTTGCTATTTCTAGAGTCTTCTTCTCTAGGATATGGGGGAAATCCAGATGATGATAATTCCTGTTCTGTCTTGCAAGGGGAATAATTGAAAAGAATGCCTCTTGCGAACCCAAGGGCTTTTTGCATGGGGATGGGGGAGAAGGATTATTCAGTTGCCAGGGAGCCACCCTGCCCATTTCCAAGAACTCCAGCCATGAGGCAGAGTTCTCCAGGGGCCAGGTCTTGGCTGAAATCTCCACCACCCCTGTCCCCATCTCATGAGTGACCGTGACCACAAAGCTTTTAAAATATTCCCAGGGAGACACGTAGGGTAGGGACAAGGGGGAAATGGACCCAGGATGGAAGGAAGCGGAGTTAGGGCAAGGAGGAAGAACAGGGCTCTGCCCCACTCCCTGTGAGTGGTCCCGAGTGGGGGGACTGGATCCTCCAGTGTATGCCCATCTCTAAGCCACCCCATTGCAGGAATCGAGCACCCATCCCAACTCCACATCCCAGCCAGGGGATGTGACTGCCTTGGGGAAGTGGACCTGGCCCACACCCAGTCGGGGCAGTTAGGAGACAACCTGGGCCTCCAGGCTGCTGGCATGCTCAAGCGGTATTCCTCTCAACTGCGCTTCCACTACCTCTCTGCCCTTGTTTCCCTCTAGCTTTCATCTTTGCTCCTCTCTCCTCCTGTGTACCACAGCCTCTGTGTCTGCATCCTCTCTGAAAGGCTGGCCCAAATTTTGCCCGACACCAGAGTCCCTGACTCCAGACAGAGCCTCTGGCACCTAAGGGCTCTCCATGGCCCCACCCCCTCCATCATCACTGCCACCAGCAGCAGGAAGGGTTTATGGGCCTGGGTTTGATTCTAAAAATAAGTTTTCAATTAAAGTTGAGAGGTGTGAGAGAATGCTGCCTCGGGCAGGCAGCCCCTCTCAGAGGCTTCCTCTCCAACAGATGGTTTGTAGCATTTTTAATTAATGAGAGATGTGCAGATGGGGACCCTTAATAGCCTGCCGCAAAATGTAGAGGCTGGGGAGGGGTGGAGCGGAGCTGGCCCGGGCAGACTCTGAGCCAGGGAGTGCTGTCCAGGTTGGAGACAGGAGCCCTGTCCTTAGTCCCATCTCTCCACGGCCAGCCCAGCACCAGCCCTGGGCTTTCTCAAGCCCAGCATGAGAAAGCCTTGCACCTCGGGTTCTCTGGCCCCCACACCAGCACACAGGAAAGGAAGGCGCATGCAAAGGCAAGCAGCTCTGTAAAAACTAGGACAGGAAGGGCCTCTGCACACCTTGCTTCAGGATGTTTTATGTCCCTCTCATCTGAACGCCCCCTTTCCCCGGATCTACATCTTGAGCAAGTCTTTTAATGTCTCTGAGCCTTAATATTCTCATGGGGGAGATAAGGATTGGAGAATCATAAACCTACAGAATTGAAAGAATCATAAAATCCAAACTATTCCACCCCCAGGGCTTGAATACCTACCAAATTTCTCCTGCCAAGAGGTGGCCTGGTCGCCAAGGCCAAGGCCCCACTTCCTCCAAGTGTCAACGGCAGCCAGTTTTACCCCCAGTCAACTCTGATGCAAAAGTCAACCTTACGATAAGGTGGACGCTGCCTCCCTAAGTATGATCCTTGTGGAAAATTAAGAAGGAGACGTGGTATATGAAGCTGCTTTGCAAACTGACTGTAACTATCTTTAATTATGAGAAAAGATGATCTGGGGCCAGAGGCAGAGAAAGTAGGGGCATCAGCCAACACAGAGTCCCCAAACAACACCCCAAGCCTTGCTACAGAAGCCCCACCAGGCGATAACTCACCACCCCCTAATCTACCTCTGATGCCTCTTGGGCTCAACAAAAGGGAAAACAGCCACATAAAGTGTGCCTAGGTCAGCATTAACTAGCCATCACTAGATTAACAAAGATTGCTGGAGGTCCTACCCTGAGCCAAGGACTGTTCTAAGCACTGAAGATTCAGCTAGGGACAGAAAGCGTCTTCCATTCCAGTGCAAGAGAGGTGAACAATGGACAAATCAGCATTTTATTTAAATCTCAAGAGGGGATGAGTAGCCTGAAGTAAAATAAAGCAGACAATCCAGAGCATGGCAGGAGGCAAAGTACTTCTTTTTTTTAGCAATTAAAAAAAATTTTTTTGGCTGTGCTCGAGCTTCTCTCTAGTTGCAGCAAGCAGGGGCTACTCTCTGTTGCAGTGTGCGGACTTCTCCTTGCTGTGGCTTCTCTTGCTTCAGAGCACAGGCTCTAGGCATGGAGGCTTTGGTAGTTGTAGCAGGTGGGCTCAGTAGTTGTGGCTTCTAGGCTCCAGAGCACAGGCTCAATAGCTGTGCTGCACGGGCTTAGTTGCTCTGCGGCATGTGGGATCTTCCCAGACCAGGGAAGAGGGTGTCTTCTGCACTGGCAGGCAGATTCTTGACCACTGAGCCGCCAGAGAGGTCCAAGGCAGGGTACTTCTTTAAAAAGGGAAGTGTAATTAAATTAAGTGAAGGAGCAGCTAGGCAAGGGTCTGGGGGAGGAGTGTTTTAGGCTGAGAAAAAGCCAGGTCCCTAACAAAAGCTTGACAGGAGGAGCAGGAAGGAGGCCAGTGTGGCTAGGAAGAAGTAGACAGGCTGGAGAGGGTGAGTGTAAGGATCAGGGGCAGGGTCCCCGGGTTCCATCACTGACTCAGTGGGCCGAAAAGTCCCTTACCCAGCCTGCAGGTAAACGCCCATGAACCGGCAGGGTGGGGCCAGTTCCTGGAACAACTGCATCAACCGTCGCAGCAATTGAAGCAGCCATTCAGACATGGACATACGACTTTAAGCAGCCCAATCCCCGTAACAACCCCTGGCGATTGGCCCTTTAAAAAAGCCCGCGAACAAGCTGCCCCCATACTATAAAACCTTTGATTAGCCCGCGCTTCTTTGCAGACTCCCGCCCGCGGTTCCCAGGGAGTTCTGCCCGGGAGCGCTCGCCCAATAAAGGCTTCTTAATACCAGCTGGCAGAGACATCTTTCTGTTCGCGGCGACCTTACACACAGTAAGGGTATGAAAATTAAAGAACAGAAACCTCATTTAAAACGGAGTCAGGGACCAGAAGGAAAGATTTCACACCCTGCTAGTTGAGATCAGCTACAGACCAAAAAAAAAAAAAATTTGAGAGATGACTTTGCAACGTCAACAATAAGAAGTTTACTGCTTTACAACCCCACTGGAGGAAAGAAGAACTTCTCTTCACCCAGCAACAGCCCAACCAATGAGAGACTGTCACAATTCTGCCAATGAAAAGCCATTACACTTTGGACTCCCAATTTCCTCCAATGGACTGTCTCTTTATAGCAGCTCCTCCTAACCTCCCTCTTCTCTATGAAAGAAAATTCCTCTCCTTTCGTCTCTGGACTTGCCTGCGATTCACCACAGACTGCATTTTCTAAATTATGACTCTTTGCTATTACTGAATAAGCCCATTTTGCTGGTAAAATAACTTGCTGTTTTATTGTTTTAGGTCAACAAGGGCACATCCCTTTAGCAAAGATTTCTTGATGGCTTCACTGTGTGCCAAGGTCAATGGCGGGTGCTATCAGTGTCTTAGGAAGTTTAACATTAGTCCTTCACTTCAAGATACTTGTTAGGGAGCAAGATGCATCCATATGAATCTTAGAGAATAGAGCCAAGGGTTCTAAAGAGGCTGAGAGGATGACCACTGCTCCAACTTGGTACTTCTGGTTCAGAGACTAGTCATGGATATACTATATATGGATATATATATTTAATTTATTCAGAACCACTCAGGATAATGTATTTGCTTAGTTTAAAAATGTTAACTAAGAAATTAATTTATATGAGAGGCTAGTCCCTCCCACGCCTTACTACAGTGGGAAGATATTTTGCTTTCCCATAAAATATTTTGGAATAAAAAAGAAACAACAAAAGGTAACAGGCAAAATTATGCTTCCTATTACAGCAACATAAAAACAGCAGATCCATTTATCCTTATTCCAGCTGCTTTCTAGTAGCACTGCGACCAAAATGCTCTATTTACTTAAACCCTAAATTTAGCATGAGGCGACTGGGCAACTCAGGACACTGCAGTAAAATGTGAGTGAGTGGTGCTACGATCCATGGCTGTTGATGAGAATGTAGGACGTTCGTGTTTCCAATGAGTCTTCAGGCCATGGGACACATGGAAAAGAAAATAAGAAAGAAGTCATTGAGATTCTGAGAGGGGACATTGAGAATTACCTACAAAAAGAAACTGACCTTTTTTTTTTTTTTTCTTATCCTTAATCCCCTTCCAGCTGAACATCCCTGCGATGGGCTGGAAGAGCAGACACGGTTTCTGTGCTACAGGCTATAGCTGGTGTGTGAACAGAGCCTGGTTTCTAATCCTGTACCAAATATAAAATTAACTTAGAAAATGGCTTTCTGTTTCAGTTTGTTTGCTCATAAGTTACAAAGCCGTGATAGATATTTGAGGGAAATGAAAGCAATAGGCTCAAAGTTGTTCGACTGAGAAAAAGAGCTGCTTTGTGAAACTGACATTTCTGAGAAACCTCTCCCCTCAACCTCCACCTAAGTTTCCCACCCTCCCTCTGAAGTCATACATTAAAGGAGAATGTGCCTGGCTGAGCAGTGCTGTACCACACAGCTGCAGGCCTGGGTAGGCTATTTCCATCCTAGATGGATTCTAAAGAAATACATTTTTGCTTGAGGCTAATCCTGGAATCTGCTCTTGCCTAGAGAGGGGCCCTTGTGGTCTTGAAAGCAAGAAGACCCATCCGGATAATTCAGACACTGAGGTTGTGGGTTTGCTCTGGGGCAGACCCAAGAACTAGATTGAGCCCAAGAGTCTGGGGCTACCCCTCATGCCATTTCAAGTGAAAGTCAAACTGACTTGATTTCTCAGGAGTCTTTATAAGAATTCCCACCAACATTTGCCCTGTCCTGAGGCCAGGATAAATGTGTGCTGAGTGCAGGACGCTGAGGCAATGAGAGTCAGGTCACGTAGCAGCCTGAGAGATGCCATAAACCAGCACAGGACATCAGGAATTCTACTTGTCTGATGCACTCTACCCTCACCTCCAGTTTCAGGATACATTTGGTGCTCAGAGGACTCCCTTCATGTGTATCTGATCTACCTAACGCTCTTTTAGGTTCTCACCCCAAAGTTCTGCTAGGACCAGGGTCTGTCATAATTCTAGCAAAGTGGCCACTATCCTAGTCTCTTCACAAAGTTCCTAGCAAATCCTTATTGCTGGACTGGACCCAGCTTTCTGTCTTCCTTGCATACAATAAGTTTGACCTTTTTGTGTGTGTGTGTCTGCCCAGACCCCCTTCAAACAATGGGTACTAACCTGGATGCATCTCAAATCTGTACACTTCTTGAAGTTGGCTATTTTTGTAATGGTTCTGTCCTGGGATTAATTTGTCCCTCTTACTATTACCCTGAGCTCATTGCCCCTAGATTCATCCTCCTAACTCAGAGCTCCCTGAAAACCTGATGGCCAGGGAAGCACTATTTAGAATGTTTCATTGGAAACATACTTTGGCTGAGAGTTCCTGACAACTCACCCCTAAACAAGCCCCCAAACACTCACCCACGTCATCTCAGACACAACTGTAACCTGATGGCTTCGATACGAAAACAGAAAGCAGGAATGTAGCCACAGACCCAACTGGACAAATGCCACCTGAAGGGAAATATCACCAGCTCATTCCGTGCCTCTAATTGTTAAGAGTCAAAGAAATACTAGAATTTTATATACTTATTGGAACATATGTCTTTATTTTTTTTAAGTGTATGACAAAAGGAATTCTTGTTCTCCTTGAGGTTTCTGATTCAGGTTCTAGAAGCTGACAGAGCATGAGAAACACTCCTCCTTTCCAGTCCCTCTCCACTGCTTCCAAAAGGTCATAAGAGAAGGAGCAAAGCCGAAAAATGTAGAAGAAGCATTGCATTTTTTAGGACTGTCAGATGGTGTGATTGATGGTACAGCTAACTCAGTATACTGAAACAGTAAATAAATAAAGCCCAGATACCTTAAGTTAATATAGCTCCCAAGGGTGCCTTGGTTTCAAGGGCATAGTTTATGCCCTGCAGAATCTCACTCGATTAAATAATAAAAGTAAAGTAGCATAAAGCAGGCTCTGAATCAAAGAGTTCCTGCTGAGGGCTCACACTGCACTCTGTGCTGAGGGATACAGACACCAGTTTCCCTATCTTCAAGGGGCTCGCAGTCTAGGTGCTTCGGAAAGACTCATTCAACAGAGGAACATAGCAGAGGACTAAGCAATGTGTGATTAAGTGCTACACTTTTTCTCAGTCAATGGAAGGCTAGGCTCCCCAGAAAAGACTTGTCATGTGCTGGACCCCAGAGGGCAGGAACAGGGCCAGGTCAAGACAGAGAAACAGAATGAAACCTCCTGGGGGTAGAATAGACATGATCTGTTCATGGACTGTGCAGAGGCCCTTTGAATGAACTGATAAGACAGGCCATCTGTGCTGTGTTACTAATTCCAAAAACACCCCTTTCAGGTTAAACAAAACAGAGGGAAAATCATGTAGATCTAATAAACTGATATAAATGCAAAAAAGATCTGATTCTATTTCCTTTGCCCTTTCATAATATATCCATGACAGTTGCTTCAGAAATTATACTATAGTGATAAACATCAAGCTGGGACTGGGATTTTGTGTGTGTGCACCCCACAGCTTGTGGGATTTTAGTTCCAGGGATCAACTAGGGATCGAACCTGGGCCCTCAGCAGTGAGAGTACAAAGGCCTAACTGCTGGACCTCCAGAGAATTCCTAAGGGTGGAGTTTTGAAAGAAACAAAGATTTTCTGCAGCCATTATTTTATGATTTTCTTGTCTATATTGAGGGCTTCCCTGATAGCTCAGCTGATAAAGAATCCTCCTGCAATGCAGGAGACCCGGTTCAATTCATGAGTCAGGAAGATCTGCTGTAGAAGGGATAGGCAACCCACTCCAGTATTCTCTGGCTTCCCTGGTGACTCAGATGGTAAAGAATCCACCTGCAGTGCTATTATTGAACATAAAGCTTTTCTAATGTTGATCATGTTTCCTTAAATCCTATCCTTTTCCTCCAACTATCAGATTTTCAGCCTGAGATTCCAACTCAATACTTTTTTTTTTTTTTAACCTCTATAGAACTGGTAAAGAGTTCAACTGGCTAAGAGTATAATATCAGGATCATATAGAATTAATAAAAAGAAATAAATCAAAAGAGGAGAAGGAAAGCAGTTCTATGCAATAAGTTTTCTGTAATATTTAAAACAGAGAATTTAGTTTATGGGTCTCTGCATGCTGCTAACAAGACAGAGGATCTTAGTAAGAGGGAAATAATGGTAAGACAATTTTGAAAAATGAGATGCAAAAACACTTTGTGAATATATTTTGAACATAGATATTATCTTAGCATTTAATCTTTTTTATATATAAATATAGGACTGTATTTTCCTAGGGAATGAATAATGTCCAAATGTACTCTTTTTCTTCTCATTAAAATGGATTTTTTTCCCCTTGCAGAAAAGCCTTATGCCTGTAAAAATGTTAGGCAAAATTTGAAATTAATGAATAAAGAATGTATATGACTTTGGAACAGTCCTTGGACAGCAGAGGCCATCTGGCTGTGTAATTCACAAGCCACCTGAGGTGTGTTCTGGTGGTACACTGTTCATGGGGTTTGTACTTATTGATAAAGATCACACAGAAATTAGCAGCCTTCTGCTCAGAATGCAAGGTCCCCATACCTAATACCACTTATTGAAAAAGTAAATGGGCACTACTTCCCTTTATTTATAATAAGCTATTTTTCATTGAACTCTGATTTGAGCTGCTCCTCAGGCAGCAGCTGTGAATGAGGACCCGAGTAGCTATGTCCTGAGTGCTCCCACAGTGGGTAACCCGCTAGGATGCCACCCTCACATACCACGGGAGAGACAGATATGTCTTCTCCCTCCTGAAATAGAGCAGATCTGCATCCAGACCAGTTCCCCAAAATCCAAGAGGAAAATTCTGAACAGGGACTTCCCTGGTAGTGGCTAAGACTCCCACTCCTAGGCAGAAGGCCCAGGTTCGATCCCTGGTCAGGGAACTAGATCCCACATACTGCAGCTAAACGTGCCGTGTGCCACGTCTAAGAGACCTGGCACACCCAAAGAGGTAAATACATATATATTTTTTTAATTCTAAACGGCAAGATACTTTCTTTTTAGAAGTCTAAAAAGTGTATGGAATCAAGTAAAGAGTGTCCCCATCACACAGACCTATGAACTACTCTTAGGAAGATAGCCAACGAGAACTTCCTAGTTTTCACAAAGGGCCACCTCAGCCCCTCAGTTCTGTAGGTACAAGGAGAGAGAAAGGGTTGACAGCCCTAGTCTAGCCTTGGGCACTCACTTCTCACCTAAAGGAAGTCACCTAACTGGGCTCAGAGTCCACATTTGTAAATTAGGACAATGGCTTCACATTTCCAAGTTGCTTTGACAGTTATGAATAATATATTTATTTGTAATATAACATACTCAAAAAAGTCCCCCAAATTACAGCTATTGTTATCTTAGCAATTATTATAGTTACCACTACCACTTTTATCACTGACCCAATATAGAGAATGTCACGCGAGTATATGTTCCTCAATTCTTTGTCTCGTCACAACAGAGATTTGGAGTGATGGACATTAAAGCCCCCTCGGCGTGTCACAGCCCTCAGGTCTTGGATAGACCGTGTTATAGCTCTCAGGTCTCAAATGGACCATGTTATAGCTTAGACAAATCAGTGTTACAGCTCAGTGTTACAGCTCTATTTTATTTAGAAGATAGCAGGAAAATCCATCTTCCAGGCGTGAGGGCACGTCAATCTAAAGACACAAGAATAGCGCCCCAGCACACGGAGGGGGAGAGAGGGAGCGAGCTGGCTTTAGCTCTTCTATTTCTATGTTTCGCTCTCCCTGGGCCTGCCCTGTGTAAATCGGGCCAGCCAGGAGTGTTGGTTTTTACCTGAGGTCCTCACTCCGGTCCTCGGACCTCCTTTTGTTTCATTTTCGCNGACAAATCAGTGTTACAGCTCAGTGTTACAGCTCTATTTTATTTAGAAGATAGCAGGAAAATCCATCTTCCAGGCGTGAGGGCACGTCAATCTAAAGACACAAGAATAGCGCCCCAGCACACGGAGGGGGAGAGAGGGAGCGAGCTGGCTTTAGCTCTTCTATTTCTATGTTTCGCTCTCCCTGGGCCTGCCCTGTGTAAATCGGGCCAGCCAGGAGTGTTGGTTTTTACCTGAGGTCCTCACTCCGGTCCTCGGACCTCCTTTTGTTTCATTTTCGCGGGCTTTTTCCTTCCTTGTCTTGTAGCCACTGCCATTTTGGACTCCTTTTCCCTGTTCTACCTACCTAACAGAGAAACTAGAAGTTAACAGACAAGATTTGCTTTGGTTTCAAAACCAGCCATCCTATACGCTTTGGAAGCAAGGATATCCTCCTGTCTTGCCATATTAACCTTCTTTTTTTTTTTTTTTGCAACTAGTACTACTCTTTTCTGGCACAGAGCATATTTTTCTTTTTATGGAAGTGAAATGCAATATTATAAAGATGCTTTTAATCAGAAACAGGCCACCTAAGCAAAAAAACGTCTCCTCAATAGGAAATAAAATGCTCTGGCTCCATCTTTTTGCCACAAGGTGGGCAACACGCCGGGAAGTGCTTTTGCCCACTTTCACTCGTTGTCTAATCAATTTTTATTCTCTTCATAGCCACATGTAATGGGGCTGGAAATGGCTAAATAAAGTGAAAGATGTTTTGAACCGCATTACTAAGTGATAGCTGCATTATTTTATAAATGAATAGTGCTACTCGCATTCATATAATTTATGAATCGAAGTGCCATTTGGGGGAAAACATCAGTGTCAGATTTTGCATTTAAACGTCTGCATTAGCTGTCAGCTGTGTAAAGTCCCATAAAGACAAACAGCTTCCAAGTAGGCACACAGATGAGGATATTCACAGCCCATGTTTGAAGTAGACATGATACTGTAATCAGGAAGTTTTCTGTAGTCAACTGCTTTGCAGCTTTATCTAAAAGTTCCAAATCTCTTTTCTGAAAGCAGCCACGTTTACACAATCCATACTAATTAGCAGGATCTTTTAAGCGTTCAGAATTTCCTTTCATTCTACATGAAATGCTTCCTCTAATTATTATTATTTACTTTTGGAGCAAGTTCTAAACATAAAATTTAATAAACTATATAAGACACTATAGCACATAATAAGCATGATATTTATATTGCAAAATTCTAGATCTCTATTTCTGTGCTACTGAAACATTCCAAATTAGTGAATACTTATTAAGTATTCTTGTCTGGTATGTTATAGTAATGGCAATGGTGGTGATATGTGAGTGAGTGGTGGGTATGTGTATGTTGGGTGTGTGTGTACATGAATACATTTTCAGCCTGTAAAAGTCAGGGAAGAAAAGAAGGAAGGGAAGAGGAGAGAACAGGATAAATCTTATGCCATCAAATGTTAGAAGTGTGAGTTTAGTGTTGTTATTGTTGTTCAGTTGCTAAGTTCTGTCTGACTTTTTGAGACCCCATGAACTGCAGCACGCCAGGCTTCCCTGTCTTTCACTATCTCCTGGAGTTTGCTCAGATCCATGCCCAATGAGTCGGTGATGCTATCTAACCATTGCATCCTCTGCCACCCCCTTCTTACTTTGCCTTCAGTTTTTCCCAGCATCCAGGTCTCTTCCAATGAGTCATCTCTTCACATCAGGTGGCCAAAGTATTGGAGCTTCAGTATCAGTCCTTCCTATGAGTATTCAGGGTTCAGTTCAGTTCAGTTGCTCAGTCGTGTCCAACTCTTTGCAACCCCATGAATCACAGCACACCAGGCCTNCTGGTGGATTTAATTTCAAGGTCTAAAATTTCACTAATGCAGAGAAAAGAGACAAAGGTGAAATTGAATCAGGATGAACTGGTCAACTTCTAAGAATAAAGAATGGGATCACTTACACACTCATCCTCTCAGGACTCCACCTGCCACTTATAAAATCTCATTGCTCTGACCAGGGCAGTATCCTGTTCTGTCTCTACTGTAATAGCTCCAACTGATCATTCTTAGGAAGCAAAGAGGGTTGAGGTTCTGGGACTGCAGTTAGGCTGGGGAAAGTGCATTTAGATTGGAGAAAGGCACAACTCAGTGCTAAGAAAAGGTGCGTAGGGGAAGAGAAGAGGCAACCTGTGCTCTAAGGTGAGGCTAGAGACATGTGAATCAGGCTAGAGTTGATGTTCTATATTGGATTATAGCATCGGGAAAGGAGACTATGGGATTCTAGTCTGAAGAATTTTGTAACAGAAATAACAAACTATCATCGGATGCTTTGGGGAAAGGAATATTATGGCAAAAATTGTGTTTGAGGAATGATAATGTGTTGGGAGTGTTCAAGTTTAATTTTGCAGGAGAGACTGCAGGCAGAGACTTCAGTAGGAATGTATTGCAAGAATCCTGACCTGAGGCAGTGAGAATTGGGAGAGGTGACTGACAATGGGGATAATAATAAAAGCAATAGTATAGCTCTCATTTACTGAGTGCTTTCTATGTGCTAACTATTGTGCAAAGGGTTTAACTTACATTATCACATTTTGTCACAACACTGTGAAGTAGGTACTATTTTGTTCTTATTTCAAGTGTGGAAACTGAGGCTTTTAGCTGATAAGTAAAAGCACATGTACTAGATGCATTTCAGAGGTGAATCCAAAGGATTTGGTGAGCAGGCAGTGTTAAGGAAAGAAACAATATTTTAAGAGCCTCAGTCCCTGGGAACGTACCTCTTGGTGTTAGCAACAGGAAAAGAGAAGCTTTGCAGGAAGAGTAGGTTTTGTTAGGGGGGGAAACCAGGAGTCTTTTTGCCCCATGTGAACTTCCTATATTCTTTACATTTCCAAACCCTTTAGTTCTAAGCTCCCCAGGACACTCTCTGCATAGAATCTCCTTCTCCCCAGAATTTCTGTAGTTTAGTAAACAGACTGGGTTGAGCTGCCTCACAGAGAAAACTGGGGTCCAGCAAGGCTGCAGCAACACTAGCCAATGAAGAGAATCTGTGACAAGGGTCTTTGCTCTTTGCTACATGGGCACGAGGTCAACAGCGACCTTCTGGTCCACCGTGAGACTGGCTGAAAGCCTCTACTCTTCCCTACCTCTTTGTTCCACCCACACTCTCTCAACCACCCCCACTGCTGCACCTGGGAGGACAAAGCCAACTTCATTTTTCTACAAGTGAACTTTGTCATTCACAGCATTGGGATTTCCTCAGATCTGGAAGAGGGATACGTTGCAGAAAAGCAAGAGCAGTAAAAATGTCTTTCTGAAGGATGGGACTTCCGATGCGGGGGTCTGGGGCAGGCATCTGCCCAAGGCTACTGGGAGGAGGGGTGAGCAGCTCTGACGTCAAAGAACCTCCAGGGTCTTGACACAGAATGAGATCACGTCTTTTCCTGAGGGAGCAAAGTCCCTCTTGTCTTGAGGGTCTTGTGTAATTCGGGTCACTAGGAGGTTAACCACAGAGGAAAGTTCTGCCCTAGCATTGAGAATCATCTCTCTGGTAGAATTGTTTTAGAACACGTGTCTGTGTCATGTTCATTTTGTTCATATATGCACGCTTTCTCTGGGTAGAACTTAAATGCAATTTTTCTTATCTTTATTCTCTTTCTGCTATACTTGCTCTGTTCAACAACCATCTTCTTCCCCTTCCTCCCTTCACTCTAGCAAGTTTGAAAACTAGATCACACAGCTTCCCCGAGAGAAAGGAGGGAAGAAAACCTTTCTGTATTCTCCTTCTTCTCAGTGTGCTATGTGTTGTGCACAGTCACATCTGACTCTTTGTAACTTGCCAGTCTCCTCTGTCCATGGGATTTTCCAGGCAAGAATACTGAAGTGGGCTGCTGTTTGCTCCTCCAGGGGAACTTCCTGACCCAGGGATCAAGCCTGTGTCTACCTGTGTCTCTTGTATTGCAAGAGGATTTTTTTTTTAACCTCTGAACCACCAAGGAAGCTCTTTCTTCCCACTAAACTCATCATATTGAAGTCAAGCAGCCCATAATTAAGTTAAATAGCCATTTAAGGGAGGCACAAGACATTGCTTAATGGTCTGAAGTGTAGGGTTCAAGCTCACTGAATGAAATCCCAAAAGAGCTTTAATTATGGTGTCTTTACCAGACCTTACAGAGGCTCAGCAAGACCCCCACATCATCTTCAGGTCTCCAGGTAGGATCTTTGAAAATCTCTCTGCTATTGGGGATTTTGGAGAGTCAAATCTACAGCTTTTCAGACTTCCAGAGCTCCTCTTTACTTTCCATGTCCGAAGACAGGATTCCTGTCCCTCTTAGATAAAAAAGTATCTTTCTGCCATTAGCATATGTGTAGAGAAAGTGATATCTGACCACTTTGACCCTAACATAAATTTTTAAAAATAGAATATGGCCAGAAACCAGTTCAGTTAATCAATCAACAACATAGCATTCTCCCTGCCTAGAATGAAGTCTCCAGAAGGCCAAGGATTTAGATATGGTGTTCCCCATCTCCCCTTCCCTAAGACCCAGAGCAATGTGTGCACATTCTAAATGGTTTAAAGTCATTTAACTATCCCTTTCATTAGAGCCTCTTGGCATATCAATCTGGAAAAGCTCAACACCCATCCTGAAGCGTGATGAACAAAATAAAATGATCTTTTCTCCTTTTGTTGGTTTCATGGGCAAGTTTTGATGTACAAACTCTTCTTCAAGATTCACTGGTCTTCTGACCAAAGTCTTTGATGAACAAAGGATTTTCTTCGTTAGACTTGCCTGCACAATGGTTTGATTGTTGAAAGGCAAAGTGGTGACGTACTCAGGATCAAGGGCACTGCCTTCATTTCCTAGGGCTGCTATGACAAAGTAATACAGACTGGGTGGCTTAAAACAACAGAAGTTTATTCTCTCATAGTTCTGGAGACCAGAAGTCTAAAACTAAGGTGTCGGCAGGGCCATGCTCCCTCTGACTCTGTGTAAAATCCTCTCTTCCCTTCTGGTGGGGGCCATTGATCGCTGTCATTCCTTGGCTTACAACTGCACCTGTCGTCATGTGGCATCCTTCCTGTGTCTATGTCTTCTTGAAAGGAAACAAGTCATATTAGATCAGATTTCATGATAAGGATTTCATCTTAACTTGGTTTTACCTGCAAATTCCCACTTCCAAATAATGTCGCATTCATAGGTACCAGGGTTTGGGACTTGAACATGTTTTTTTGGGGGGACACAATTCAATCCATATACCAGGCACTCTGTTTCTCTTTTGTCACATGCAGATTCATTTGAAAGCAAACACAGAGCATGAATTATCAAGCCTTGTTGCTACAGAGATGATGCTGAGAGGTAGGCTTGACCAGGAGTTAAGAGTGGTTTCCGACTGAGATGATTAGCCATCTGGCATGAGTGGGCCACATATTACTCCCACTTGGGAACAGAGAAGCAAACTGAGACTGAGATTTTATCTAGCTGGCCAGACTCACAAAGAAGTTTCAAGGATGGAATGAAACACACCTGCAAAAATAAATTGTAAAAGCTGGGAAGCTGTACAAATGTGAGGGAGATCATCCTTCTCCAGGTTGCTTTGGCTTTGGGGTGAGATGAGGATAACTATTCAAGAGGATGGAACTGGGAATGTTGGGATTTTCTCAGTGACAGTTTGCTTTACCCTTTTGCAGTTTCTTCCAGAAGCCAGAGCTCTTCCATGAAATCCCAGACATGTTTTTCTAAAACCCTTGTTTTCTTAATCGCTTCTGGCTGAATTTCTAAGACTATTCCACCTACAAGCCTTAGATATATGGACATGGAGCTTAGAAGCGCTTATAATCCCATCTCTAAAAGATCCAGCTAAGTCAGAATGAGGTTGTATTTTAGGTCCAACAAAGACTCAAGCCCAATCTTAGAACTTTAGGACAGTTCAGAGTTCAATGATATGGAATAGAGATGAATCCTTCTTGCCTACCCTCAACTGCCATCTCTTATTGCACCTGCCACACTGCAGTTAGAGTGATTTTCTTAAATGTGAATCTGATCATATAACTTCTACTCAAAGTCATCATGGATCCCTGTAACTTACTAGGTAAAATACACATCCTTGTCATGATTTATAGGTCCTCCACTGCCTGGCCTCTCTCTGTCCCTGAGCCACATCTCTCCCCCATAGACCTTCATCTAATCCATGAATAGCTATTTGTACTTTTCTGAATATCCAAAGTTCTCTCACCACTCTTTTCCATTTTATAGTCTCATCTTTCAATTTGAAAGAAAGCAAAACATAACAGTGCTTTACCACCAGGAATGGACTATGGTTCTATTTACTTGGAGAGTCTGTAAATGTAAAAGTTATTTTTAAATTCTTGGTTATTTTCAATCCCATTCCCCATGTCTGGCCCCACATGAAGGAGACAGACTCTGAGAGGCTCCAGGGATCCTACTTCCTGTGGGGGCTGCCATGATGTTGCTGTTGTTGTTGTTGTTGTTGTTGTCGGACATCCATTAGATTGGAGCCCAGATTATGTGGAACTGGGACAATGGAGCTAGTGCATTCCCCTGGGTGAACGCCCACACAGCTACAATAAATTATAATAAGTGATGCCAGCAGCCCCAGTCCGCATTTTCCATGCCCATGGAAGAGGCTCCAGCCCTCATGTTTCCTTTTTGCCTTCCTCTCTCTATTCATCCCATCTCATCCTCCTCCTCCCCACCACTGCCTGACTTCAGTCCTCATCAGATCACAGCTGGACCATTGCGAGAGCCTCCTCCAGGTCTTCCCGAAGTGTTCTGAAATGACCTCTCCTCTTAGGGCAGCACTTTTCTCCTGCCTTTCTTTCTTTTTCCCTCCCTCTTTAAGTGCTCAGGTTCTTTGGAAATTCCTGTTTCTTTTGCAACTTTTCCACCAGCCATTTACATTTAAATAACAACAACGAAACAATATATTGTAGAGAGAGCAAGCAGCCAATATACCTTTCCTATATCCTTACCCATAGCCAGTTCCTCAAGATCTGAATTAATGACTGTAATGACCTCCCCTGCCCAAATAAGAATTGCCTGTTTGAGTCCCAGCCCCAGGTCTATGCCTTTCCTCAAATAGGAACCCAGTTATCCAAATGTCTCTACCACAATCTTCCTACCACCTGGCTATTTAAAAACCCAGTTGCTTACTCTAATCAACAGACAGGGACAAACACCTTTGATTTACCTAAAGCACAAACACACACTGAAGATGTTTCGACACCTCTCCCTTCAATCAGTCAGAATTAACAAGGTGTGAGCAAGCACGCTAACCTCTCCCAGAACCTCAGGGTAGATAGTGCAGGCGAGCGATAACTAGTATGTATCTTAATTCTAAACCTTTGATTAGTGAATCATCATTGGAGCCTCATTCTCTCAGACTTTGATGTGACGCCTTTGGCTGTGACTCAGCCTGGGAGAGGGAGGGGGTGCCCAGAGACACCAACCAAATCGGCCACCAAGGCGATGCTACCAAATAGCACAAATTCGACCTCCCAGTAACTTTTACCCTGAGAAATTCAGTTATCACTCTGAGATGCACAGCTCAGAGGAACTCACAGCTCAGATGAGGTGCCAACAATGAGGAAAATAAAGAAATAAATAAAGAAAAACCCCTGAGCGTACAAAATATTTGCTTGATGGAAGCAAGCTGAAAACTTGACAAATCTCCATGAATTAACCAGGGGACAAAAGTATACTCCTTTCAAAAACACACACACACACACACACACACACACACACAAAGAACAACAACAAAAATCAAATGTATACACTTTTGTTTTATACAATGAAATGGAAGAATAAACCATGAAATAGGAATTCAGACATTAGTTAGGTTCTATTATTTGTATAATTGATTTGTTGCAAGTCTTTTAACCTCTCTGAGCCTTTGTTTCATCACTGATATGCAACCCTCATAAACTCAGAGACCCATGAGACTCAGTCTCAGAGAAGTGTCAGATTTAAGGAACAACATCCCAAAATTAAAAATACTAAAGGTGAAGTTTTGTTGATTATTCATAAGGAGATGAAAATATGTAGTTCTCAGAAATACATTCAAATTCTCTTTCCTCTCTAACCTACTTTTTTTTTTTAACATAGTTACTCTGGCTCTTGTCTCCAGGGAAAAAAATAAATAGCTTCCTCTTTCACTCCCTACTCATAAAGCTTTCCATCATTTTCATCCTCCCTTTCCACCCTCTGAGTACTGTAATATCTATATCAATTTATCTCTTCTTCCAGCAAAAAGATCTTCCCTCTTGTAAGAGCATAGGAGGTAGATTGCACTAGTATTTACAGGATTCTTTTGGTGACATTGGGGGAAAGAATGGGTCTTAAAACAATCCTAAATTATTGATTTTTGACCTTGTATCATTAATTTTGTCCCATAACATTAAATACGAGGGCTCTAAACTCCCCTTGCTTACATCACACATTTATTGTTTACATCAAAGAAAACATTGCTTTGGAAAACCATAAATCACATACAGTATTTTTAGGTGAATCAGTTCTAAAAGGCTTGGCACAATCTTTCTTTCCTGTGTGCCAAGGAAGGCAAAAATATAGAGGACAGAAAGAATTTCTCCTTAAAATAACTACATAAATAATTATTCCTCTGAAATTGTTAAGCATACTCCTCTATTGTTTACTACTTCTTTATCTTACTTTTTTCCACTTTTAGCACTCAGAAATATAACATTTTGCTTTTGTAATAATGAGTCTTAATAAATGGGATCTCAATTAATTAATTAATGTATTTGATTAGTGAATATAAAATCAATGAATTTGTACTTTCCTCCGTTAAAAAACAAACAAAAAAAAAACCTCCCATGAGTCAGATTCTGGGTGTTAAATAAATCATAGCCCTTCCCCTCAAGGAGGGCATCTAGCGGGTAAGGTAGAATGTAAGTAGACATTTTAAGTCATTGATTCCTGATGGAGCAGAGTCCAAGAAAAGGGATGGAGATTGAGAGAATAGCCTACTGAAGAAGCAGCTGCAGTCACCAGTGCCTAACTCAGATCCTAGTTCTCTTCTTGGCTAACCCAGAGAGAGGTCAGGTGTGGTGGTGCACAATGTCCTTTGGCCATGTTTTGGCTACGTACCTCCCCTACTCCTTTTTTCAACTCCTACAAGAGAAAAACAAGCCATACTTTCCCCCAACTTCCCTTGCAGTTAGATATGTCCATGGAAACCAGTTGTAGTCAGTGGACAAGACTGTTGAAGAGCTTTGGGAAAGTTTTCCTTTCCTGATAAAAGAGAAACAGAAGAAGGAAAAAAAGAAAGAAAGAAAGCTTCTACACAAGAAAGGAAACAGCAGAATGAGAAGTCAGTCTTCGGAATGGGAGTAAATATCTGTAAACTCTATATCTGATGAGGGCTTAACGTCCAAAATATATAAGAAACTATTACAACTCAACTGAAAAAACTTATAAATAACTAACTTTAAAAAGTGGATGTAGGCTTTGAATAGGTGTCCAAAGAAGATATACAAACAGCCAACAAATGTGTAAGTAGGTGCTCAACATCACTAATCATCAGGGAAAAGCAAATCAAAGCCACAATGAAATATCACTTCATACCTCTTAGGATGGCTATTGTATTAAAAAAAAAAAAAGATAACAAGTGTTGACAAGAATGTGGAAAAATTGGAACCCTTGTACACTATTTGTGGGAATGCAATAGTGCAACCACTATGGAAAATGGTATGGAGATTCCTCAAGAAATTAAACTTAGAAGTATATGACCCAGCAATCTCACTTCTGGGTATATAGCCAAAAGAATTGAAGTCAGCACTGGAGATGTTTGCACTGCATATTCACGGAAGCATTGTACACAATAGTTAGGATACGGAAACAGTCTAAATGTCCATCAGTGAATGAATGGATAAAGAAAATGTGGAATATACAGACAATGAAACATTAACCTTAAAGAAATCTTGCTATCTATAGAAATATGTATGAACCTGGATGACATTATGCTAAATAAAATAGGTAGTCACAGAAGGACAAATGTTCCATGATCACACTTATATGAGGAGCCCAAAACAGTCAAACTCAGAAGTAGAGAGTAGATCATTGTTTATCAGGGACTGGGGGAGGGAAGTGGGGAATTGTTGTTCAATGAGTATAAAGTTTTGGTTATGTTAGATGAATATGCTCTTCAGATCTACGCTACAATGCAGTACCCATACCTAACAGGACTGCATTATACACCAGAAATTTTGTTGAGTGCAGATCTCATATTAAGTGTTCAATAAAGGAAGAAGGAAAAATCCCAGTTCTGTACCCCTTTCTTTCATTTATGACATTTGAGAACATATATTCAGCTATGCAAAGCTGATCTTGCAACCATCAAATGGCAAGCTGGAACATTAAGTCAAATGAGCCCTGGCCCTTGGTGATATGGTTGAGCTACCAAGTCAACCTGGAGAATATCTTTCTCAAAAAGGAATAATAATTGTTGCTGTTTTTATTATTGTTGCAGCTGAATATTCCTCAAAATATGCAGCTTGTCAGAGCTAGGAGAGACCATAGTTTTGATTTTTGGTTTATCATTTCTTAATTAGTAGTCAACAGTTCACCAAAACAAATACTTATTGCCTTGAGTTTTCCTCTCTGCCATTCTGCAACAGGGTGGCAACTCTCTTCTTCCTCTCCTCTCACTTCTTGGGTTTCTAATGCAGAATTTAGAAGGTTTAGATGGGTATGAAGCACTAATAAGTCTTCTGAAAAGATTTACCCTATATCAAAATGTAAGGAGTTTTTATCAAATTAAAAGAAAAAAATATTCAAACGGTCTTATTCCAGATTTGAGGCAAATATGCAACCTTCTCAGTGGTTCAGCAAGAACCACATTTCTCCCCCATTTAACCACCCTTTGGAAACATTGCCTTAAGACCACAGAGCCTGCTCACTGGGAAAGAAACCTACAAAGAGGAGAAAGACTCATAAAGGGTAAGCAGAGGGCAGAAAACAAGTACTGTTGTACTAAGCTGCTTTAGTCATCTCTGACTTTTTGTGACCCCAGGGACTGTAGCCCACCAGGCTCTTCTGCCCATGGGACCATCCAGGCAAAAATACTGGAGCAGGTTGCCGTATCCTCCTGCAGGGCCTTATTAAAAAAAAAAAAAAAAAAAAAAAGATGAAAGAAAGCCACGGATAGTCTCCTTTAAAATGACTTACAAGGACTTCCATGGTGGTCCAGTGGTTAAGAATCCACCTGCCAGTGCAGGCGACATGGGTTTGATGACTGGTCCAGGAAGATTCCACATGCGGCAGAACAACTAAGCCCATGTTCCACAACTAATTGAGCTTGTGCTCTAGAGCCCACAGGCCAAAACTACTGCAGCCCAAGTGCCGTAGAGCCTGTGCCCCACAAGACAAGCCACAGCAGTGAGAAGCCTGTGCACCACCACTAGAGAGTAACCCCCTCAAAGCAACAAAGTCAGAAGCAACACAGCCAAAAATAATAATAATTTTTTTTAATTTACTTACATACACTATTGATACTATGTGTAAAATAGATAACTAATGGGAACATGCTGTACAGCATATGGAACTCTATTCAATGCTTTGTGGTGACCTGTATGGTAAGGAAATCCAAAAAAGAGAGGATATATGTACACAGTTAGCTGATTCACTTTGCTTTACAGTAGAAACACAACACTGTAAAGCAACTATACTTCAGTAAAAGTTAATTTTTAAAATGCACACACACTTAAAATTTTGCATATAGATTCTGGGAATTTTCTGTCTCCTGGAAGGTTATAAATCCCAGCTTAATATCCTATGCCAAAGGCTTACTGGTGACTCTGAGGGGAAAAAAAGCAGTTTGGTTGAAACAAGAAGGTGAGTTTTTCTACAAAGGACAGAAGGAGAGGATCCATCAGAGAGGCACTGGGGATGCTAGTGAATGAGCATGGCTAGATGCAGGGGTTGGGGCACTGGCATCATTTACAGTCAGGACAGGTGGATTGGGGCATGGTAGAAGCTTGGTGAGGGCCCTAGAGCACACACTTGAAGTGAAATTAAGTTGCTCAGTCGTGTCCTACACTTTGCCACCCCATGGACTGTAGCCTACCAGGCTCCTCAGTCTATAGAATTTTCCGAGCAAGAGTACTGGAGTGGGTCGCCATTTCCTTCTCCAGGGGATCTTCCCAACCCGGGGATCGAACCGGGTCTCCTGCACAACAGGCAGACGCTTTACCATCTGAGCCACCAGGGAAGCCCAAGTGTATGTAGAGCATACCCTTACACAGAGGTATTGGGCAAGTCTCACAGAGCCATCAGATAACTCTTCTCAGGGCAACTCTTAGGCAAGAATAAACACAGTTATGGAAGTGGGGGGCATTGGCAATCTGAAGAGAGCACAAAACCTGACATCATGATCACTGTGTTGCTGTTCCAGAGTTTTCTGCATGTTTCAAAAGAAAAATAAAATTTTTCATTTATGTAAATGCATCATGGACTTTAAAATAGCATCTCAATTGTCAAACTTTGTAGACAACTAAGGATTTCGCTCATAGCTCAGTTCGTAAAGAATCTGCCTGCAATGGAGGAGACCTGGGTTTGATTCCCGGGTCAGGAAGAAACCCTAGAGAAGGAAATGGCAACCCACTCCAGTATTCTTGACTCAGAAATCCCATGGACAGAGGAGCCTGGCAGGCTACAGTCCAAGGGGTCACAAGAGTTGGACACGATCAGATATGAATGATGGGCACAGCCCATAGGCCTCCATGTTGAAACTTCCTAATCAAACATGTACAGCACTGTATCATAATTTCAGATGTCTGAACAAAGAGCCCAATGATCAAAGATGAGAGGAAGCCAACTAGAGCATCAATTCGAGAGAACATGAGTTCAACATAGCTGTGTGATCTCAAAAGTATCCATTAATCTCTTTCCTCACTTACTCATGAGGAGATGAAAGCAGATGACCTCCAAGGCTCCTCTTGCCATCAACGTGGATATTATGAAGCCACCTGTAGCCAACCTAGTCAGCAGAATGCACACATGTGCTGCCTGATCATGGAGAAAGCACACCCAGATAATCCTTGAGGCTCTCAGCACTTCATTTTCTGCTATGGTCCAGGGACCCTCAGTTCAGTTCAGTCAGTTGTTCAGTCATGTCTGATTCTTTGAGATCCCATGGACTGCAGCATGCCAGGCCTCCCTATTCATCACCAACTCCTGGAGTTTACTCAAACTCATGTCTATTGAGTCTGTGATACCATCCAACCATCTCATCCTCTGTTGTCCCCTTCTCTTCCCACCTTCAGTCTTTCCCAGCATCAGAGTCTTCTCCAATGAATCAGTTTTTCAAATCAGGTGGCCATAGTATTGGAGTTCTAGGTTCAACATCAGTCCTTCCAACGAATACTAGGACTGATTGCCTTTAGATAAACTGGTTGGATTTCTTTGCAGTCCAAGGGAGTCTCAAAAGTCTACTCCAACACCACAGTTCAAAAGCATCAAATCTTCGGCACTCAGCTTTCTTTATAGTCCAACTCTCACATCCATACATGACTACTGGAAAAATCATAGCCTTAACTAGAAGGATCTTTGTTGGCAAAGTAATATCTCTGCTTTTTAATATTCCATCTAGGTTGATCATAAGTTTTCTTCTAAGGAGAGCAAGTGTCCTTTCATTTCATGGCTACAGTCACCATCTGCAGTGATTTTGGAGCCCAAAAAATAAAGTCTGACACTGTTTCCACTGTTTCTCCATCTATTTTCCATGAAGTGATGGGACCGGATGCCATGATCTTTGTTTTCTGAGTGTTGAGCTTTAAACCAACTTTTTCACTCTCCTCTTTCACTGTCATTAAGAGGCTCTTTAGTTCTTCACTTTCTGCCATAAGGGTGGTGTCATCTGCATATCTGAGGTTATTGATATTTCTCCCAGCAATCTTGATTCCAGCTTGTGCTTCATCCAGCCTAGCATAGTACATCATGATGTACTATGCATATAAGTTAA